>OX465293.1:82695984-82895984 GCA_949987695.1 Merzomyia westermanni
AAAAATTAAATAACTTTTTTTCTATTTAATGAATCTGGTAAATTTTTCTTTTATTTTGCAGATTGACTTTTACATTTAACAAAAATGGATAACTGGGACACTGAAACAAGAATTTGGATTGTCCGCCGCTATCAAGCACTGGAGTCCGTAGTTTCGGTTCAAAGAGAGTATAGGCGCACGTTTGGCGGCAATCCTCCGAGCAGATGGACCATAATAAGACTTGTAAACAATTTTGCCGAGCATGGGACAGTCAACAGAAGACCTTGCCATCGAAACCCTTCAGTTCGAACGGAGGAAACAATCGCTGCTGTAGCTGCTGCCATACAAAACAATCCACGTGTTTCGACAAGAAGCTTATCTGCTCAAATGGGTGTAAGCAGACAGTCATTACAGTCAATTATGCACAAAGATTTGGACTTATTCCCATATAAAATTCAAATGGCCAACAAACTGAACGCTGCAGACTTGCCGATTCGCTTGGAATTTTGCCAGAAGATGCTTCAAATGGTGGAAGAGGATGGAAACATGTTGAACTGTCTTTTCATGTCTGACGAGGCCCATTTCGATTTAAACGGCAACATAAACAAACAAAATTGTCGAATATGGAGTGCTTCCAACCCACAGATACTCCATGAGACGGAATTGCATCCACTTCGTGTCACAGTGTGGTGTGCAGTTTCATCACGCTGCATTGTCGGGCCCTACTTCTTCGAAGAAAACGGTCACACCGTTACGGTTACTGGAGACCATTACTTGAGCATGTTGAGAGAGTTTTTCTATCCAGAATTACGCCGAATGAGAATTTCTTTCAACTCTGTGTGGTTTCAGCAAGATGGTGCAGCTCCTCATATAGCCCAACCTGTTATGACAGAATTGCGACGAAAATTTCCCAATAAGCTGATATCCAGAAACTCCACATTCCGTTGGCCACCCAGGTCGCCTGACCTTACTGCACCTGACTTTTTCTTGTGGGGTTATTGCAAACAGGAAGTCTTCAAAGCAAAACCAACAAATTTGAATGAACTAAGGCAATCCATTCGAGAAACAATTGCGGCTATTCCTGTCTCAACTCTCCAAGCAGTAATGAACAACTTTTTGGTAAGATGCCGCACATGCATCGACGAGCAGGGGGGGCATTTAAATTCCATTATTTTTAAAACTAATTAAGCTATATTTAATAAAATTTAATGAGCTTTAACATGAATAAAAGAAAAATGAATTCCATACACTGAAAAAAAAAATTATTTGAGCTTGTTAATGTAGCAACATTCATCAGCCACCCTGTATGTACCAAAGAATGTATAAAAAAAGGAATAAGCAAATGGCACATTAGAGGAAAAATGCATCGTGACGCTACAGGGCATCATAGCTTAGTTGTTAGAGTACTCTAACAGCGGCTTTGGTGCAGACACTTGGGTTCATATCTCAGTGTCCGAGAAGGGGTCTGATGAGAAGTTGGGCACTTCGAAACATGTCATCCCATACCATCGCTGTGCATAACGTTGTAATTTTTCCTCTAATATCAATTAATAAAATAAAATAAAATAAAATAAAACAAAATAAAATAAAATAAAACAAAATAAAATAAAATAAAATAAAATAAAATAAAATAAAATAAAATAAAATAAAACAAAATAAAATAAAATAAAACAAAATAAAATAAAATAAAACCAAATAAAATAAAATAAAATAAAATAAAATAAAATAAAATAAAATAAAATAAAATAAAATAAAATAAAATAAAATAAAATAAAATAAAATAAAACAAAATAAAATAAAATAAAACAAAATAAAATAAAATAAAATAAAACAAAATAAAATAAAATAAAATAAAATAAAATAAAATTATATAAAATAAAATAAAGATATAAAATAAAATATAATAAAATAAAATAAAATAAAATAAAATAAAATAAAATAAAATAAAATAAAATAAAATAAAATAAAGTAAGATATAAAATAACATAGGATAAAACAAAATAAAATAAAATAAAATAAAATAAAATAAAATAAAATCAAATCAAATAAAATAAAATAAGATAAAATAAAATGAAATAAAATAAAATAAAATAAAATAAAATAAAATAAAATAAAATAAAATAAAATAAAACAAAATAAAATAAAATAAAATAAAATAAAATAAAATAAAATAAAATAAAATAAAATAAAATAAAATAAAATAAAATAAAACCAAATAAAATAAAATAAAATAAAATCAAATCAAATAAAACAAAATAAAAATATACTCGTATTAAAGCAGAGGAAAGAATACAAAAAAAGCATAGAAAGGATGGGAAAGAAGGTCAAGAAAGGAGAAGCTAGTAACTAAAATAAAACAAAGTTTTGTGGTTAAACCACTAGGCGAAGTCTGATTTAATTAAATTTATGTTACACATCAAACTGCACGAGTACTTGGTACTCACGCCTTTTTAAATCTGTATATATAAATGAGACCTATTTCAATAATAGTTTTTGCATGTTTTGGAGGTGGTTCTGATCAAAAAACAATAAAAAATGTGCAATGGTCTTGAGATAACAACCAACATGTGTACGCAGGTAGTCCACGACGGTGTTTTTACAGTTTGAGTATCAAACCAAAGTTATTGGTATGAACGAGGCCTAAACTCGTTTCAGCGATAAATACCGAAATGTGGACCAGGGATGATTCTGTTTTACGATTTTGAGGTAGAAGTAGAGATGGAGGTCGATACAGCGATCTAGCTAGAGATAGGGGTAGAGTTAGACGAGTAGGTGTAGACGGATACCGATAGGAACATTTTAAGGAACTGGAATAAAAGGGAAAGGGAACCAAAAAGGGAATGAGGAGCGCAGATAGAAAGATAAAGGGGAAAAGAAAAGGGAGAAGAATTAAGAGTTTAAAGATGAATAGCCGTGCAAACTAAGCAGCGTCAATTACCGTTACTACAACTACAACACAACCTAATTTTCGAGTAAATTGAGGGGCTGAGAAACGAAGAGAAAAAGGCTAAGGGTTGTAACAGCGATTTCGCGCCAAACTGTTATATATATTCTGGGACCCACTAGTGATTCATATAAGACCTATAACTGCTGCATCTTAACAGAGCACTTCGTCCCGTTAAACCGTCTCTTTCACAGAAAGAATTCTCACAAATATTTCCTAATGAAACCCTTAGGAAACTTGCAGTCTAAACAGGTTAGAACAATGAACTGCCTGCTAAGCATATAATTGTGCTTTTTGATATTGAAAAGGTGTGCCTTCCGGTCATTAACTGAAGTCCTCTGTGTGTTTAAAGAGAGACTTCCGAATTGGCGAAGATTAGCTCGTTACATTAAGATCGATCGACTTTAACTCGTATATTTTCAGAAACATACTGTTGTATTTTCCATTGCTACTAATGATTTTAATATTTTATTTAGGCACTGTTCGATGCCATATATATATATATATCCGTATTTTTGGTTTGCTTTGGACCTCCAAGGAGTGCGTCGTTATTACTCTGTTCAGATGAAAGATAAGAGTTCTCTTTAAATTTATGTATTGGCAAGCTAAGAACCCGGAGTGGGCGTCTAATTTCATTGTGGTAAAGATTATCCTATTTGCGACTATTTTTCAAGAACGAGGAAATATCGTTTTTGAATCAATTGCTGAAATTGGGTCATATGACTATTTGGAATAAACCCATAAAAAAATAATTTCCTCCAAAGAAGAAAAATGGAAATAGGTTTTAACTTTAAACTGATTTCCTCATGCTGGCATGAAGAGTTTCTTATTTCAAATTACTCACATATTTAAGCCAATCAAATATTGTAAAATATTATAAATCAAAGAATAACATTTAATTCAAAAGTGTGACGTTAGGGATCATAAAAGTTGCATATATTTACTATCTACTTTTTCTTCGTACCTACTATGTTATACCTATTTAAGTCCATACCAGCGTTATAAAGAAGTAGACCGTACGACATGTGCCATTATTAAATCTTTTTCAATTTATTTACCTGTAAGAAGAAAAGAAAAATTGTATGACTGAATTTTTGGAAAATTTAATTAACAACTACAAAAACATGGTATAATTAATTCAATAAAGAAATAAAAAATGTGTCTGTCTCTGAAAAATGAAAACAAAGACGTCCATTGCAATTTCAAGATGCCCACAAGCACTGCTGTTGCTTATATGCATATGCATCTACATATATATATAAACAAAAATTATATATATCTGCATCATGCTGAGTCATCCAGCAAAACCAAGGAAATTTATTTCCCTCTTAAATGCGTATTTTGTTGTTTTCTTAAAATTTTTTTTTTAACCAGACACAAAGCAAGAAGTCAAGCAATGCCAACAAATACTTATAATAGAAACAACAACAAGTGCAGATGCATAGCTGATAGTTGTGTGTTGTGGTGTTGGTAGAAATTGTGCAAAAACATACCATTTGGGGCTTGTGTCATATGGCAAAAATCGCATTTAGTTGTGAACACTAAACACCCACACAAAATATTTGTTTGTAAAATACAACAGAGAGGCAGTCACTGCTCCAGCCACAACTCCAATTTGAGGCAAACGCATTTATGTATGTAACTTTGTATAAAGTGTCTAAGGCATGTGCGACTCATAGACTGTGTAGCACCGTAAGCTGGCTTGCGTTGCACTTAATCGTATTGTATTGTAGTTAAAAGAGAAGATTTCGTACAAATATTACAAAAGCAAACATTGCAAAAGGCAAGCACAACAAATCTATAATGGCGCCCTGTAGGAAATTAAGCTGTTTAAGGGGAGTTAAGAAAGAACCCAACTTATGATGGAATAAAGTATTTTAGTTAGAAGATGCTTGTTATTGCTTTTTTATAGCGTAAGAAAACGTTCACATCATATAAATACTATCTATGTAAATGAATCGAACAAAATTTTTGAAGAAAATCCCTAGGAAGTAAAGAAATTGCAGGGGTAAAAATTTGAGGCTAAATTTAAAATCAATCAAAGGCTTTAAAACTTTTTTGCCATTAATTTCAAACCTTGCAATTTACTACACCAACTTTTTATTCCTCTCGATTTAGATTAAAAATTTGACTTTTTTTACTTTTTTTATTTGATATCTGAACAAACAAATTTTCAATCATTGAATTTTGCTCAAGACATTTAAGTGCGGGTATAGCAGTGTGATCACGACAAGCTAGTTAAGAGCTAGAATTTTGTAATTCATCTTAAACTAGTCCGAAGATAAAAAATTTTAACAACAAAATTCTAGTTTTTTGCTAAGACTGGGGTACCTAAAGTTAAAAAATTCAAGTAGAACTTATTTTTTAATTTTGATGTTTCTAGCGCGACCTCTACCACTCCACAATACCTTGAGTAATTTCAATTATTTTCACTTAACTACTACAAATAACATTGAATATTAATTTTTTTTGTTTGATTTTAAACTAGTTTAAGACTGGTATTTTTCTATTCTAAATCTTACAGTTGACATCTCGCAAGACATCGCCATTTTAAAAATACAGTTTTTTTGTAAAGAAAAAAGACAGTTGCCTCACTCGTATTACCTGGTGGAGGATAGTAGAAAAATTTGAACGGAAGTTAACATAAAAATCGGAAAAAAATTATTTAAAAACAAATTGTATATAAAAGTTGATCAAATTCGCAAAGTTTAAGTATAAGTCGATAAAAGTAAAAAAATATCAAAGTCAACGAAAATTTTAGTAAAAGAGAATATATCTATTATCGAAAAAGCAGCCTATATAACTGTAGATCAGTCGAATAAAAATTAAGCTCTACGTTTCACACATCCCAACAGGGTATGTTTAAATTGTTTGTGTAAATCCATACATGTATAAGAAAGTATCTCTTTGAGCTTCGACACGAAAGCTGCTAGACTTAACACAACAATTGGAGCAAAATTTTGCTGCAACAGTTAGACACAAGTTTTCATGCCTCTTTCATTTCGTTCTTGTGCCTTTAGTGAACTATTTGTAAACAAATTTAAATATGCATTACAATTGAATGTATTCGGCAAAACAGCAACCAAATAGTGCACAATAAAGAAAACTTGTTTAACCATCTGGAAAATATTTATGCAGTATTAGAGCAGCGAGGTGGTAGAAAATATTTGTAAAAATCTAGCGCTAAGTTGGGTTTTTGATATGGAAAAAGTGCAATAAAAACTGTTATATATAAGAAGATAATACCAACTTTCCAATGACGGGAAATAAAAGGAGGGCTAAATAACGTCACTGAAGAAATTCATAAACTTTTCTGGCTTCCCCGGACTTCCAGGAAACAGTCCGTTGATAACTTAAAGATCAGCTAAATTAACTTTTTCTTGAATTTTTTTTTCTTGTCACCAACAAAAGTTATCTTTGGCGAGATATTTTTTAGCGACAGAATAAGAGTATTTCTCAATAACTGACAAATCGCTAATCTTAATTAAATTAATTTGGCATCAAGACGGGGTAGACTTATAACAAAATAATGTTCCAGAAATACATTTTTATTTGGAAATAGTACTATAGCTATAGCCTGTATATGTTTGTTACTTTTAATTTTTCCTCTAATCAAAAATAATAATAATTAACTAAGAATTATTATCAACTGGTCTTGAGCTCGTTAAAACTTACAAAAATATGTAAAAATGAACAGCCCATAAAAACCAACAACAAAAATAAAAAATAAATTATTATTCATTCAAAAAATTTGATTGGTAAGTAAAATATTATTGGCTATTCAATATCAATTATTATTCAAAAATTTTAGAATAAAAAAGAAGTAATCGAGATTCCGAAAAACTATACCTTATCTCGAACTGAACTCCAAAACAATCCCAAAGCTGGTTCAGAAAAAGTGCCGAAATATTCCTTGAAAAGTCTAGTAAACAGTGCCGACAAAGTGCTTAAACGGTCTCAAAGAACACCGACAACAGTCCCGAAAAGCTAAAGAAAAAGTCGCGACTAAGCCTTTAAGGAGAAAATGTTATAAATTTTAAGTTAAATGTTATGTTCTATGAAATAGAAATAGAAATAGTTTGCTCATTAAAACAATAGGTGCCTAAATGCTGTTAGTGGGATTAGTTTCTTAGAAAAAACAGAACTTTAGGGCAAAACTATCGAAAGATTACGTCGAAACTAAGAATGCTTTTGGGTTTTCTTAACATCTGTACCTTCGTAATCTTATCTAGAAACCTCGTGAGGTGGAAGTTAGCTACTCTCGAACAGTTGAGGTTGAAGAAAGGAAAAACTTATTTGAGAAACTATCTAATATTAAAATATATAACAAACTAGCAGTCCCGGCAGACGTTTTTCTGCTAAAAAAATTACTTGACTCTTCCTTTTCATTAGATCCATATTTTTCTGCCTGCCCACCTTCCTCTTTATCTGCTTCTCTATTTTTTCAACTTACGCTATCTCTATCACTATTACCATCACTTTCACTATCACTATCATTACCACTATCACTCTCACCATCCCTATCAGATCCGTCTCGCTATCCCTATTTCTATCCGAGTCCCTATCCTAGAAATATTTGCTTGCTAATACCCTAATAAACACCTGGTCCACGTTTTGGTCGATAACCATCGCCATCTATCGAGTAAATTTTTCACAGAAACGTTCCCCAAAGCATCAAGATATGTTCCAAATATGAACAAAAACTGTTAAGCGGTCTAAAATATGCCCGAGGTAGGCATACCGGTCGTAAGAGGCGACTAATATGCACAAAGGTGATGACGTGCAACTCGATGGTTGATCTACGGATATGATGCTTCTGGTGACATGACCTGGAAGGTTCCTCTGGTCATACCAAATCGCTACCACGACAGTCGGAGAGTACCGCAAGGGAGTAGCGGAGCGTACCGGATTCATATCCGGCCAAGGACTGTCAGTTCGACAGCAACCCCCAAAACCTTCAAGGAGTGTTTTTGTCGTTACAACAACAACTAAATCGTGACCTCTCAGCTGTATTAATTATTCAGTAGCAACAACCAAAAGTTTAGAATATTTTGGTTATCGAAAAACCTCCTACTGAGAAGGTCTAAGAAAGTTGTTTTTACATATTGGAAATCGGTTCAGCCGTTTAGACATCGCGGTCATATGAAAGACATTTCATTTTTATATATATAGATAATTGAATATTTACTTTCTTTGTTTAAGAAGAAAAATATTTTCGTTTTTATGAATGCAACATCAAATAGGTACCCACATTTCTTTTTTCCCCTTCAGATTAAAATGAAATTTGAAATATTTTTTTGTTGAAAAAGTTTTTGCTAAGAATATCTGTATTTCCAGCTGATAAACAGTGTGACCAGGTTAGCCTTTTCGAGGCTAGATTTAGCCTTTTTTTGTCCTTTAGCCTCATAATTTTGGTTTTAGCTTCGTGGCTTTTTTTACCCTTTTTTTTGGTCCCAACACCATAATTTAATAAATTGTACTTTTTTCCCTCCCCAATTGGCTCTTCTTCTACATTTATCCGTGTATCTTCCTTTTTCTTTCTGCTTTTACTTTTACCCCAAGCCCATATACCATTACTCTCCTTAATGCTCTTCATTTTTCTCTAACGCCATGTTACAAATTTCTATTCCTACTTCCCTTCTTCTCCCATTTCCTCTGCGGGTACTGATATGTCCATAGCTTCAAAGATATATTGAATTAACTTTTATTTGCTCCTGGTACCGCTTTCTGTTGCCAGGGTTTTTTTGATGTATAGAACAGATATCTATGTATAAAACATCATTAACTTGAACCAAATAAATTCCTAGCTATGCCGAATTGATATTTAAAATACCCTGGGGGTTTTTCTGAACCTATCGTGAAAGTTTCATAGAGATCGACTGTAAATTTTGGACATTAATGACGCACAAACAAAACACAAAAAATGTGGGCGCGGCATCGCCCACTTTCATAAAATTATGTTAATCTTCACTAAAGTACACATATATCCAAATATCTTTAATTTAGACCAAATACGGTCAGAGCTATATATTAGATAAAAAGTTATTCTCAGTCTACCAAATGTATATGCGAAATTTCATTAGAATCGATTAAGCTTCGGAGGAGTATGGCAACAAACACTGTGACACGAGAATTTTGTATACGAGTATATACTTAGATTAAAGTTAAATGACGGTAGTATTGATGACGAAATACACAAAATTATGCGTAAAAATTGTCAACTTTATTCAATGGAGTTGATAGCCCAATTGCGACATTGCCTACCTGATAATATCAACTCTTTACAAAAGAAACTTTTTTTTCAGTGGATAATTCTTTGAAGGTTACAAAGCCGGAAGTATTTTCTCACCTTCAAGAAGAAAAGTCTAGGTATTCTTCAAGTCAAGTAGCATTGATTGAGTTGCAGTGGGAAAAGCTAATAACCTTACAGTGCACAAGTGTGTCCTCTACCATACAATTTTGGGCAGAAGTCCGAGAATATAAAAATTCAATAAACGAGCCCCCTTTTTTAGAACTGGTCGAATGCGTATTTAGCTTTTTGGTATTACCTTTCTGTAATGGGGAGGTTGAAAGAATTTTCAGTGCCTTAAAAATTTTAAAAACGAATTTAAGGAACAGATTAAAAATAAAAATGCTTAATATTAGATGTTCGCCAAAACGCTTATCCAAATGTTGCACTGATCAAAGACAAACTAGTAATGGTTTCGAATGCACTACCAATTGAGCACAATAGATTATCCCTACAGGGTACTTACATTTGTAAGTATTTATGTTTGTACATATGTACCTCCCTAATCCTTAAGGCTTATTGCATTAGTAAATTTCATAAATGTTGAGGTTATTGTCTTTTGTATTTGCTTTCATAATTTGCTAAAGGCTCTTGCGGTTTAGCATAGTTGCAGATGGTTGAATGTATGGCGCTGTCTGTGGTTGACTACGACTCCTCTAGCTGCTATCTTCCCAGCACATTCTTCGCTTGTTTTGTTAGCTGTGGCTGCAGGGTATTTTTTCATGTTTTGTTGCATTGTTGACTTTTGAAGTTTACACACGAATTGTTTGCGCTTTATGTATGGAGTTACATTTACATATAAGCTTACACTAGCGGGCATGCATATGAAGAAACTTACGTTATTCTTTCTAGAAAAAATATTGCGGTTTATGTCTATTTATTTTAGAGCGCTATAAAATTAAAAGATAATTTGAGTAATCTGCTTGTATAATTTACTTTGTGTTCTTGTGTCTCCTCGCTTCGCGTTAAGAGCTCAGTGGAAATGAATGAGCACTTAAATCAATAAGTATATGCGCACTAAAAGGTACTTGAAACTTGAAGACTCATCATATAAAGACATAGAAAAGATAAACAGATGGAGGTGAAAGTTTAAAGAAACAAGTAGAGAAGATGAGGGTGAATCAGGAGGAAAAGAAGAGTGTGGGAGGAGATAAGCATAGAACGGATGCTACAGTCGAACGGAAAAACCACTGCAATCTAGTAAAATTTGCCTACAAGCTTTTAATTTGTATCTTCTGTTTGTTGTTATCGTAGGAACAGTACTTCCACCTGCCTGGACGGCGCATGCATTCATGGAAAGGGACATCACAGACCAAACAGGGTTGCACTGATGTTGCAAGTCCTTCGAGAGCAATGCATCCGGTACGTTCCGGTGCTAGCTCCTTTTGTTAATAACCTGACTGCCTTGGAGACGATTTCGTTGATCGGGGAAGAGTGGTAGATTTTCATTTCAATCGTCTCTTATTCTTAATATACCTTTCATGAATATGAAATGGTATTATAACTTTGGTCCGATGTTTGTAAGTATGAGAAGAAGAAGAGATAGACCCACCAATGAGTATACCGAAATGATCAGGGCGATGAGTTGAGTCGATTTAGCCATGTCCGTTTGTCCGTCTGTCTGTTTGTACGAAAACTAGTACCTCAGTTTTTGAGATAACTTGATGAAATTTGGTAAGAGGCAGCCATTTTGCATGAGATTAATTCTTCGTCGAAATCAGCAAGATCGGAGCAATACAACGCATAGCTCCCATACAATCGATAATTTCGATAACTGGGTTTTGGGCTATAAATTTTGCAATTAAAAAGCTGAGAACGTAAAACTTTGCACATTTGGTACTTATTATATATATAGTGTGTGTAGTGAAAATCAGCCAGATCGGACCAAAGTAATATACAGCTCCCGTACAATCGATTGTTCCGATAAATGGGGTTTGGGCTATGTATCTTTAAATTAACAGTTTTGCAGAGTTTGTACTAATTGTGAGTAAGGATCAGACACTTAAAGCCGTGATGCGTATTCATGAAAGGTTTGAAGTCTTCGGCACAGTCGAAGACAGCCCTTTCCTTACTTGTTTTTTATTTTATTTCTCAACACAAAACAAAAAACCCACTCAAATCATATGAATGACAATCTATACTTTCAGCATCAATACCTTTTGCTCAGTTACATATTCTCTGCGAATTTCGTAAACAAAAAAGAACCAAAAAATTTCAGCAAGATCAGCACAAGCGAATGCTTCAAAATGACTGTCAGCCATTAATTACTATCACTGAATTTTCTCAATTCCCAGTTCACCACATTTATGCGCTATCAATCAGCTGTCAGGATTCTTAATTAACTGGATAATTTACGAAGATTATAGTTGAAAATTTTCATTTGCATTACCATCGTGACTATGAACAATAAATGTTATTAACGAGCAGGGATTTAAGCATAAAAAGCCAGTATAATAAAGAAAGCAGCGAAAGCGGAGAAATCGTAAATGGTGCAGCTTTTAGCATATTTCCCAATCATTTCAATATAATGAAATTGCTCGACAGTGAGTCCATCAACAAATCGTTCACTCATTCAGATTTATGTTATACCGTTCCATTCAGAATCTCTTTGTAATAGTATTAACATGGCTTTGTGATTTTATTTTCCTTTGCCCTTTTCATGCCACACATATTCGGTTATTTATAGTAAGCACAGGTTGCTGAAACCGATCCCGAGATTTTTGGGATATGCAATAATTTATTAAAAGCTTAATTTGTGTGATTTCCTTATGAGTGCAGTGTTTTTTTTTATGAGTAATATTTTTAAATATTTTTATTTACTGATTGTGTTATTGAAAGTCGTATGAACACTCGGATTACTAGAAACTTTGTATCTATTTATGGCAGACCTGTTAAAGAATGATTACTAATCGTAATAATTAGCGGTTTGATCAATTATTTTCTTGAGAATCCATTTAATGATTGATTACCATTATACTGAAGTTTTAATGATTACTATCCAATTGATTAAAAAATCAAAAAATACCATGATTTTTTACGATTATTAAAAAAAATCAAAAATTATCAAAAAAAAGTTGTTTTGATTACTTATAATTACTTTTGATTATTTTTTAATTTTTTCAGTATTGTTGTAGAGGCACATAAATATAGACAGCAAAAATACTGAAAAAACTCAAAAAAAATTCAAACAAAAAATCAAAAAAAATCTAACATTCAAAAATAATCAGAAAAGTTATTTTGATTAATTTTGATTACTTTTGATTCTTTTTGATTTTTTTTGATTACTTTGGATTTTTTCAGTTGGCATTGTTGTAGAAGCAAATAAATATACCCAGCAAAAATACTGAAAAAAAATAAAAATAAAAATTTTAAAAAAATGTAAAAAATTATTAAAAACAAGCGAACATAATCAAAAATAATCAAACAATTTGTTTTGAATACTTTTGATTATGTTCGATTTTTTTTTGATTTTTCTTAATTTAAAAATTTTTTTTTTTGATTTTTATTTTTTTTTTGATTTTTTCTAATCGTAATTTATGATTAATTGCCTTTTTTGGAAAAACATATAAAGTAGCTATTAAAAAACCCGTCTAAATAATTGTATACTAATTACTAAGCGAATTTAACAGGTATGATTTGTGATTACATATATTTTATAATATTTGATTATTTTTTCCAAAACTGAGTTAACACTGAAGATGGCGGAGCACCAAAACAATTTGTTTACAAAAACAATTTTGACCAGGGATGACGGGAAATTGTTTCAATGGACTCTAACTTTCTAACCTGCCTGAAAATCAAAAGAGGCAGAATTTGAGGCAGCTTCGGTTAAAAAAAATTTACTTTGCAAACCCTTTTTGCTGCGTAAAGATGTTTACGAGTATTGACTGCCCAATGGTTTGGGTTTGAGTCGATATTAAGATTTCAATAAATTGATTTTTGCCTTGTTTCGTTCCATTGAAAAAGGCAGAACGCCGAAACCAAACTTGACAAGGGATGACGGAAAATTGTTCCAACAAAAATCAGCTTACTACCCTGTCGGAAGATCAACACAACAAAATAAATCAGTTTCAATAAATGCTGACAAGAAGGATTTTGTCTGCGTACCCTGTACAGAATCTTGATCACATATTCCTGCGTGGGGACGCATGTTCATTGTTTCAACTAAAAGTCAACTGACCTTTCTGCTTGGCAACAATCATTTTACTTCCACTGCGTTGCTTTTGTGGTTGAATGATTTAAAGCCATTCAAATAAATGCAGCTGGCAGAGGTTATTTTATCAGCAGTCAGTCAGTAAGCTAGTCTAATGTAAAATCAACCCGACTTAATACTAAACCAGTCTACTTGTCACTCAAATACTCAGTCACTGTGTTAGTAAACCATTGAACTTTTATCTATGTGTGTGTCACGGTGATTACCTTTGGGCGTTATATTCGTGCTTATAAATTTCTGATAAATTACGACACCCACTATGGGGTATTTGAAATAAATCCTTCACAAAGTCGGTAATGTTGGCAACAGCTGCGGGAAGTGCTCAAAAAGAAAAAACAGTTACATTTTTAAAATACATCAGAATAGATGAAGTTAAAACTTAAATAATAAAAAAAATGGAAAACTAAAATTTTTCACTTTTTAGCGTTTGCATTTCATACATGAAATGTTTCTTTTTTAAATTTTTTTTTGACAAATTTATTCAGAAAAATAATTGCCATCCACTTCCACTCACTTCAAAACTAGGTTAGATTAGAAACTCTTCATATAGCTGAGAGCATGCGTGAGAGGCTTCTAAACCAATTGCAAATGGGTTTGAAATATTAATTTCGAGTTTTTTAAATACTGTAAATTTTCTTACTATAAAGTTTTAACAACTTTACAGTTTAAGTAACTCAATTTTAAAATCTATAAAAAGTGCGATTTTTAAATTAGAATAATATATGAAATATTCGAACTTTTCGAGTACCGTGAAACTTAGAGTACCGTAAAACTTTGTTTAAAATTTTAAAGTATTATTTTAGTTGCATTAACAAAGCCTTAAGAACTTCAAAGTTGTAGTGTCTATAAAGTTTGGAATCTTTTTTTTTACATAGCCTCTTTAGAATCTAAAACAAATGGGCTTTTCGAATTAGAATAATGTCTCAGTTCTTTGGTGAAAAGAGTACAGTTAAGAAGCTTCTAAAATGTTTGCAAAAAGCTGAAATTTTTTGCTTTAAAACTTTAAAGTTTTAATTACTTCATACAAAATATTTAAAACTTTAAAGTTTTAATTACTTTAAAGTTTTAGTTACTACAAAGTTTTAACAAGATATTTTTCCCCAGCATCTCAATATCTATAAAAAATAGACTTTTCCAGTTGGAATAATGTTTAAGTTCATTTCACAAACAAAACAAAAAGCTTAACCGAAGAGAAATAAAACTTTTAAAAACAGTTTTCTATGCTGTGTTTTGAAATGTTTACTCATACATTTCCCATTTTTATCGTAGCTTCCAAACAGTGTTTTCTTTAGCTCTAACGCCTGCCACAATATATAATTTTGTGATAAGTTTTTTTTAAGTACGCCACAGTATACTCTCTAACAAAATTTTCCCTGTGCTCCTATTCATAATTTCAATCAGTTGCCATCAGACATCAGCCAACAACTAACTGCCACAAACTCATAGTTTATGCAGCATTGCTTGTTGACTTGCCTATTTGTTCATAACTTAGATTGAACATAGAATTTGCTGAGCACGGGTGCATTGTTCTTAACATACAGTTGTATGTATGTTTTGTATATGTATACATAGTATATAAATTTAGTTATACATACACAACACATAATAATGACGCTTGTCATATTTAGCTTTAGTTTTAATAAAGCATTTACTTTTCTTGCGTGTTACTGGTATTGATTTTGGTTCGGGGTATTTATAATAGTGGAGGCAGCATTGAATGCAGCAAAGGCTATTTTTGCTGCTAGCTGTGAATAAGTAAAATATTTATATAAAAGAATATATGAAAAAGTGTTCGCTATTGACATCTGAGTGCAATTTGCGCGTGGTGTGGTTATGAAATATACTTAGAGGAAGCAAACTGCAAAATCTGCTTACAATATAATCCAGGAATTATATTTACCTTATATTTACATTTTAAGAGCTGGCTATTTTAAACTTCTTCTTCTTTAAATGGTCATCTAACCGCCTGGGCGATTTTGACCGTCCAACATAGCTCGCCAGTCGTTTCTTCGTTGCGCCAACTGTGGTGGAGTGGTGGTCTCCCTCTTCCTCTGCTTCCACCGGCGGGTGCCGATAAGAATACCTTCTGGGCTGGAGCATCTTCGCTCATTCGCACTACGTGGCCTAGCCAGCGAAGCCGCTGTGTTTTAATTCGCTGAACTATGTCGGCGTCTGCGTAAAGTTCATACAGCTCATCATTAAATCTTCTTCGGTACTCGCCGTCGCCAACGCGTAGAGGTCCACAAATCTTTCGAAGAACCTTTCTCTCGAATACTCCCAGAGCCGCCTCATCAGATGTTGTTAGTGTCCACGCTTCTGCACCATATAGCAGGACGGGTGCGATGAGTGACTTGTAGAGTGTTATTTTCGTTCGTCGAGAGAGGACTTTACTTTTCAATTGCCTACTCAGTCCGAAGTAGCATTTGTTTGCAAGAGTGATTCTTCGTCGGATTTCTAGGCTAACATTATTGTTGGTATTAATGCTGGTTCCCAGGTAAACGAAGTCCTTTACTATTTCGAAATTATTGCTGCCAACAGTGGCTTGGTTGCCAAGGCGCGAATGCGCTGACTCTTTGCATGATGACAGAAGGTACTTCGTTTTGCCCTCGTTCACCACCAATCCCATTTTCCCCGCTTCTTTTTCTAATTTGGAGTAAGCAGAAGTTACTATTTAAACACCTTCAGTAAAAACATCTGGAAAGCTATTTCATTTAATTTCCAAAACATGGATCTCTCCAAGAGTAGATTGCAAAATAATATCTAGCACAAACAGCTTAAGTGAAAATACAAAAATGTTTACAGTTTTTGGATATAATAATAATTTAATTGAAGAAGCTTAGTAGCTTCCGAAATGGCAGTTGTCTCTACAGATTTTTCCTTATCTATTCAATCAAAAAAAGAAAGAAAAAAAAATTACTTTTAATAATAAATTAAAAATGATTATTAAAAAATAAAAACAATAATAATCTTATATATAAATAGACAAGATGAATGCAATGTAGAACCGTTTTCTGCTAAACTATAATTCTAAGGTATACAAATTATATATGTATAGATAGGAAATTTTGAGGTGTACTTTTATCCGTAAATAAAAAAAATTTTAAAAATCATTTTAATATAAAAAATTTAACATAAAAGTCACACCACTACACATTCACTTATTCACACTATAGACACGCTGTGTGTGTGTACTTGCTTTTTGTGTACTATGCTGAATCGTGAGCATGGCCGAGGAGTTGCTTTATAGGAAAAAAATAAGAGCCGTAGTAGTGTGAGTAGACTTGCCATGCATGTTTTTGTGTTATTCGTGTGGTCGGCTCTCACTGTGAGTGCGAAGAGTTGGTAGTGGACCAATGAAAAATAAGTATTCGCACTATAGATACTCTGTTGTGTCATGCATTTTTGCTTTAGTTGTTGTTATTGTATTGGTTACTGGCTACGATGCCCGGTGTCAGTGGCTCTCCTGAGAGCACGAAAAGTTGCTTTGTTGGAGATATTAAACAAGCAATGTAAAATATGAGCAAATATGTAAAATTCATTGCTGATACCTACAAACAGGGTTTACAAAAATTAAATAAATGATTACTCATAAAGAGTATTAAACACCGAAGAAAATTAAAGGAAAATAGAGGAAAGGAAAAGAATTGAAAGGAAGGAAGATTAAAGGAAAGAAAGGAAAGAAAAGAAAAAGGAAAGGAAAGGAAAGGAAGGAAAGGGAAGGGAATGGAAAGGATAGGAAAGGAAGGAAAATTAAAGGAAAGAAAGGAATGGTAAGGAAATGAAAGGAAGGGAAGGGATATTGAATTAAAAGAAAGGTAAGAAACCGAAGGGGAAAGAAAGAAAATAAAAGGAAGGGAAGGGAAAGGAAAAGAAGTTTGAGGAAAGTAAAAAATAAACTAAGGGAGTAAAAAAAGAAAGCAAGGAAAATAAAAATATGTTAGAGGAAAGGAACGACATAGAAAGGAAGAAAAACAGGCGGATAAAACATACCTACAGCAAAAAATAAAATAAAATAAAGTTTATTGGTTGAATTTCAACCACTGGGCGAACTCTAGTTTTCATAAAAATTCAAAAAGTCAAAATTTATTATTCTTGACCTTGAGCTCGATTCGTGAACAAAAATTGTTAGGACAAAAAACAAATAATTTATTTTCGTTTACTCATTTAAGTGATTTTTAAACTTGCTATAAAGATAGTGCTTTAGACTCAATATAAACTTTCAAATAAATAATATGAGTCAAGCAATCCCTACCAAAGAATATTCTTGTTAAAATGCGAAGTAAACCCCATTCGTTTCTTGCACATATTGGCATATCTGCTTTGATTTTTTTTCAAAATTTCAGATATGTGGCAACTCCCGAAAAACAATCCAAGTGGCAACACTAAAAGAAGAAAATAGAAACGTGTTGTTTTCGACATAAAAGCGGGAAAGCAAAAAACAAAAATATAATAGGAATAGATGGCAACTCTTTGTCTAAATATTGTGAGGACCCCAATCCAAAGGCTTTGGAGCCCTCACAACACCTATACTCGTATATATATATATTTTTTAATGAATGAATTTATTATGAATTATAAACTATTTCTATGAATTTTTACATTTTTGCAGTGGTGGTTGTCACCTCCGCTGAACGTAGGGCTGAGTAGGGGTTTTAACCTCTGTCACCTTTAGCGTAGTTAGAAATAAACCTAAGAATTGTACATGAGAGTTTGAAAAAAAATATCTAAACGAAAATAACTAACTGGGTTTTATCATTTCGAGAAAAAAACCATAGGTAACTCTATTTTCAGAAACCCTGGATGGTTTCCTATTTCAATGATCACAGAAACCGGGTAGAGTACTGAAACGGGATCTGAAAAATTAATTGAAGGTTTAACCGAATAATGATTTGAAACCAGAACTCAAGAAGAAAACAAAATATTTTATGAAACCGTAACCGAACCGGGATTTAAAACCATAACCTCATCTGAAACCGATTACCGAATATACATAGGATTTGAAACCGTCACTGAAATTTTCAGCAGATTGTGTGTTTTTTTTTTATTTTTGCTTTATATCAAAGTGTTAAAGGAAATAATTTCTAATAATATAAATTTCGTACAACAAAGGAACTAATATGGGTTTAATTCACAAAGCATTTGCTTAACAAATTCCATGAAAAATCTAAGTTTAGTCCTTTTACCTATTTAAATTTAAATTTTTATTTTTCTCTTTTCAATACTTTTTCGAACACAGCTCAACTTCATCTTTTTCCTCTCTAACAGCTTACATTATATTGCATACCAGGAAGTGTCACAGAAAATCAATGTCAAAATTAATAATGGATAGCAACAGCAATAACAAGAAAATGGCAGTTGCGACAGGCAAAATAAATGTGTAGATGTGTGTGTGTGAAATAAATTGATAAAAGTTTGCAGTGAAAATGTTTTTTTTTTTGTTCTTTCTTTTTCACTAAAGAAAACTGAAACTTGTACGAATGAAAAGAACAGTTTGTAAAACACTTATTTGCGGGCGTGAAACTCTAGCTCGCTTATGCTCTATTTGCTACACGATTTATGATTTCTTTTTTTCTATGTTAGAGTAGGCAAACACACACAAACTCGCTGGAAAAATTTAAACAATGACAGGACATTGAAATGCGGATAGTCAATCAAGGCATGCAAATGCTTCAAAATAAGTTTGCGGTTTCATATTACAGAGTGCTTTTGCCGATTTCGGTATCTCTTTTGAAAATTCAGTTTTTAAGCGTGTTTCAGCTTTTTCATCGTTAATTAAAATAAATTTCTAATTTGTTCTTTAAAACCAGTTCCAATTGTTATACTTTGCTATTGGAAAAAATTTCGGTTAAGTTTAGGTTTATACCTTGAAAGTTAGTTCCGGTTTTTGGTCATGCACATCGACCAATTCAGGAACAGCGTTTTTGCAGCTTTAAATCCAGTGCCCACCAAACTGTTCACAGTGACAACTCAATTTAGACAGCAATATCACTGTTACTAACACTGTTTTCGTATTCTCTGAAACTTTCTTACTGCCTTTACGAAAAATGCAATATGAAGCCCGAGTATGAGCCTTTTTAGCTTGTTGGCTTTGTGATAGAGTAGCTCATATAAAATGTTTTGTAATGACACGTAGAGTAGCTAACCTAGTAATCGACAGACCTGGGTCTCCGCTGGTCTTGTCCTAAGTGCAGAATGACAGAGATTGATTTTAAGAAGCTTTTTAAGAGACCTAGAAATGCTTTGTTGGAGGTAGGGAAAGATCTGAGTCTTCTCAATAAAAAATGTTCAAAGTTGAATGCCTATTCAAATCGTTTAAATACTTAGAGACTTCACCGTTTCTAAAAACAATCAAACATCGCAAATCTGGAAACATGCAGATGATAATCTGGTTTAAAGTCAAATCTTCACAATTTTCGTCACGGTATCTATTTCTTCCCCTGAACATGGTAAAGAGTTGATTTCGTTCACTTCTGTGATTCAAATCATTTCGTATTTGTTCTACTTCAAATCATGTTAATAATTAAGTTTTCAGAAAGAAACCTGTCATTTAACCGGTCTAGATTTTGGTTGCAGTCCCTTGTATAAGTGACCTGTAGCCGTGTCGTGCCTCGTCGTTGAGTATACAACTCAGCTTCAAATATCAGCAAAAACTATATCTATATATCCCTGACGCTTTGACGGCACCACGCACAGGTAAATAAATTTGCTATAGCACAAAACTTTTCACATTCAATTTAAACTTGATGTGCCATATTGAAACAAAATGCTACAAAATTGGGCCATCGCTTAAGCAGCCCAAAACAAATTTAGCTAAGTGGTTTGGGGAATTGTTTGTGTGTGTGGGTGTGAAGACCAATTTTTTTTCTTTAGTTTTGAAATTTTACTCCCTAGGGTAGTAATCAAGTTACAGGAAATGATGTTTACACATGCAAAATTGGGGGGGTGTCATAATTGCAAACGTTTATGTTATGGGATTAAAATGTTGCTCATACGCAATGGTGGGTCATACACATGGGAGAGCTCAAAGTTTAAACTAATGTTATGATAATTAAACTCAAACCCTGTTTAAATGAAAGAACTTTAGAAAGAGCTTTAGATGTATGCTGTTCACTATAAGAAATGTTAAATAAGCAGCCAAAGTCCATAGTTCTGAGTTTGCAAAAAAACCAAGGTAGCACAATTATCTCATACTAACATAATTTGTTCGGCTAGGTACGCACAAGGCTCAAGCGTTGATTTACATACAACTATGTTCAATAGTAGTGAAATTCAAATGTATATCTTTTGACGAAGTAAGCATAAATTGTGATTTTAATAATTTTCATTTAAAATATAGCGAATTCTATGACGGAAACCACATAAAAAGAAATTTAAAAATTTACTCAAAGTTCAGGAAAATTAATTAAACTTTGAAAATGGCATTCACCATCTTCAAATTTTTTTGGAAGAATTTCTAGAACATTTTTGAGTATGCAGTTTTATAGACCAAGCAATTCTAGCATTGACGCAACAAGTTCGAACTCACTCAAAAATTTTGCCTGAATTTTTAGAATTTCTTTTGTCAAGGGTGTTGAGTGATTTCTTCCATACAACGCATGAACAGAAATTAATTTGTATAGAAAAAATAACCAACTTCCTTGACAAAAAAAAAATTAAAAAATTCAGGGGAAGTTTTGAGACACTTCTAACTTGTACATTATGCTAAACTTGACTGAGCTGTAAAACTGCGTACTCAAAAATTTTCTAAAAATTCGGCCCAAAAATATTAAAATTTTGATGTAAATTTTTAAAAATTTAATTAACTTTCCTGAAGTTTTTGTAAACTTTGAAATTTCTTTTTAAGTAGTTTCTGCTATGGAATTCGCTATGTTTTAAATGAAAATTATTTTTTTTTTTAGTCGAACGATATCCGATTTAATTTCACTACTATTATATTGAGCATGACTGTAAGTGAAGCTTTTCACGTTGCACTCACCATTTTTCTGTTTTGTTTTCATGTTTTGTGGGCAGTATTGCTAATTGCGAACATCTCTTGAACCAAATAGAGCAAAGTGATACCATCGAAAAGGTTTTCATGCTCAAATCAAGTCGTTTACTCAGACAAACCGTGTATGACATCAGCCTAGTGGCACTAATATCTGACAATATCGACCTTGACATATCAAATCATACCGATTAGTTCATAGTAAGTTCGTTGTCCTCCTGTATATCTATTTCAGAGTATTTATTATTAGGTGTTTCGTTCCCTCCAATATTGCTGTATCCGTACCTTGGCTGTCACCGCAGATAGCTGGTCGCTGGTACAATTTTCTCCCACAGAAAGCGTAGGTAACCACTCGGATCTCACTTCACGAGCCAGTGAGTTGATATGGCTAGCAGAACCTTAAGAGTATAGCGGAGCTTATGTTCTAGCTTTGAGCCGCCTTTGTGTATCGTAACTTCTATACCAGTGACCCAACCTTATTGCCTTTTTTTCGAGGCATACTTTACCATCTGCTCACAAAAGTAAAAAACTGATGCGATGTAGTGTGTGTCAGTCAGTTTTTACGCCGTTCAGTCACCTTACCATGTCATCTAGTATTGTTGCGTGCCCATAGATGGTTGGCTTACACATGGATGGATTCCCTCAGTAGAGCTCCTTTTTCGTTCCAACCCTGAATTAACATGTGAAGCAGAAAAAGAAGGAAGACGCTGTTTAGCTCTTCCAACGAATATGTATCCTGCATGCCATCTGTATCCTCACAACACCAATCATATCTTTATTTGTGCAACTGGAAAGCCAAAAAAGCGCAAAAGGTTGCCGCCTGTACACAGCTAAGACTCAAATGAGCTTCCGATTCGTTCGAGATCTCAATTAGTTTCAGCCAAAACGTTTGTTCATTTTGCGATCTCCCGAAACTAGTTCTGGGGTAGATAAAGAACAGGACCCGCTTTCGTTAGTTTGGATGTGGTAAAGACAGGAAAAAAGGTCCTTACTGTCATCAACGAACAGTCAACACTTATGGTTTAAGAGTTTATTTTAAGATCAATAGAAAGAAATAACGAACTTTGGGGGACTTCGCCGTTATTTTAAACCAGACAAATCGAAAGAACTCAAGAGGCACATTCTAAAAGCCCCTTATAACAACTGTCGAAACAAGCAGGTTCTGAAATATGAGGCGAGATCATCTTTAAAGTAGTAGAAATTGTTTGGCTGGTTTAAAGATAAGTAAGATTTGAGAAAAAAATTAGAGAAAATTGCGCAAGATTTATCTACTTTGGGCTGAGCCAAGGGCTAATATAGAGGGAGATTTTATGAGTTGCAGAAACTCTACACCAACGGCTTAGATGACTAAATCATGTTAGATGAAACTAACAATTCAAGTAGGCCACTCAAAAACCTTATGTACGTGATGGCTTATACCGTCATTGCCGTAAGACGCCATCATTCAAAATTAATGACTTGCTTGCCAATGCACCATATTTATAGAATCCAATTTTAAATTGTTAAACATTAAGGCTTAATGAAGTATTAACTGTTTACATCACAAACAAATACACATACCCATTCACAGATCTATATACGTTAATCTATTTATATAAATTTAAGTAGTTCACTTAGCGACATTGGCGCTAAAAGCTTTAATTAAATCGTTTTGACGCGCGTATATGTGTGTGTCTGTGCCTGCATATGTGTAATTTCGCTTAATATTATTAAATAATTAAATTGACATCATTCAATTAGTAGTGGTTGCATTGCAGCAGCAGAAATATTTTACTTAATTGATTACGATTACGCCCCTAGGGCGGAGCTTTGAGTAAATGTAGGTAATAACTAATGCACACGGGCATGCATACGTCGATTTGTGTATGCAATACTCGTACAAAGTACACTTTACAAATGTTTAATTAACTTTAACAGGCATCATAGAAATACATACAGTGGCTCACAGCGAAAACGATACAGTTGGTTCTTCTAAGCTAAAGTTTTTAATTGATTTCTGAGTATGCAGTTTTGTAGCCTATTAAATTCTAGTCACACGAAGTGCAAATCTCAAGGTTCTTACAAATTTTGCTGATTTTTTACCATTTTATTTTATGTGTAAACATCTTTGGGCTCAGTAGGGGCTCTCCATAAAAGGTTCGTGTCGCTGTCTGTAAGCGTGCCTCTGCCGCTGCTTGTAATTCTGCCTGTGCTTTGTTGATGCAAAGTTACGACCCATGACATCTGCCTGTGCCTTGTTGTTGATGCTGGCTATGCATATCTGAGTTGTTACTAAAATTTGGCTTAGTGTGCGTGTATAGAATTTTGTTTGACTGCTTCGCTGATAAGTATGTGACGCTCTGTTTATGTAGGTGTGTGTGTACACAAGTACTTTGCTGATTGTTATTATTGGATAATCGTGTCTAAACACGATGTATGCTATCAATCGGAAAAGGACGAGCTCAACTGCGTTTATCATAAATATACACAGTGTTTACAAAAACAAAATAAGTGATTATTCATATTAAATTTATTTTAGCTCAGAATTCTCAACCCAGTAGTTAATTCGTTATTTTTGCGTAATCTTTATGGTTATACTTATGGTTTGAATTGCAAAAAAAATTACCTAATATGAAATAAAATAAAATAAAATGAAAGGAAATAAAATAAAATAAAATAATTTTGTTGTTGGTTTTACGGTCTGTTCATTTTATATATTTTTGTAAGTATAACGAGCTCAAGACCAGTTGATAATAATTCTTAGTTAATTATTATTATTTTTGATTAGAGGAAAAATTGAAAGCAACAAACATATACAGGCTATAGTTATAGTACTATTTCGAAAACAGCCACGATTTCTCGTCAAACTAATTCGTATAGTTTTGCTATTTCAGAGGATCTTGTGGAGAATCGAACCCACTCACTCTGATTGCCAGCGCAGTTGCCTAACCGTAAAACCAACAACAAAATACATTTATACCGGAGCACGCGGTTATGTACAATAACTATCTTCTAAAAATGGAAAAGAAGAATGTACAAAAACAAAGTCCAACATGCATGATTTACGTATAGACAGAATGTCTAAAATATTGTGTATACCGTTGGCAAGATAACAAACAACAATTAGAGGAAAACGTGAATTAAGCAGCTTGCAAAACTACACGCAGCATACATAGCCTATGGGTTAGGCAGCTGCGCTGGCAATCAGAGTGAGTGGGTTCGATTCTCCACAAGATCCTCTGAGATAGCAAAACTATACGAATTAGTCTGACGAGAAATCGTGGCTGTTTTCGAAATAGTACTATAACTATAGCCTGTATATGTTTGTTGCTTTCAATTTTTCCTCTAATCAAAAATAATAATAATTAACTAAGAATTATTATCAACTGGTCTTGAGCTCGTTATACTTACAAAAATATGTAAAATAAAATAAAATAAAATAAAACAAAACAAAATAAAATGAAATAAACTAAAATAAAATGAAATAAACTAATATAAAATAAAATAAACTAAAATAAAATGAAATAAAGAAAAATAAAATAAAATAAAATGAAATAAACTAAAATAAAATAAAATAAAATAAAATTAAATTAAATAAAATGAAATAAACTAAAATAAAATAAAATAAAATAAAATAAAATAAAATAAAATAAAATAAAATAAAATAAAATAAAATAAAATAAAATAAAATAAAACAAAACAAAATAAAATGAAACAAAATAAAATGAAATAAACTAAAATAAAATGAAATAAACTAATATAAAATAAAATAAAATAAAATAAAATAAAATAAAATAAAATAAAATAAAATAAAATAAAATAAAATAAAATAAAATAAAATAAAATAAGAATAAGAAGTCTAGCAGCTTCCGAAATGGATCTATAGGAAAAGCTATGGTGGTTTCTCTATCTCATCCGAGTCTCACTCACGCTAAATGTTCATGAGTACGTGAAACAGGTGAGCAGCCAGTTTTACTGAACTGCCACAAACGTAGTCATACAAACCTTCATCCATTGACGACCTACATACCGAGTCGGTAGAGAGACCTGTCAGATCTCGGTCTTAGAACCCCGTAATTGACATACAACCAAGACTAAACTCCACCATACCAAATGCGTGCTCTGCATGTGGTATGTCCCCTCATGATACGAAACATCTCCTTTCCTGTTCAATTGAACCTACTCTTCTGACACCAATATCACTCTAGTCCAGCCACGTTGAAAGTGCGCGTTTCCTTGGACTGCCGTAAGAAGAGCTTAATGACGATTCTCAGAATTATTGTGCCCTTTAGGCAGGACGAAGTACTGTTAATAACAACAACAGTGACATATTTTTATATGAAACAAACAAACGAATTTTAGCTGAAGAAGCTTTCGCAGTACATTACAAGAACCAACTGGATAATTTTCACACAGTTGCAGTGGCTAACTATAAACTTTAAATAACTTTTTTTCTATTTAATGAATCTGGTTAATTTTTTTTTTATTTTGCAGATTGACTTTTACATTTAACAAAAATGGATAACTGGGACACTGAAACAAGAATTTGGATTGTCCGCCGCTATCACGCACTGGAGTCCGTAGTTTCGGTTCAAATAGAGTATAGGCGCACGTTTGGCGGCAATCCTCCGAGCAGATGGACCATAATAAGACTTGTAAACAATTTTTCCGAGCATGGGACAGTCATCAGAAGACCTTACCATCGAAACCTTTCAGTTCGAAAGGAGGAAACAATCGCTGCTGTAGCTGCTGCCATACAAAACAATCCACGTGTTTCGACAAGAAGCTTATCTGCTCAAATGGGTGTAAGCAGACAGTCATTACAGTCAATTATGCACAAAGATTTGGACTTATTCCCATATAAAATTCAAATGGCCAACAAACTGAACGCTGCAGACTTGCCGATTCGCTTGGAATTTTGCCAGAAGATGCTTCAAATGGTGGAAGAGGATGGAAACATGTTGAACTGTCTTTTCATGTCTGACGAGGCCCATTTCGATTTAAACGGCAACATAAACAAACAAAATTGTCGAATATGGAGTGCTTCCAACCCACAGATACTCCATGAGACGGAATTGCATCCACTTCGTGTCACAGTGTGGTGTGCAGTTTCATCACGCTGCATTGTCGGGCCCTACTTCTTCGAAGAAAACGGTCACACCGTTACGGTTACTGGAGACCGTTACTTGAGCATGTTGAGAGAGTTTTTCTATCCAGAATTACGCCGAATGAGAACTTCTTTCAACTCTGTGTGGTTTCAGCAAGATGGTGCAGCTCCTCATATAGCCCAACCTGTTATGACAGAATTGCGACGAAAATTTCCCAATAAACTGATATCCAGAAACTCCACATTCCGTTGGCCACCCAGGTCGCCTGACCTTACTGCACCTGACTTTTTCTTGTGGGGTTATTGCAAACAGGAAGTCTTCAAAGCAAAACCAACAAATTTGAATGAACTAAGGCAATCCATTCGAGAAACAATTGCGGCTATTCCTGTCTCAACTCTCCAAGCAGTAATGAACAACTTTTTGGTAAGATGCCGCACATGCATCGACGAGCAGGGGGGGCATTTAAATTCCATTATTTTTAAAACTAATTAAGCTATATTTAATAAAATTTAATGAGCTTTAACATGAATAAAAGAAAAATGAATTCCATACACTGAAAAAAAAATTATTTGAGTTTCTTAATGTAGCAAAATTCATCAGCCACCCTGTATATGCGACACATGCAGATTTATATAAAAAATAAAGATTTAATAAAACCATGTTATAGTGATATTTCAGCACAAAATGTTGCATCAATACCAATGCGATGGCATAAAAACGTACACAGATACAAACTTCTTTGCCATTAATTAGTCAATAATTTATTAGTTTATCCTGCGATCCACATGCATTTTTGACAAATAAAATGCTAAACAAAACCAAATGAACACTTATATATAATATGTATGTATGTATGCATGAGTGAGTGTGTCAGCTTTTGTTTCAGATCGGCACTGGCACAGCCATACGTTTACCCGCTGTGAGCTGACACAATGGCATGCATGTAAACAATGAAAAGTGAGTGCATTGCTTTTATTTGAACCAAAACAAATAATTTCACAACAACATGACATACTAACCAAACTTAACCGCAATACCCTACCATTTTAGAACATTGAAAATGTTTAGTTTTGTGACAGCTTCCATTGTCAGCACGTTTCGGCCACAGCGTTTTCAGTTGTGTTGACCCATAAACATAATATTAAACAAATACTTGGCAAAGTCAGCCATTGTTATACGCATTAGACTGGGCACAAAAAATAATAATAATGCTCATTGGGACTAAAAAGAAAATATTTTGGTACTATTTTTCAGATTGGCAAAAAAATATTGTAAAACTTTCAGACCTCACTATTTATTTCTAAAAGTTTATCAGTGCGAGTTTAGATTTTTGTATCAAAACTTTTTAGTTTCATAACTGCCAAACCATTGATTCAACTGTATATTGCTTTGTAGGAAATTGCATTCCCGAAAAAAGTGTTGTGAATGAAAATTTTCCACAGGTGGCTCGTAACAGAATAATCGATATTGGTTTATTTTTCTGATTTTACGTTTTTACTTTGGATATTTAATAAAAACGAAAATAGTAACGCAAAACAAGAAAAATACAGATTCTTTAAAGGAACTGAATTCTGAATCCGCGCTTAGAATTAGTGGTTCGGTTTACACACACCAAAAAAAGCTTGTACGAAAATTTTCATTCGCTTCTTTTTTGTAGAAAGTTCAACTACCTACAAATCAAACCTGTTAAACAATAATTGCTAATCGTAATGATGACCGGTTTGATTAATTATTTTCTTGAGAATCCAATTAATGATTGATTACCATTACTTTTAATTTTAATTAATTATTTTCCAATTAATTAAAAAAATAATGAAAAAAATCATGATTTTTTAAGATTATTAAAAAAATTTTAAGAAAATCTAAATAATCGAAATTGATCAAAAAAAAGTTGTTTTGATTATTTTTTATTATTTTTGATTTTGTAAATACTGTTTCCAATTAATCAAAAATCATCAAACAAAAAGTTGTTTTGATTACTTTTCATTATTTTTGATTTTGTTTTATTTTTTTTTTTTGATTATATTTGATTATTATTGATTTTTTTCAGTACTGTTGTAGAGGTCCATAAATAAACACATCAACAATACCGAAAAAATCAAAAATAATGAAAAGTAATCAAAAGAACTTTTCTGATAAATTTTTTTTTTTTATTTATTTTATTTTATTTTTTTTAATTTTTTCTTATCGTAATCAATTGATAATTTCCTTTTCTTGAAAACAATTAAAACTATTCATTACCATTTAAAAAAGCCGTCTAATTAGTTGATTACTAATTACTAATCAAATTTAATAGGTCTGCTTCAAACTAAATTTTTTTACTTCAAAATTTTGATTTTTTCTAATCGTAATCAATTAATAATTGCCTTTTCCTGAAAACAATTATAATAATCATTTCCATTTAAAAAAGCCGTCTAATTATCTGATTACTAATTACTAATCAAATTTAATAGGTCTGCTTCAAATTAAATTTTTTTACTGCAACATTTTGATTTTTCTAATCGTAATCAATTAATAATTCTCTTTTCCTGAAAACAATTAAAATAATCATTACCAATTAAAAAAACTGCCTAATTAATTGATTACTAATCAGTAATCAAATTTAATAGGTCTGCTTCAAATTAAATTTTTTTACTTCAACATTTTGGCAGTTTTAAAGCAAAAATGGGATATGTCCAAAAAAATATATGCTATCAGTGGTAGACCTCTGAAAATTAATATTAAGCTTTGAAACATTTGCGGTATATTTCTCCCTACTCTAAAGAAAAATATTAAAATAAAAAAAAATTTAAATTTTTCCGGTCTAGTACTCATACACACACATTTGTGTATGCCGTATAGTCAAGCACTAACTGTCATAAAACTAGTTCCAAAAATACCCAACTTGTAGCAATAAAAATGCAAAGTGTTAGAGATAGCTGGAGTGTATAATGATGTAAATGAAGCCTTGCTCCGCTAAATTCTCGAGGTGTAAAACAAGTAGTTCCCGCAGTAGTTCGGCTAATATGAGAAGCTTCTTATAACGGAGTGTACCGTATAGATTCCTGGAAAGGACTGTCTATATATGTTACACTTCCTTAAGGAACCACAACAGGAGCTAACAAAGTTTGACAAAACCCAGTAAAGCATTTTATTTTAGTTTTTGCTGTTTCCGTCAGCAGAACATACACCCAAGGCCTCCCTCATGTGAGGCCCTTATGCCGTATACCCGTCGGCACTTATATAAGTTTTACTTAACATTTTTTTTTAATATTTTGAGATAGTTTAGGACTTCTATATCCCCGGGTTAAAATTAACATTTGCTTTAATGGAAAGGATTCAGTTTGGGTTTGTATGCATTATGTCATACTGGCATTCGCGCACTTGTAAGAAAGGGCAGAAAGAAGGAAAAATATTCGTATTCTAAGAGAGTTTTTAATGAAACTTTAATATTGGATTTGGAAAAAAACACTGCAGATGGCACAAAGCAGAAACAAATTTCGTATCAAGTGATGGGAAAAACTGTTCACAGATACACTGAAAAATGAAAGAATTATTTTATTACTTCTTTGTAATATGCCTCTACTAGTTGTATTTAATACTAGTAAAACCCGCTCGCTTCGCTGCGTTTTAGAACTAATAATAAACTAAGTCCGATTTGAATCATTATATCCCATAACAGATAATACATGGAACTTAATTATATCGCTTACTACAGCACTCATTATTACCTTTCGTTTGGTACCCATATTCTACTTAACACATTTTTGGTCACCTTGGTCCACATATCGGTCGATGTCTCCTAAACCGGTCAAGCTATCGGAAGAACTGATATCTTAAATTTTAAGTTAAGCGTCTAGTAATGTAACGGTCAACGCTTCATGCAATTCCATTAAGCGAGTTTTGAGTGATGCGCGCCCAAACATACAGACAGACAGACAAAAATTCTAAAAACAGTTGATTTGGCTTCTATTGGATTAATAATGATCCCTGCTTCGATTTTTCTTAAATATGTGCAACGTACAGCTATCGACCTTTTACAATTGTATTAAATGTAGAGTTTATGAGCAGAATACTTGCTTATCCCAATTCTATGACGATGAAAGATACAACACTTGAAGAGCACTGGCCAATAATTCTGTGCCACGTAAGCAGATGAAGAGCAAGTGGAAAACACAGATTAAAGGAAAACCGGCCGACTAATTTGAGATCACATTTTTTTTTTTCAACAGTTAACGGGACTGAAAGACAGCTCCTGGAGAAGACCCGAGATAGGAAAATCGACACTTTACATTAATTGCCAAGAAGCTTTCGACAGCGCGAATAGCAGTAGTCTGTGCTGCCATGTTTGAATTTGACTTCCCTGGAAGTCTTCAGTCCCAAGTGAAGTTGAGCAGCACTAAGAGCTCTGCTCGGTTTTTTCAAAGATCTCCCTAAGATACTCGAAACCAAACGATGTTTCAGACAAGGCTAGAAGATTATTCGACCAACAGAGCCAAGCTCGACCGGTACAAGGACAAGCAATGACTTTCTTCGCTGTAAATGCTGCCTTTTTTTGGCTGCTCGAATTAAGCAACGAAAGTATATCTTGCGGTGAATGTGGACAAAACAAAGTTTTTGCCTTAATCAAATAAATAAATGTAATGTAATGGGACTAGGCATGGGACTATTCGAATACAAATTATTCGAATAAAAAATCCATTTATTCGAAGGCTAAAAAACTCGAATAATACTCATTCGAATAATTTATAATTTTATTCGAAAATCGCCCAGGCGGTTAGATGACCATTTAAAGAAGAAGAACTGAGAAGTAAACTAGTCTCCCGAAGAAGAAAGATCACACTCTATAAGTCTTTCATCATACAAGTCCTGATGTTTTAATCATAGACCGTGTAGAAAGATACTGAGATGGCCCTTGAATCATTTGAGAGAAAAGTTCGACCAAAAATGTATGGTACTGTCAACGGTAAGTATCGAAGAAAACTTAGCAAGGACCTGTGCGAGCTGTAGGTAGATGTAATAACCACAGTGCAGCGAATTAAAGCCCAAAGGCTCGACTGGCTGAGGCATGTTGTGCTAACTGGCTGACTCAGAGCGGAAGATTTTTCTATCGGCAGCCAAATACGTCAGCAGAGATCAGGCAGGCACCGATCGACAAGAAAAAATAGGTGGTGTATTTACAATAAGCGTCAGTAATTGCTAAAGCAGCTTGCTAGCTTGCTTTGATACTCAAAGGACAAAAATTACCTAGACTATTAAGCACCAATAAAAAATGTTGAAGGGTATTTCAGTATATTTTTCCACCAGCGTTTCACTTTATCAAATATCAATTAGGTGAAGTAAAGTGAAATTACAGATGCGATTAAATTCCTCAATGAATGAGCAACAACAATCTTTGGGAGGAAAGGCAGCCTTGTTGGGCATGCAACGTTCTTTTTCTGTTTTTTTTTAATATTTTATTTAATTGAATTCATTTACTGGCGTATATGACACGTCTGATGTGGCTAACATACATACATATCGATTAAAGTAACTACAATTATTCATTTTACAAGTTCTACCATTGCCATTTGGTTATCTGTGCTCCTCCCATTTGATTTTAATCAAAAACAATTCGGCTACATGACCAAGCATGGCTTAAAGGTAAGCATACCACATGCAGCAAGCATCGAACGCTTATAGTAAATGTGTCAATTGGGATTTATACGCATGAACGCATATCGAGGCGATACAGAGTCATACGAGGTGTGTTCAAAAAGTATCGCGAATTTTGTGTTTTTTCAAAAATTATTTATTTATTCATGAATATCTATTTTGTCCCCTTCAAAGTAATCCCCATGAGATATTATACACTTGTGCCAACGGTTTTCCAATCTTCGAAGCACTTCAAAAAATGATTTTTTTGTATCTTGTTCAGCTCCTCCTTCGATGCCGTTTTTATCTCGTCAAGAGAAGCGTAACATCGTCCTTTCATGGGCCTCTTCAGTTTAGGGAACAAGAAAAAGTCACAGGGGGCCAGATCTGGGGAATACGGTGGCTGCGGCATCATTAGTGTGTTGTTTTTGGCCAAAAAGTGGCGCACAAGCAACGATGCGTGAGCAGGGGCGTTATCGTGGTGCAAAAGCCAATTTTTGTTCTTCCACAAATCCGGGCGTTTCTGGCGGATTGCTTCGCGCAAATTGCGCATAACTTGCAGGTAATATTCCTTATTGACCGTTCTTCCCTGTGGCAAGAACTTATGATGCACCACGCCCCTGCAATCGAAGAAAACTGTCAGCAAAACTTTCACATTCGACCGAACTTGGCGCGCTTTTTTCGGTCTTGGTTCGTGCGGCAGCTTCCATTGAGATGATTGAGCTTTGGTTTCCACGTCATAACCATAAACCCACGATTCGTCACCAGTTATGACCCTCTGGAGCAAATTTGGGTCGTCGCGGACAGAGTTCAACATCTCATTAGCAATGTTCATGCGATGCTGTTTTTGGTCACAATTGAGCAATTTTGGTACGAATTTCGCGGCGACCCGTCTCATGCCCAAATCATTGATAAAAATCGAATGGCACGAGCCAATCGATATGTTAAGGTCCTCAGCAACTTCTCTAACGGACGATTGGCCAATACCATTTTCTCCACTTCATTAATTTTTTCGTCTGTTGTTGAAGTGCTCGGGCGTCCGGCACGCTCTTCGTCGTTCACATCTTCTCGGCCTTCTGAGAACATTTTGTACCACCGATAAACGTTGCTTCGGTCCAAGGTAGCTTCTCCGTATGCCACAGTCAACATTCGGAATGCAACTGCGCACTTAATTTCGTTGTTCACACAAAATTTGATACATGTTCTTTAACCCTTTTTTTGAATAGGTAAAAATCGAAGACGATCCAAAACACGTGCAAGCAAAGCAGCTGTCAACAATTAACTGAACATTCAAAATGGCCGAGCTTGTCGGCATAAGTGAGAGACATGAGTACCAACATAACGCCACAAAAAATTCGAAATTCGAATATACGTAACCAGCGAAAATTCAAAATTCGCGATACTTTTTGAACACACCTCGTATGTTTGGGCTACTAAGCCCAGTGGCATTTTGTTTGCATCATTTGGTTTGGTATTAAATCCTCGTTTTGGGTTCGTTGCGCCATTTAAGAGTTACTTCAATGTTCTCGATGCCTTAATTGCGCTGCGCAACTATTTCGTAAATTTGGTTTTTTTCTACGCTAAGCTGAGTGACCAACGCAGCATTTGGAGTCGGCAGAATACACGAAACTCTACATGTGTTATTGTTTTTTTTTTTTTAATAGGGATGCTGCATATCCTAGTTCACGATTTTGCTTTGGTAAAGAACACTAGAAATTAAAAACTTTTGCCTAACCTTAATGAGGGTTTGCTGAAGAAGTTGTATGTATATATGGACAATGTCCAGTACCCCAGCAAAGTGACGATTTTTGGTGATCGGCATTCACCGAGAAACTGTTTTTGGACTTACATTCGAAAAGTTCAGAGCCACATATTGTCATATGCAATATAAAAATACTGTCCCCCTATCGCAAAAGAAAGAAACTACTTTTCTTTAAGATCTATTGTGAGTAGAAAAGGGAAGCAAGACACTTCTTTCACTTTGTAAATGGAGCAAGTACCATGAAAAATTAAAGAATATAAAGTGAGCTGACAGACGGAACTTGTTAAGCACATGCACCAAATTCAATTCAGGGTAAAGACGAAATGTGTGCAACATATTCCTCGCAGGATATTGTCGAGTGCAATTTTAATTAAAATATTCTCTGCCTAACCAACAAGAAGATAAGATAATGTAAACTCTTTCATCTATCAGATTTAAGAATATTTTTACAAGGTCCTACAAATAGTGCTTTCAAACCAAACAAGGTTTTAAGACAGGGTGCGCCTTTAATGATGTTTTTCCATTTAATTTTGGAGAGAATTATACGAACAACCAGCTTTTGAAAGAATAGTTCTTCAAGCGATTTGTGGACCTCTACGCTCTGGGGATGGCGAGTAGATAGTAAAAACTTTTTAAATATAGATTATCACCACATTAGTTTTTCTACCTACTTTTATTATAACTTTATGCGCCGATTTGTCAGCTAGCTTTTAACTTTGAAGCTCTCTTGAAGTTTATCGGAAACACAGCAGGGTTTACGGAGTTGCCACCTCTCTGACATTTTGCTTTGAACTGAAAATAAAATAGTCTAATATGTGTTTCATAGGAATAATCTAATTCTTAAAATTTATAAAATAATACTACAGATCTTTCCACTTTCACTGCAGATCTTTTGCTGCTGTAATTTCAATTTTAACAGCTCCATTATCTAAAGTCTTCATGTTTATATAACAGAGGAAAATTCTATTTTGCCATCATTTAAATTTTAATTATTTTATTTTTCAAATCCTAATTAAAATCAAAAAGTTTATCCTAGCTGAAGTAAATAATTAAATAAAATCATTTGTCTGTATCATTACAAAAGAAAAACTTTGGATTTGATTATTGACTATGAGCTCTACATTTAACAGCATGATTGTTTGCACATATTCTACTTTATTTTGAGCGGGGAGCAAGGAAAAAATTATATCGAGCTTTTTGGCACACGCTACTAGTATGCATGTTGGAAATTTCGCCACGTAAATGATACTCAGCCAACAACAAAGAGATCAAACACCACATTTAAGGATTTCACGCTCTATTTATTGCCTTGTAAACAAGTTGCATGCCGCGTGCAATATCCAAGCATTAATTAAATCTTGTTTGAGTTGCCATTTAGTATAAAATATATCTATGTTCATACCTACCTTGAAAAAATAAAATTAAAATTAAGTAATGAAATTTTATTATCTAGCCTTTGAACTTAAGGGTAAATGATAAAAAGGGCTCGAAGAGTTTAAATAAAGCTTGTACTTACTGCATTCACTTTGTTATTCAAGCAAGAGGACTTATTGTATTTACCTGTAAAGAATATAAAAACTGAGAATGGTTAGAATGCATCACTTAACATACACGATTAACATTATTGAAATTAATTTATAATAGTTTTTATTACTTATTAAAAGCTTTTGTTTGGATAGAAAAGCAAACATCAGAGAGAACCACCGTAGACTTTCTTGCACGCGTTCTGTAAAGCCTTATTCCCCAAGAGCGATGGTTTAATTGTCAGTTAAACTCCTATTTCTATTCATTCCTAGCAACTATTGCGCAACCGATTAGAATCTATAATATAAATCCGCAAGTTAAAAAAGTTTGTCCTGCTTTTCGACCAACTATACATCTAAGGTATATATGTATTGATAGGTGCTTTTAAGCTGCAGTGCCGTCAATCAAAATTTAAAACAGAAATTAATTATAATATAGAAAAATTTGTTTCAAAATTACACCACTGCCAATGTCAAACGCGTATTCGCACTATAAAGCAGTTGTTGGCTGAGTGGGCTTGCATTTTTTGCCTTAATTGTTGTTATTGTATTGATCGCCGAAAACAGCAGGAGTTGCTGTGTTGGAAACATTAAGCAAGCAATGTAAAACATGAGCAAATAGCATTCAACACAGGAGTTAGTTTTGTTTCTGTATTTTTATGGTTAGGGTTGTGTGGATTAATAATAAATAAAAAAAAAATATAAAACAAATCTAAGAAAATACAAAGCAAACTATTTTATTAAATGGCAAAGAAAGGAAAGAAAAGTAAGCTAAAACAAAAGAAAAAAGAGCACAGGAAGGAAAGAAAATGGAGAAATAAAAAAAATAAACTAAATTAAAATACAATAAAATTAAAAAAAATAAAAAACATAAAATAAATAAAATACAATAAAATGAAATAAAATAAAATAAAATAAAATAAAATACAACAAACTAAATAAAATTAAAAAAACTAAATCAAATTAAATTAAAATAAAATAAAACAACATGAAATAAAATAAAATAAAATAAAATAAAATAAAATAAAATAAAATAAAATAAAATAAAATAAAATAAAAGAAAATAAAATAAAGTAAAATAAAATAAAATATAAAGAAATAAATAAAATAAAATAAAGTAAAATAATATAAAATAAAATAAAATAAAATAAAATTAATTAGAATTAAATTAAATTAAATAAAACCAAATAAAATAAAATAAACTAAAGGAAAATAAAATAAAATAAATAAAAATAATATAAAATAAAAATAAATAAATAAAAATAAAATAAAATAAAATAAAATTAACTAACATACAATTAAATAAAATAAAATAAAATAAAATTAAATAAAAGAAAGGAAAGGAAAGTGAAGGAATGGATAAGAAGCAAGAAAGGAAAACAATAAAATAAATTAAATTTAGAGACTGTAGAGTGAAGGATTTAATACTATTTTTATATAGTCACCTAACATCCCAACTGCGATAATTAAATACATACATACACATACACATACATGTACTTATGTGCATATTAACGAGTAATGACTCTATGCTTTATCCTACTTATATTTTACTTTTACTTCCATTAAATGTACTGAATTGATCGGACGTGTCGTGTTTTATTTGCAAACTCCAACAAATGGTTATGGGCCCAGACCCATCACGTGATTTACTGTGTTAAGAATATAAGAAAGCAATTCTTATTTGCGTTTGTCGCGATCTTAAGTTGTTTAAATATTTAATTGTTGGTCAACCGGTAATAATTAATAATATTTTGTGATGAGTACTGTGGCGCAAATAGAGAAACTCGGTGCCGATAATTACAGCACATGGGCGGTGCAGATGAAGAGTCTGCTAATTACGCTGGAGTTTTGGGAAGTCGTGGAGTTCAAGTGTGCCGCCGATGCAAAAGCAGAGGAAAAAGCTAAGTGGGAGTTGCGGGACAAAAAGGCGCTGGCCTACATAACTTTGTGTGTAAAACCGTCAGAACTGATCCATATTAAAAATTGTAAAACCGCAAAAGACGCATGGACAGTTTTAAGTGATTTGTATAGCGCTGATGGACCGGCGCGAAAGGTAAATTTATTTAAAAGAATTGTGCGATTCCGATTCAATGCAAGCGAAAAAATGGCTACGCAAATGAACGATTTTTGCACTATTGTGGATAACCTCAAATCTATTGGCTTTGATATGACGGATGACTTGCTGTGCATTTTATTGTTGTGCAGCCTACCCGATGAAATGGATAGTTTTGTTGTTGCGATTGAAAGCAGAGACACCTTGCCGACATTGGAGCAATTAAAGGTCAAAGTATTGGAAGAAGAAAAGCGGAGAAACGAAAAATTTGGCGATAAGAGTGAGAGCGTATTTTTGGCGAATTCCAGCAGGTGGCGAAAAGGTGCAAAGGAAAAGGCAGCGACAGAACGTAACAAAGCAGCGGATCAGCAGAAAACAAAAGCGCGCGATTGGAGTGCTGTTAAATGTTACGGTTGTGGTAAAAGAGGGCATATAAAGTCACAGTGCAAAGCAACAAAGAAAGAGGCGGTAATGAGCGTAGGTGTACATAAAAATACGAAAGGCAGCAACATATGGGTATTGGACAGCGGTGCGTCTTCTCATATGTGTAACGATGTAAAACTCTTTTCAACTATTAACAAAGGCGAACAAACGGTTACACTAGCATCAGGTGATTTCGTTGTTGCTAAAGGTTTAGGCAGTGTTAGTGTAAAAACTAGAGCCTGCGATATTAAATTGACTAACGTATTATATGTTCCAAGTTTAAATGGAAATTTTCTCTCAGTGAGTAAAATGCTGGAACACGGCTACTCGGTATATTTTAATAAAACGTTAGCCGAAGTGAAATCTGGAAATAACGAAACAATTTTTTCAGCAAAAGCAGAGAATGGTGTTTTTTATGCTAGCGGTAAATGAAAGAAATTAAAACATTGAAATTTGGCACAAACGATTTGGACATTTAAATGTAAAAGACATTTGCGAGTTATCGAAAAAGAATATTGTGTACGGGTTAAACGTTAATATGCCTACAAATTTTGATTGCTCAACGTGTGCGGTATGTAAAATTAATAAAAAACCATTTAAGGTACTTTCGCAAATATATACGAAAGATGTACTTGAGTTAGTGCATACGGACATTTGTGGGCCAATGAAGACGGTTTCCCAAGGTGGTTCGCGTTACTTTATTACTTTCATAGACGATTACTCAAGATTTGTTGTAACCCGATTTTTGCGACAGAAATCGGATGCGTTCGAGGCGTTTAAAGAGTTCATGGTTGAGGCTGAAAAGCAGACCGGGCGTAAATTGAAATGTGTGCGTAGTGGCAATGGCCGCGAATACATAAATGCAAATTCTCACAGTTTTTTAAAGAAACATGGTATACGGCATCAAACCACGGTTAGCTATACTCCGCAACAAAACGGTGTTGCTGAACGTGCAAATCGCACACTCGTCGAAATGTCGCGTTGTATGTTAGAGGCATCGAAACTGCCTCGAAGTCTGTGGTCAGAAGCTGGTAATACTGCCACATATATCAGAAATCGGTCGCCTACAAAATTAATAAAAGAAAATACACCATATGAACGTAGGGTAGGTAGAAAACCATCGGTATCCCATTTTAAAGTTTTTGGCTGCGAAGCAGTGGCGCTGTGTAATCGGTTAAATAGGTCGAAGTTTCAACCAAAAGGTACGAAGTTGACGTTTGTTGGTTATGCTGATTTAACTAAAGCCTACAGGCTATATAATTCAGTAAACCGATGAATAACGGTTGCACGAGATGTGATATTTTTTGAAAATAATCTATGCGGCAAAGAAAATGAAACGCAAAGTGCTGATTTTTATAATTTGGTTGAATTCGAAGAACCTTTAACATCCCATACAATTCAAAGTACAGACGAATAACAAGAACAACTAACGCAAAAGCACGATCAAGAAGAAGCATTAATACCTAATAAGGAAACATACAATATTGAACAAAACGAAGAGCCCGATCAAGAAGAAGCATTAATACCTAATAGGGAAGAAAACAAAATTGAGCAAAATGAAATGAGCGAAAGTAGTTGTGAAGATGAAAGTCCAGTCGTTTTGGGAAAGCGGAAAAGAGGAAGACCGAAAATAATTAGAAGCGGTGGTGTGGGACGACCACGGATAAAGTTCGTTATGGAAGCAGCAGAGACTCTCAACTTAGTATGTGCTAATGCAGCAACAGTGACGAGTGCGTTAAACTCGGAAAACAGCGAGCAGTGGAAGGCTGCTATGCAGGCGGAGTATCATTCGTTATTAAAAAATGATACGTGGGAATTGGTGGACTACCCGAAAGGCAAAAATGTAATCGGCTCAAGGTGGGTTTTTTCAACCAAATTTAATCAAGATGGCACATTGGAGAAATTTAAAGCACGATTAGTTGCGCAGGGTTGTTCCCAGATTTATGGCGAAGATTTCAACGAAACATATGCTCCTGTTGCGAGACAATCGACGATTCGATTAGTGCTGGCACTTTCTGCCAAATATAAGTTGTTCGTAAACCACATAGACATAGTATGAGCATATTTACACGGTGTATTAGAAGAAGAAGTGTACATGCGGCAACCTGAGAATTTTGTCAGCAAAGATTATCCAAATAAAGTATGCAAATTGAAAAAATCTCTATATGGATTGAAGCAAGCGGGCCGAGATTGGAACCATAAAATAGATTTTCTTTTAAATGAGATGGGATTTCGTCGGTGCAAATCTGATAATTGCGTGTATATTAAGCGCAACGAAGCTGAAATAAACATGATCGTTATCTACGTTGATGACATCATCTTAGCATGTACATCAAAAATTACAATGAAAGACATTATTGCAAAGTTAAATGCCAAGATTGAAGCCAAAGACCGTGGGCCAATCAGTTATTATCTGGGAATGCAGATTGATCGAGAAGGAGAATGCGGTTCTATAACCATACATCAAGAAAAGTACACTATCGAGTTGCTCAAAAAATGGAATATGCAAGATTCTAAGGGTGTTTCAACACCGTACACGCAGGGTACCGTTCTGGAAAAATGTGTCAAGAATGGTTGCAGTGGTGCTAATGTGAAGGAATATCAGTCGCTGATAGGGGGGCTAACATATTTGGCCATTACGTCCAGACCGGATATTGCGTACGCGGTGTCTATGCTATCGCAATATCACAGTCATCCTCATCAGCAACATTTTGTAGCAGCGAAACGTATACTACGCTACCTTAAATTGAAGCTGAAGGGTATGTTGACGTATATGCCAAATAACCAAAATTTAGTTTGTTTTACAGATTCCGATTGGGGATCAGATCAGGTTGACCGTAAATCAATGAGTGGCTACGTGCTATTCTGCAGTGGGGGTTTGATTGCATGGGAAGCCAAAAAGCAACATATGGTTTCTTTGAGCACGATGGAGGCAGAATATGTAGCCATGTGTCAAGGGACCAAAGAAGTCGCATTTCACCGCAATTTGTTGATGGAGTTGGGTTTTGACTCGCTCATTAAAAATCCTACAATCATCAAATGTGATAACCAAGGCGCTCAGTTCGCTGTTCGTAATCCGACCGTGCACAAGAGAAGTAAACAAATAGATGTACGTATTCACTATATACGGGAAAAGTTTTCAAATGGCGACATCGACATGGAATATGTACCATCTTCAGAGAATGCGGCCGATATATTTACTAAGCCTTTGCCTTTAAGTAAACATAATAACTGTTGCAATTTATTAACGCTGTACTTTGAATGATTTTTGAAATCTACATTTTTTTGCATAATTTTTCAATCAATTAATTTTGAAATGTTAACTTTTGTACTAAACAAAAAATCGCAATCGGGATGAGGCGGAGTATGAAGGATTTAATACTATTTTTATATAGTCACCTAACATCCCAACTGCGATAATTGAATACATACACATACACATACATGTACTTATGTGCATATTAACGAGTAATGACTCTATGCTTTATCCTACTTATATTTTACTTTTACTTCCATTAAATGTACTGAATTGATCGGACGTGTCGTGTTTTATTTGCAAACTCCAACATAGAGAGAAGAGGAAAAAAAAGAAAATAAATATATATTAAAGGAAAAACAGAAAAAGGAAAGGAAAGAAGGCGAATGAAATTAATAGCAAGTAATTAAAAAAAATATAAATTGTGGTTGAATTTCAATCTACATTAAATATGCATTTTCAGAATTTGTTTCAATAACGAGTTATTTCAGAATTTTGTTCAAGAACACACTCTTTTGAAATAATTTTTAAAATGGTATATTTGATACAGATAACCCTACAAGTTATGCAGTGGAAATTTTTCCACTTTTTTCCTTCCACACTTCTTAAAACATATATAAAAACGTATTTATATGCTTTAAGCAAAAATTAATAAACGATTTTTATGTTTTTGGAGGGGTCCTATTTATAGTAAAATAAAATGTTTTCATTGAAATTCGCCATAAAAAATTAAAAATAGTTGATGTCAGTGAATGTATTCGATAACACACTTATTTTACTCTGCTTTCCAATATAAAACATTAACAAAATTTTAATTTTAGCCCCCTTAAATTAACTTACCTTTCAAAGTGTATGTTATAATTTTGCATTTTCCAAATTTCACAAACTTCAAAATCAAATATCTCACACTTCTATAGCAAAAGAGCAAATTACAACTATTAATGCAGTTGCGCAATCTCTCCTATATATTGGACATTAGGGTTATCTGGGTTAAGCGAAAATTTTATAAATTTTCAGAGGAAATAAAGCGTTTGTGAAAGCTATTTTGAGGTGAGGTGGTTTTCAACCAATTTTGAAATGCAATGTAGGGCGTTCTTCAAAAGCTTTTATGTGCATCTGTAATTTTTTCAGTAATTTTTAAAATTTTCACAAATTTCATTCAAAATTCATGTCTCTACTTCGAGTATAGTTTAAAGCAAAAGTGAGATCAGCCTTACATAATTTATATGTTTTTTGGCTATTCTGGAAAATATTATCATTGTAATTATGGTTTTTTTATTTGCCTTAATGCCTTAAGTTTGTAAAATAAAATGTACACGACCTCCTGTCACAAAACTTGCAACATTGCGATACTTTCAATTAAAAAGTGTATTTAATAATTTCCCGAATTGCATTTTTCACGATCACCTACTTTTTATCGCACGCATTACGCCATTACCATTTTATGGCAAGGGCATTAAATTTGCATTCGATTTGCGTAAAAACAAGCACCGACGCTGCCGCTGCTGTTCGCAGCAAAGCTATTTGATTTGCAATATTCGCATTGCTGCAGGTAAATGAGAAATACCATGCTTTTTTTTTTTTTTTGTAACTATTTTCAAAGCTTTTGAACGCTTTTTGATTTGGTATTAGATTACCAATTCGCTTGCCTCGGGGCGTATTTACTTTCATGTAGTTGTTGTTTGTTTGCATGGTGGCACGTTTGGTTGTCGGTTGTTTGCATCCGGCGTTGAAATCAAATAATCCGATGCCAAATATTCCAAATCACGCACACATACATATGTCTATGTGTATGCAAGTTTAAGCGTTTAGGGGAGTCTGTTGAGTGTAGAAGTAATAAAAATTCTAAAATTTCTATGTTTGCTAGCGCATTTGTTTAACAACTACGTGCCGCACATGGCATGCCTTTGTATGCTGACTCTTTTTCCCCACTGCATATTTGCATTTTATCAAGTAAAAATTTCCTTAACACATTTACAAACCCATATCTGTTTACCAATATGAGAGCAGGCGCGTGAAAGTGTGCACTTAAGTGTGCTCAGGCTGATCGAATATTTGCGAGATTTCTACTATTAGTTTTCTTTTGAATTCAAATTTAAATATGTGAAGTTTGTGAAAAGTGTTTTTCAACTTACATATATTTTGTGTCTATTTTCAGCAATCTCTGATAGTGTTTTTATGATTTTTACAAGTGGAATTTTGGTTAATTTTTATATTTATTCAAGTTTTTTTTCTTATTACTAATTTTATACTTATTTATAGTTCAGCGATCTTTTCATCGAACTGCAGCACTATATCTTGAAAACTTAAACTAAATATATCCATAGCAGTTAAAGCTACACCAGGTCTTTGAAAACTGTTTAAAAGCAGAAATATTTATTATTATGAAAATCACTAAGCAAACGGAACAATTTTCGAATAACTTTTTCGATATTAAAGTTTTCTTTCAATGAAAAACCTGGCATGATTTCCATTTCTAATCAAGATATCCAGCTGAAGCCTTTTTAGTATAAAAGGAGTTCAAAGAGAAGTTGAAATTTACTTTTATTGTATTATATTATATCATATTTTATTTTATTTTAATTTTTTTTTTCTTTTATTTTGTTTTATTTTGAATTATGTTATTGTATTTTATTTTATTCATTTTGCTTTATTGTTTATTTTATTTTTTATTATTATTTGATTTTTTTTCATTTCATTTTATTTGATTTTACTTTGCTTCATTTTATTGTATTTTACTTTATTTTATTTTATTTTATTTTATTATTTATTATTATTTGATTTGAGATGCTGGCCAACGGGAATAATGCCCGAAAATTCTATCAAAAAATTCGGCGAATGACAGAAGGTTTCAAACCCGGGGCAAACTCCTGTAAGAATGAGAACGGCGACCTGGTGACCGATGTTCAGAGAACACTCAGAATATGGAGGGATCACTTCTCTGCCCTTTTAAATGGAGAAACTGAGCAAGAAACCAGAGAAGATGCCGAACCCGAGCCTACAATCGAAGATGATGGAATTGACGTTCCACAACCCGACTACAATGAGGTGCGAATAGCAATATCCCGATTGAAAAACAATAAAGCAGCTGGCGCTGATGGTTTGCCTGCTGAGCTATTCAAACACGGAGGCGGGGAGCTGCTAAGGCGCATGCATCAGCTTCTATGCAGAATTTGGTCGGATGAATGCATGCCTGAAGATTGGAATCTAAGTGTTCTCTGCCCAATCCACAAGAAGGGCGATCCTGCACACTGCGCCAACTATCGCGGAATCAGCCTTTTGAATATCGCATATAAGGTCCTATCAAGCGTATTGTGCGAAAGACTGAAGCCTGATGTGAACCTACTGATTAGACCCTATCAGTGTGGCTTCAGACCTGGTAAATCTACCTTCGACCAGATTTTTACAATACGTCAAATCTTGGAAAAACCCCGTGAGAAAAGAATCGACACACATCATCTCTTTGTTGTTGATTTTATAGCCGCTTTCGATAGCACGAAAAGGAGCTGCCTATATGCCGCTATGTCTGAATTTGGTTTCCCCGCAAAACTTATACGGCTATGCAAAATGACCTTGAGCAACACCGCCAGCTCGGTCAGAATTGGAAAGTACCTCTCCGAGCCGTTCGAAACTAAACGAGGTTTCAGACAGGGTGACCCCCTATCGTGCGATTTCTTTAATTTAATGCTGGAGAAAATAATACAAGCTGCAGAACTTAACCGCGCTGGAACAATATTTTATAAAAGCGTCCAACTGTTGGCATATGCTGACGATATTGATATCATTGGCCTTAACAACCGCGCCGTAACTTCTGCTTACTCCAAATTAGAAAAAGAAGCGGAGAAAATGGGATTGGTGGTGAACGAGGGCAAAACGAAGTACCTTCTGTCATCATGCAAAGAGTCAGCGCGTTCGCGCCTTGGCAACCAAGCCACTGTTGGCAGCAATAATTTCGAAATAGTAAAGGACTTCGTTTACCTGGGAACCAGCATTAATACCAACAATAATGTTAGCCTAGAAATCCGACGAAGAATCACTCTTGCAAACAAATGCTACTTCGGACTGAGTAGGCAATTGAAAAGTAAAGTCCTCTCTCGACGAACGAAAATAACACTCTACAAGTCACTCATCGCACCCGTCCTGCTATATGGTGCAGAAGCGTGGACACTAACAACATCTGATGAGGCGGCTCTGGGAGTATTCGAGAGAAAGGTTCTTCGAAAGATTTGTGGACCTCTACGCGTTGGCGACGGCGAGTACCGAAGAAGATTTAATGATGAGCTGTATGAACTTTACGCAGACGCCGACATAGTTCAGCGAATTAAAACACAGCGGCTTCGCTGGCTAGGCCACGTAGTGCGAATGAGCGAAGATGCTCCAGCCCAGAAGGTATTCTTATCGGCACCCGCCGGTGGAAGCAGAGGAAGAGGGAGACCACCACTCCGATGGAAGGACCAAGTGGAGACCGATTTGCGATCCCGCGGTGTTTCCAATTGGCGCCAGTTGGCGCAACGAAGAAACGACTGGCGAGCTATGTTGGACGGTCAAAATCGCCCAGGCGGTTAGATGACCATTTAAAGAAAAAAAGAAGAATTTGATTTTTTTTCCATTTCATCTTATTTGATTTTACTTTACTTCATTTTATTGCATTTTATTTTATTTTTTTTTATTTTATTTTATTTTATTTTATTTTATTTTATTTTATTTTATTATTTATTATTATTTCATTTTTTTTAATTCCATTTTTTTTTTTGATTTTGCTTTACTTCATTTTATTGCATTTTATTTTTTATTTTATTTGTTTTTATTTTATTTTTTTTATTTTATTTTATTTTATTTTATTTTTTTTTTATTTCATTTATTTTATTTTATTTTATTTTAGTATTTATTATTATTTGAGTTTTTTAAATTTTATTTTATTTTACTTTATTTCATTTTATTGTATTTTATTTTTCTTTATTTTTTATTTTTTTTTATTATATTTTATTTTACTATATTTTATTTTATTTCATTATTTATTACTTATTATTATTTTTTTCATTTAACTTTATTTGATTTTACTTTATTTCATTTTATTGTATTATTATTATTTTTTATTTTAGTTTATTTTATTTCACTTTATTTGAATTTATTTGTTTTTATTTTTCTTTTTACTTTCACAAGATACAAATATTTTAGTTTTTGGTTTCTTTTAATTTGTAGCTAATTTCGATCGCTTTGATATTTCTTTGTTTGTATTTATTTGCTCAAAGTTTATTATTTTACTGAAGCTTTAATTTAAAAAAATCAATAAAGCCATTGCAAGGACTTATTCATAAGTTAGCGGTTTCAACTTTTTATTAAAGTAAAATTCGTTAAATTAGTAGAGAACATTCGCTCTGAAAAATTGTTGTTATAAATGGTAAATATCATTTGAAACTGAGAAATGTTACACACATATGTATATATGTCAAATATTTATGTTAGCAGGCAAATAGATATGTATATATTTCAATGGAATTCTGTAATTTGTTTATTTTTATTTTTTTTTTATTTTACTCAGAGATTATGTTTTTTGCCAACGAATTATGGAACTAAAAATAGATGTTCAATATTTATGCTGCTCGTAGCGGATGTTGACATTTAATTTTTATAGAATTCAATAAAATGTTGGTAAAATTTATTTTTCCAGGAATATGTGTACAGAATTTTTTATGGAGATGTTGTAAATATGAGTAAATTTTTTGTTGCAGCAAAGCCACAGGGGAGGTTAATCGGGTCATCAACCGGCTCACATTAATTGTTGTGAGAGTGAATTATTTCATAAACGTTTTGATTCAATTCAAAGCTCGTTCCATGTAATATATTTGTATGTATATGTTTACATTTTTTTTAAATTAAATGTTTCACATTCTTTTCATAAAACGAGACTGGGAAGGAGAAGGCAGAAATAATAGCTACATCGCCGCTTCCATAATTGAATATAGCGGTTAGATAAACTATTTTTTATAAATAATATGTCCACTTATTATTTCAAACATAATTTTTTTCATCCCATTTGGATATAAAATATTTTTGGAAGGATCTTAGGTTAATATCTCTGCGAGGCACCATTTTCATCAATTTTATTTCACGTTCCAAGTGCACTTAGAAAATCGATTAATAAAATTTTCGAAAATGGGCGTACTCCCGCCCCTTTTATAGTACAGATTTCCCACAAAACTTGAAATGTCATAACTAGAATAAACATTTATTTGTAGAAAAAAATATAAATAATAACGGTAACTGTACGCAACCCACATAAAATATTTAGAAAGGCTCACAGCTGAATATAACAGCCAATATCTCTGCGAAAAAAATATATCAATTTTATCTTAAATTTGTTGAAAATGGTCGTCCTTCCGCCCCTTTTAAAGTATGACTTTTCCACAAAACCTTGAATGTTATAAATAGAACGAAAATGTATTTTTCGAAACAAAACTTGGTGAAAATTTTAATTTTTATAACGGTAACTGTTTATTCTGAAAATGGGTGAAATTTGTGGGTTGCGGGTGGTTTCTGCTTATGCTTTATTTGAAATAAAATTAATAGTCCTGGGTAAAAAGGGATACCATAATAAATCTCCACCAAGTATGTGCGATTTCTTTAATTTGATCCTGGAGAAATTAATACAAGCCGCAGAACTACAATGCTCAGGAACCATCTATTATAAGAGTGTACAATTGATGGCGTATGCCGATGACATTGATGAAAAAAGTTCATTTGGAGGTGAAGGCGGGGAAAACGAAGTACCTTTTGTCATCATGCAAAGAGTCAGGCATTCGCGCTTTGGCACTCACGCCACTGTTGGCAGCCATAAGTTTCAAATAGTAAAGGACTTCGTTTACCTGGGAAGCAGCATTAACACCAACAATAATGTTAGCTGAGAAATCTAGCGAAGAATTACCCTTGCCAATAAATGTTACTTGGTTCTGAGTAGGCAATTGAGAAGCAAACTCCTCTCTCGACGAACAAAAACCACGCTCTACAAGTCCCTCATAAAACCTGTCCTGCAATATGGAGCAGAAGCGTGGACGATGACAGCCGCAGATGAGTCGGCCCTCGGAGTATTTCAGAGAATGGTTCTCCGAAGGATTTATGGGCCCCTACGCGATGCCGACGGTGTTTACCGAAGAAGAATTAATGAATGCTTGACGCAGAAATCGACATTGGCCAACGAATCAAAATTCAGCGGCTACGTTGATTTGGCCATGTAATGCGAATGGAAGAAGATGATGCGGCCCGGAAGGTATTCTTGTCGGAACCCACCTATGGAAGTAGAAAAAGAGAAAGGCCCCCATTCCGTTGAAAAGACCAAGTGGAGAACTACTGGGATCCCTTGGAGTTTCTAATTGGCGTCAACTGGCAAGGGTCAGGGTAAGAAAATTCGAATAAAGTTTTTCTTTTTGCTTTAACACAAAGTTTTTGGCAAACAACTTAATTCAAATTCAAATTCAAAAAGCCTCCCTACCCCACTCTACGCTGTATTACCCTATCGAGTGCAGCAAAAATATATTCCTCAAGCAAACAATAACATTTTAACTCTGCACTTGCCTCACGCTCTGTTTCAAGTTTGAATAGCATTGGCGCGCTTACAACAAAGGCGCTTACGCCACAGCACGCTCCATATAAGCGGTGCCATTTCATTTACCTCGCTACTACGCATAGGCCGGCAAGCAAGCGCGAGTGGAGTTGTCAGTAATGGGTGGGTGTTGAAAAGTTCGTAAATTTGATTTTTGCCAAAAACGTGAAAATATTCTTTATTCGCTGAGCGTATAACTGTTTGCAGGTTGTAAGTAAAGTACGACAGCAACAATAAGAACAAAAGCAATTCATTCGCCTTGCTCGACAGCCGTTTTTGGTTGCGTATACGCCGTGGTGTACGCTCTTTGTACATTGGCTCGTTCGTTTGCATGTTTATAAATTGCCCATATTAATGGAAAGTGTGATATTTACCAGAAAAAGAAAAGCCAAGACTTGACTAGCGTTGAATTTGCGAATTCGTTCATTTCTTAATTAAATGCTGTCGGTCGCCTGGCACACAGGCAACAAATAAAATAAATGCGGGTACTTTTAATTTACGGATATTTCGGTGCGACGTTGCATACTTCCGCTGCCGTTGCGGTTTCCTGGATTTCAGTTAGGCAAGTGCTTTTACACACTGCTTTTAATTTCACCTGGCATTTGTTATCTTTGGTAATTCAATTTAAGTTTCTTGGGCTGTCGTTTTGCTTGCAAATAAATAAAAAGCGGCAGATGCTGCTATTTCTTTCAAGGAAAACTTTTAGTTGCCTGTCGGGCTGCTGAAAAGCGCAGTTTTTACTACTTTGTGAAATATTTTATACATTTTTTGGCAGGTGATTTATTTGCAGAAAAAATAGTATCACAATGCAAAAATGTTGGTTCGATGTTGATGTAGATAATTGATTTTAAATGCTTCCATATATTTAGAAACTTTTTGAGAAAAATTCAGTGTACGCGAAAGACTTAAAACTGCGAAATAACAACAACATAAATTAGAAATTTTTGTTGTTCTTTTTATAGTCTCTTCGTTTTACATATTTGATTAGAAGACTACCTTCTAACAAATGCACCAGAAAACAGCAAACGAATTTTAACTTGTACAATGAGGTAGTCCTAATGATTTTTAAAGTCAATCAAATTCTAAATATAGACTGTTGATTGATCCAGATTACATATTCGTTAAATGGTCGCTATTCCGAGGCGTCATAAAGCTCCTCTAGTAAAAATTTTTCAAGAATTTTTCCAATTTCCTTATTGTTCGATTAACTAGTCGTACGTTAGATACTAATAACAATAACAAAACCTCACAGTTTGAAGATAGTAGTTGTGTTCCAATCAACTATCTTTATAAGTATCACAATCAAGATCTCACGGGAACGATACGGATCAGTTTTATGAGAGTTGTTTGTGTATATACATGTGTTTATATGTATATATGTGTGGGATGCAACTTACCGATATCAAACTATGATATATTTACCCGAATATAAATGAATACTTCGACTAAATTTTAAGTTTAATATATTTAGTAAGCGCAGTTTTGATTTATTTATTAAAATGTATTAGATTGTGAAGTAGTTAATTGATTAGAATTGAAAAGGATGGTTTATTCTTTACGTCGTCAAATGCACGTCTTAGTTTGAACCGCGTCACCTCTCAACTGCCTTCGTCTCTCTTTGCTTATGATTTTGTTGTCGCTTGTAGGTAATTGCCGGTTGTGGTTTTATTGCCGCTTTTGGATATATTAACCCTTCAACTCCCACATATGTGCTACCAAACAAATAAGGGTTGCCTGTCAAAAAATCTACCACAAAACTGTGGATGACTTGAAATTAAGTTCCATTTTCATCTGAAAGGTTATTTACTGTCAGAACTAATAATAGACTGAGTCCCATTATAGTAAATATATCCCATACCAGGCAAGATATGGAACTTAACTACATCGCTTATAGCAGCACTCATTATCACCTCTCGTTTGATACCCATTTGAACTAAACACATTTCGGGTCACCTTGGTCTATAAATCGGTCTATATCTCCAAAACTGACAGAGCTATCAGAACAAATGATATCTTAAATTTTAAGTTTTAGCTTAGTAATGCAACTGTAAAAACAGCACTCAATTCCATTAAGCAGTTTTTGAGTGATGCACGACCAAACATAGAGACAGACAGACAAAAATCCTCAAAACTGTTGGTTTGGTTTCTATTAGCTTAATAATGATCCTCCCTATCAGTGAATATCTGCAATGTACAGACAACGACCTGTTACAATTTTATTATATGTAGAGATACTGGAAATTAAGCTTGGTTTAGCGAATTCATATAAAGATATTATTTTCAGAATGAGGTTAATAAAAATATTGTGATAACTGCAGACCTTAACTGTGTAATTGTTTCATGCCTTATCTCATTTTAACTCTGCAGCAATTAAACCATTGTATTCCAAAAATTACCCAGGAAAAGTGTTAAAGATGTGAACAGTTCATTGCATTTCTTTGTATTTCTTTTCCTTTTCTCTTTTTTCTGGTTTCTTTTCACATTGTTTCTCATCCTCTCCATCTCTCTTTTTACTTCTCATACACTTTTTCCTTATCATTCTCATTTCATCTATCCTTCTCACCTCTTAAACCTCGACATAAATCAGGGAATTAAAATGCGGCACCTGCATTGGGTAAACCATATATGCGATTGACTAAAGATGCCACCGCCCAGAAAGTACTGTCATAGGCACCTAGCAGCAAATATAACCTTTTCTCCCTGCTCTTCACTTCAGGCCTCTGTTGGCCTTTTGTTTTAATATTTCTTAATATTTTCGATTTTACCTGTCCCGGAAATTGAATTTGTGGCTTTCGGTAATATAAACCGATTGCGCTAATACTCTGAAGAGCAACCGCTAGTCAGAGAGTTTTTGTAAAAGTAATCTCTAAAGGTTTTTGCTCCACCACAAAAAATCTTTTTCGTTGTTAGAAAGTACATTGCATTAATCTATTTTAAACCTTACACTAGTGACCCATAACCGTTACAACCGCTGTCCTTTGACTTCAAATCAAAATATTTTTATCATTTTTATTTTCGTTTCATTCTTACCAACGTTTTCGTTGCCATTAGCTTTTCCTACTTTCATGTGATTTCCTTCACTTCTCACTACATCGCGCTGCTTTTCCTTCGTTCTACACGCAACGTGCAAAATTCAACGGCACGCGCACAATCACAAAGGTGGCCTGTGTTTATAAGAATGAATCAGCGAAAGCATACCCATGTGCACAAAAACCCGTTGCACTTGTGGCTGTACACCATATTGTCACACTTTGAAGTTGCATGCATAGACATCTGCTAACCACCCTCATTCCGGCAATATGTTGCAATATGTTGCCGTTGCATGAAATATGAGAAATAAATTGAATTTTCTGATAACAAAATGAAAGACAACAAAATTAAATTTGTTGGTACTTGAATGTAGTGGTGCAAATGGGTTGCCAGATGGCATTATTTTGAGCAGCACTGCTACAAAAAAAGAAGAATTCAATTTAATGGTTTTAGAAGGAGCCAGATACGTGATTGCAGCAATATATGGGTGCTTCTTTATAATAGTAGCAAAATAATGATAAATCAACTATTAACATATTTACATATCGACTCTCTTCAACCATACGGGTTAGGGATTTTTGAAATATGCCCGAAGTAGTAAATGTAGTAAACTGCGCTAAGGGAGAAGCTCTCGAAAACAAACCCAGTGGATTTCGTTATAATAAAGAAACCATTATTACGAAAGTAAAGATAATATTAACAACAACAATCATAGGCATCGTAACAATAAAATAGGGCATTAGTAGCCCAAATCTGTAACTCTATTCGATGGATCATCTCGAATAATAAGCCGATTTTTTTTTTTACTTTTATTTTATATTTTTTTTTTTTATTTTTTTTTATTTATTTTTTATTTTTTTTTTTTCATTTTATCTTATTTTATTTTATTCTATGAAGTACCATGACTTTGAACGAGCTCAAGGCTAATAACAACAATTTTTCTTTTTATTTATGAAAATTATTACTGCTTTCATTTTTTTAATAATTTTTTTTAATTAATTATTAAAAGCTTTTATGAGAATAGAACCGGATTTTTTTTTTTATTTTATTTTATTATTTTATTTTATTTTATTATTTTATTTTATTATTTCATTTTATTCTTTTAATTTTTTTATATTTTTTTTATTTACTTTTTTATATTATTTTATTTTTATTTCTTTTATTCTATTTTATTTTATTTTATTTTGTTATTTTATTTTATTTAATTAAATTTTCTTATTTTATTTTATTTCTATTTATTTTTATTTTCTTCTATTTTTTTTATATTTTATTTTTTTTTATTTTATTTTATTATATTTTATTTTATGTTATTTTATTTTATTTAATTTTATTCAATTTAATTTTATTTTATTTTATTTTATTTTATTTAAGTTTTATTTTATTTTATTCTACTTTACTTTACTTTATTTTATTTTATTTTAGTTTATTTTATTTTATTTTATTTTATTTTATTTTATTTTAATTTATTTTATTTTATTTTATTTTATTTTATTTTATTTTATTTTATTTTATTTTATTTTATTTTATTTTATTTTATTTTATTTTATTTTGATTACATTTATATTTTCTTTATTTTTTGTTTTACTTTGCTTGATTTTATTTTATTTTGTTTTATTTTTATTTATTTTATTTTATTTTATTTTATTTTATTTTATGTTATTTTATTTTATTTTATTTTATCTTATTTTATTTTATTCTATGAAGTACCATGACTTTAAACGAGCTCAAGGCTAATAACAACAATTTTTCTTTTTATTTATGAAAATTATTACTGCTTTCATTTTTTTAATAATTTTTTTAAATTAATTATTAAAAGCTTTTATGAGAATAGAACCGGAAAATTTTTTTTTTATTTTATGTTATTATTTTATTTTATTTTATTATTTTATTATTTTATTTTATTTTATTTTATTTTATTTTATTTTATTTTATTTTATTTTATCTTATTCTTTTAATTTTTTTATATTTTTTTTAATTACTTTTTTATACTATTTTATTTTTATTTATTTTATTCCATTTTATTTTATTTTATTTTGTTATTTTATTTTATTTCTATTTATTTTTATTTTCTTCTATTTTTTTTATATTTTATTTTTTTTTTATTTTATGTTATTTTTTTTGCTTTATTTTATTTTGTTTTATTTTGATTACATTTATATTTTCTTTATTTTTTGTTTTACTTTGCTTGATTTTATTTTATTTTATTTTATTTTATGTTATTCTATTTTGTTTTATCTTATTTTATTTTATTGTATTTTATTTTATTTTATTTTATTTTATTTTATTTTATTTTATTTCATTTTATTTTGTTTTATTTAAGTTTTATTTTATTTTATTCCACTTTACTTTATTTTATTTTATTTTATTTTATGATGTTTTATTTTATTTTATTTTACTTTATTTTATAATTAATAACATCAACTAAAGCAACAATTAACTGCACCTCCACAGTATTAATACGTCTTTTAATTTTCTACCAGTTTTAAGCTGATTTGTTCATATTTACTTAGAATTTTTGCAGCTGCCTAAATTAATTGATAGCTCGGCTATAAAATGAACGTAAGACAATCAATGCCGGTAATAGAAAGCTTTTTATAGATCTTGATCTATTATTTTCATCTCGATCTTCTTCCAAAACTTATAAATTCCAGATAGATTTTCAATGAGTTAAAATCTGTTATCTCTAATTCAATCTGAGCCTTTCAAAAATTAAGGAAAGTTCGAAAGGAATAAGAAATATTTTATTTACTCTAAAGAAAACGTTCAGCTATTCACAATTCCCAAAGGATTAATAAATCCAATAAAAATAAACGTGTTTCTCCAAACTGTAAAACGGAACTATACACAAGTGTGCAATAAAGTTGACACACTGTAGTAGTGAGAATAAAAATTTAAAGCGCTTGGTAGAGCATACTATTGGAATAAACAATTTAAAATTAAATAAACGGTCGAATAAAAAACAAAGATTACCAAATGTAGCGAATCAACCAAAACATTTTCACTGATATGGTATGAAAATATTCAAGTTATTTTATCGTTGCAGCATGAAATTGTGAGACAAATGGGATAGACATTTGTCGATTATTTATATACATATGTATATTTCTTCTATATGGAACACTATTGTGTAAAAATGAAAGCATTTTTATGCATATTTAATATATTAATATATTATAATATATTAAATATATATAATATATTAAATATGCTGCATTGCTAATTTTTTTAATACCTATCATTCATTACGATTGTAATGAACCAAATCTGTTACATATTTGCAGACGTGTAAAGACCATAAGTCTAAGGGCTCGAAGCATAATATCTTTTTATCAAATTGAGTGAAATTCTAAACTAAACTTTTATGTGAACTTAATAAAATTTTCTACAAAAATTTTCTACAATAGAAAAAGGTAAAGGCGCTGCTCGCCGCATCCCACTCGTCACCTATCGCGACATCATCATTGGCATAAAGCCTTGTCTTGGTCGAACTGTGCGTCAATTGATATCAAAAGATCGGCATGTGACATACCGCGAGATGGACGGTACTCTCTCCAGGGGCAGTCAAGCTAGTACAACGGTAACAATCTCCTAAACCTTGCTTCATAGTTTTTTTTTTTTCTTTTTAAACAACAATAACTATTAACATTAATTATCTATTTCACTAATTGTAATTCATTTATGTTATTGCGTGCCTAGCACATACACAATTCAGTACTAGCAACTTGCCCATAACACAACAATTTATTTTTTGCGAATTGTTTGTAAACAATAGCATTTTTGTTTGTTTCTAATGCGCATTGCAAAATACCCATAAAGTGGCAATAACCATTAAAATTTAATAGCTTAACAGATTGCGTTGAAAAACAAGATCGAAAACATATGTTTTATGCAAATATGTGTAATCAGAAAATTGCATTTAAACATGCTGAAATAATTAAATAAAAATTACGAAATAAAATAACAGATAAGCATTTCATTGGCGGCTGATTGTCTGCGAAGAACTTATTTAATATTTCTTATATTTACTAAAACTAAATACAAAATTCTAAGAACAAAAAAAATGTATATATTAGTAAAAATTCTAAAGAAAAATTAATTCTGTACAACAATTGCAGGTTTACTGTCTTGCCGTGGACTCATGCCAATGCTAAAAGACATACTTATGTCCATATAATGAAGTCTTAAATTATTTTTGTATTAACATAAAATTGTCTTTATGGTCATTTAAAATTAAAACTTTTTCTCAAAGTAGTAACCTTTAAAATTTTCTTCTGTACAAAATAAAGATTTCATACCATACTTAGAGGGCACGATAAGGAGCTGGAGGTATGCTTGACTTCGGTGAAAATCTTCTATGTACGCCTATACCAAATCGTTTTGAACAATACTAAGAGCTACGTCAGGATTGTAAATTACCTCCGAAATCCACACGAACCCAAGCAATTCTTTAGACAAAAAATTTAAGTTAATCAACTCATGCAACATATTTTCAAATAGCATACATATTCTGGCGTACCCTGATGATATCTATCTATCCTATCTATAATAGAAATGCGCAAATTGAGTTGAAATTTTCCCACTTTATGGCCAAACTATACATTTAAGATATTAACAATTGTATATGTAAGGATAGCTATTGCCAAGCTGCAGTGCCGTCAATCAAAAAAACTTTTAAAAAAATTTATTATAATATAGAAAAATTAGTTTAATAATAACACGAACACAAATGCCAAACATGTATTCACACGATAGAGCCATAGTTGTGTGAGTAGACATGTCATGCATGTTTTTGTATTGCTCGCGTGATCGGCTCTCACTATGAGTGGTAGTGGACCAATGAAAAACAAGAATTCGCACTATAGAACCGATGTTGAGTGAGTAAACGTGTCATGCATTTTTCTTTTAGTCTTTGTTATTGTATTGATAACTGGCTACGATGCCCGGTGTCAGTGGCTCTCCTAAGAGCACGAAGAACTGCTTTGTTGGATATATTAAACAAGCAATGTAAAATATGAGCAAATATGTAAACTTCATTGATCATACAAACAGTGTTTAAATGGTCATCTAACCGCCTGGGCGATTTTGACCATCCAACATAGCTCGCCAGTCATTTCTTCATTGCGCCAACTGGCGCCATTTAGAAACACCGGGGGATCGCAAATCGGTCTCCACTTGGTCCTTCAATTGGAGCGGTGGTCTCCCTCTTTCTCTGCCTCCACCGGCGGGTGCCGATAAAAATACCTTCTGGGCTGGAGCATCTTCGCTCATTCGCACAACGTGGCCTAGCCAGCAAAGCCGCTGTGTTTTAATTCGCCGAACTGTGTCGGCGTTTGCGTGAAGCTCATACAGCTCGTCATCAAATCTTCCTCGGTACTCGCCGTCGCCAACGCGTAGAGGTCCACAAATCTTTCGAGGAACCTTTCTCTCGAATACTCCAGAGCCGCCTCATCAGATGTTGTTAGTGTCCAAGCTTCTGCATCATATAGCAGGACGGGTGCGATGAGTGACTTGTAGAGTGTTATTTTCGTTCGTCGAGAGAGGACTTTACTTTTCAATTGCCTACTCAGTCCGAAGTAGCATTTGTTTGCAAGAGTAATTCAGTGTAATAGTGTTTATAAAAACAAACTACTTGATTATTCATAGAGTATTCAACACCGGAATTAGTTTTGATTTTATATTTTCGAGAAAGGGATGGAAGGGAAGGGAAGGTAAAGGACAGGAAAGAAAAAAAGAAAAGAATAGAAAAGAAAAGAGAAGAAAAGAAAAGAAAAGAAAAGAAAAGCAAAGAAAAGAAAAGAAAAGAAAAGAAAAGAAAAGAAAAGAAAAGAAAAGAAAAGGAAAGAAAAGAAAAGAAAAGAAAAGGAAGCAAAAGAAAAGAAAAGAAAAGGAAAGGAAAGAAAAGAAAAGAAAAGAAAAGAAAACAAAAGAAAAGAAAATAAAAGAAAAGAAAAGAAAAGCAAAGAAAAGAAAAGAAAAGAAAAGAAAAGAAAAGAAAAGAAAAGAAAAGAAAAGAAAAGAAAAGAAAAGAAAAGAAAAGAAAAGAAAAGAAAAGAAAAGAAAAGAAAAGAAAAGAAAAGAAAAGAAAAGAAAAGAAAAGAAAAGAAAAGAAAAGAAAAGAAAAGAAATGAAAGGAAAAGAAAAGAAAAGAAAAGAAAAGAAAAGAAAAGAAAAGAAAAGAAAAGAAAAGAAAAGAAAAGAAAAGAAAAGAAAAGAAAAGAAAAGAAAAGAAAAGAAAAGAAAAGAAAAGAAAAGAAAAGAAAAGAAAAGAAAAGAAAAGAAAAGAAAAGAAAAGAAAAGAAAAGAAAAGAAAATAAAAGAAAAGAAAAGAAAAGAAAAGAAAAGAAAAGAAAAGAAAAGAAAAGAAAAGAAAAGAAAAGAAAAGAAAAGAAAAGAAAAGAAAAGAAAAGAAAAGAAAAGAAAAGAAAAGAAAAGAAATGAAAGGAAAAGAAAAGAAAAGAAAAGAAAAGAAAAGAAAAGAAAAGAAAAGAAAAGAAAAGAAAAGAAAAGAAAAGAAAAGAAAAGAAAAGAAAAGAAAAGAAAAGAAAAGAAAAGAAAAGAAAAGAAAAGAGACTGTAGAGAAGAAGAAATCAAAGAAAACGAAAAGATATTACAGGAAAGGAAAGGAAAAAAGCAAGTGAAAGGAATAGCAAATAATTTAAATTAAATAAAGTTTGTGGTTGAATTTCAATCACCGGGCTATCTCTAGTAACTTAAAACGAGCTACTCTTGTATATTTGTATATCCAGACTATATCGAAAACCGCTCAACCGATTTGGATGAAATTTGGTATATACGTAGTGTACTAAATTCTATCAATTGTTACCAAGGTGCCGCCACATAGTATGTCATTATCATGCCACCTATCTGATTCTTTTTTATGAAATGAAATATTCCAATATGGGTATCAAACGAAAGGTATTTTCCTGCGTATTGAGAAAAACGTTCCTACGTAGGGTTGCCACTTATTGTTGCCACCTGGCTTCTTATATCTTATAACTTTTAACCAAATATTATTGTATATTTTTATATTCATAATATCTCGAAAATGGATAAACTATGTACATTCTAAGAATTTTTATCTGGGTATTGCCCATAGGATGTTTTTTCTTTTTAATAAAATGAAAGGTATTTTCCTGCGTATTAAGAAAAAACCTTTCTAAGTAGGGTTGCCACTTTTATTCGACAACAAAAATCAGGCAAGGAAGTACAAACACAGAGAATTACACCTGTCCAAGGGGCCGCTAGGGTGTACCATGCAACGGCGGAAATGTTTAGTACGGCCAACATTTGCCATGACTGCGCATAAAGCTATGGGACGAACTCTTGAGTTTATCGGAGTGGAGCTAAATGCTATGTTTTTAAGATCTGTTTTTAAGATCTCTTTTTGAAAAGCTCCACTGCTGGTAAGTACAATTATTTATACAAACAACCAGAATATCTTTACTGATGAATATCTAAACCATCTATCTATAGTAACCTATTTAATGTCGAGCAAAGCTCGGTTAACCAGGTACTTAATATTATTGGCGTTAACCCTTTAGGCTTAATAATAACTAGGTAAGCGTGAGCGAATTAGGTAAATGTAAACAGAACGTTATATAATTATTATTGGAACATGTTAATTCACTCACTTTGTCGGAACGAAATTAAATAAGAAGCACATTTAGATGTTTATATTTGCAAAATACTCAGAACTGCAGCTGGCGGTGATTCATTTGGGATGTTTATAACAAATTCCATTAAACATTTTATTTTTCGTGTTTTAAATGAAAACATTGAATGGTGTTAACCTTGAATTTGAGAACATCGTTGGTTTTGATTTAATTGAAGATTTTTATAAATTCGGTAATGTTAAACACAAACAGGGTGTTTCAGGTATAGTTTTATTGAAGATCTGATTGTTAGCATAAAATACCAATATAGTTCATTCTGTTTGAAACTGAAATACCTCTACGACGATTGCTAAGGTCTGAACGCGTTTGCAATTTTTTTTAAAAGTATTTTTGATGTTAGCTGCCCGGTATGGAGTGCTCTCTTCGGTCTTGCATGAAATAAATACGAAAATTTGATTGAAAACACATGTGTCTAAAAGAACTGAAGCTCGACGCATTGGAAAAACTTTCTCAGAAAAATCAAAATATGTGACAATGAAACTGGAAAACTGTTCGCAAATAACGAGAATGGTTCTCATATGACGAATTTCATACCAAACCCGATGTGCATTGAATCCGATCCCCTCAGATTTTGATCAAACATCGCATACGGCTACATTTTATCTGTACAAACACAAGCAAATTTTGAGAAATTGCATCTTTAAAATATTGTGGGCGTGGCAAGGTATCGATATATCTGAAAAATTACATCAATAGGTACTTTTAAGCTGTCATAACTACGGTACAGTTTAACGGATTTGAAAGATTTTTGTACCATTAGAGAGATATTTGAATCAGCTTTTGAAACTATATACTGTAAAAATTTTATATTACACTGAAATTTTTTTGCTAAAAATAAAATGTTTAACTAGAAAACACTTCACATGAAAAGCATTTAAAAAAAAAAAATCTTAGAAAGGAATGTTTAATGTACTCGTATATAACATATCAAAGAATTAAAATTACATTTTTTTTAAATTTTTTAAGTAAATTCATATTTGAACATGACGATCTTTGTAGCATTAGGAAGGTATTTAAAACAGATTTCGGAAATATACATCGTAAAAGCTTTATATTATACAGAAATTTTTTTTGCTTATAATTTTTTCAATTCAAAAAAAAGTTAAGCAAGCAGAAAAAGTTGTATTTGGCATCTATATCTTAGTTTCAGCCGATAATTTTAAAAAAGAACTAAATACTCTATTTGGTTCTATATATACTTGTATATTAAAAAATATTAATTTTACTTTGAAAATCAAATAATAACCCTAGATACAACTTATTTACTTACATTGAGTGTAATAGTTCAGCAAACCTATAAAAAATCAGTTTGGCTGTTATCGCTTGCAAGCAGTAACAACCTTAGTCCAGCTAGGACTACTTTGAGTTATTGCCAATATCTTATTCTCCTTACATGCATATTCAAAGCTATTGCCGTTTTCATGAACCAAAACCCGAACACCCATATTGATTGAGACAAGAAAATCCAGAGTTATTCTAAAACATTTTATCTTAAAATAATTTAACTGAAAAATTCTGAGATAAGAACTAAATGTTAATAAAAGTATTGAGCTTATTTACAGTTATGAATATTTTAGAAAAAATATACAGGCCGAAAAAGTATCCATTGTTTATATTGTAGTGTCTAAAATAAATAACAAAATCGAAGATAATACCAAGAGATGGCGGCGTCTGACATACAAACTATCGTTCTGATAACGCAATGGTTAACAGCATGTGTATAAATATAGCTGATGTAGAAGTCTAGCAGTTTCGAATTGGATCTATAGGAGAAGCTACAGTAGTTATCTTTAAATTTTCGTTAAATAAACACTTTTATTAATTAATAAAAATGTTTAAAAACAAAATCAAAAATAATAATAATTTCCATAAAAATTGCTTTAAAAAATACACAGCGTGAAAAGCCAACAATCTTACTGCCGTTATACAAATTTCAATTAATATTTACACACTTAAATTTAAAAAAATCAGCCTAAAGTTCCTTAATTGGTTTAAGCTGATAATACTTGAAAAAAAAAATACATTTAGGTAGTTTTTGAAGAATACTTTGAAAAACGGTAGCCTTTCATTCAGCCTTCGAAAGAGTGTGTTCTAGAATCTTGAAAAAACTTAAAATGTGCACTTGCGCTCAAGAATATGCTTCAGAAAAGATTCGTTTATTTTATGGACGGATTTAAGAGTACAAACACTCAAAACATTTAGTAAATTATATAAAACTAGAGATCGCCCAGTGGTTGAAATTCAACTACAAAACTTTACTTTATTTTGATTAGTTGCTATACCCTTCATTCTCCTTTTTTAACTTCCTTTCTCTGCCGTTCCATTTGTCTAACATATTTTCGTTTACTTTGATTCCTTCTTTTACTCTCTACAGTCTCTATTTTAAATTTATTTTATTCTTTCCCTTCTTTCCTTTCCCTTTCCTTCCTTTCCCTTACTTTCCATTCTTTTCCTCTCCCTTTAGTTTCTTTACTTTCCTTTTCTTTCCTTTTCTTTCCTTTCTTTCCTTTTCTTTCCTTTTCTTTCCTTTCTTTTCCTTTCCCTTCTTTCCTTCCCTTTACTTTCCTTTCCTTTCTTTTCCTCTCCTTACCTTTCCTGTCCTTCCCTTCACTTTTTTTTAATAAACTTTGTTTTATTCTTTTTTATTTTGTTTCATTTATTTTATTTTATTTTATTTCAATTCACACAAACCCAACCACAAGTACAAAAACAAAACAAACTTCGGTGTTGAATACTCTTTATGAATACCATTTATTTTGTTTTTGTAAACGTTGTTTATAGGTATCAGCAATGAAGTTTACATATTTGCTCATATTTTACATTGCTTGTTTAATATCTCCAACAAAGCAACTTTTCGTGCTCTCAGGAGAGCCACTGACACCGGGCATCGCAGCCAGCGATCAATACAATAACAACAACTACGGCAAAAATGCATGACACGTTTACTCACACAACAGCTGCTCTATAGTGCGAATTCTTGTTTCTCCCCTGTAAAAAACGTTGGAGCATCAGAGTACTCCAACACTTATCCTCATTCATATAAAAAAGGTGGTCCAATTTACGTAGCGACGTCCGGTGATTGGATCACCTAATCCTATTCGGAGTACCATTTACTTTGCTTCCGAATATTCTATAGAGCACCTACGTTGGAGTACTTTGAAAATGCTGCCAAAAGATTACGCTATAGAGTATTCTAGACAAAAGCGAGAAGGGAGTATGTGTTCTTTTGACGACCACCTACTCCCACTCTCGCTTTGCTGTTGAATATTCCATAGAGTAATCCCATTAGAGTATTTTGAGAGGACTCTCACTTAGGTGGTCTATAGAGTATTCAAAAGCAAAGAAACGGAGTACTCCGAGATGGATTAGGTGATCCAATCACCGGACATTGCCATGTAAATTGGACCACCTTTTTTATATGAATGAGGATATGTGTTGGAGTACTGTGATACTCCTTTAGAGTATGAAACGGAGTATTTCCGTTTTTTGCAGGGTCATTGGTCCACTACCAACTCTTCGCACTCACAGTGAGAGCCGATCACACGAGTAATACAAAAGCATGCATGACATGTCTACTCACACAACCACGGCTCTGTAGTGTGAATACATGTTTGGCATTTGTGTTGGTGCCTTTTTAAACTAATTTTTCTATATTATAATAAATTTTGTTTTTCAGTTTTTTTATTGACGGTACTGCATTTTGAGCCTTACTTTCCATACATATATAATTGTTAATACCTTAAATGTATAGTTTGGCCATAAAGTGGGACAATTTCCCTCAATATGCGCATTTTTAGAATGGATATAAAAAATAAACTTTCATTTCTAAACAAAATTAACCACACTTTACGTGCGCACGTTAAATAAAAATAGTTTTGTTGTTCTTCAATTTAGCGTTTATAAATTGTTAACGTTTTTGTTTACTTTATTGCTATTTTGATTTCATTGTTTACAAAAACTCTACAGCACGTTCTCTTGCGGGTAGCACTTTTTCCTATATTTAGACAAAATTATGTTTGAAGCTTTCATTGTCTGCCTAAACGTGCTCAGAATTGCTGATAATGTTAGAATTTTTTGAGCTACTGACCGTACTCTATCAACAATTCATTACTTTTTGGCCGTTTTCTAGCTTTTTTGCTCGAAGTGTCACTGATGTTGTAACACTCTGCTGACGGTTTTTGTGAAGCGAAAACTTAATTTAATAACAACAAAGTTTTTACTGCGTAAATGCAAAACTTGTAGCTGCCTGATGGCGTTGCTTTTTGTATGCTGAGCAAAAATGGTTTTTTTTTTGTCATGTCAAAATATTTATACAATGTTTTTGCTGAAAAATTCGAAATTATTTTCAATTTAAAAGCATTTTTAGTTGGAAACTTTTCAGGAATATTTAGATATGAAAATTTTTAGTTCAATTGGTGAGTGTTTGGTTACGGTCAAACTTTAAATGGGAGTAGCTTTATGAGCTATTGTAGTTTGTGTTACCAAATATTATGTACTTAGCTGAGAGTTTTAGTAACAAAGAAGGCGTATTTTTTAGTTAAATTAAATCATGGCTATATAAAATTTGTTTGTCAATACTAAAAAAACTGACTACAATGCGCGGCTAAGAAAAAGATTTTTCACACAATGTGTTTAAGTAATACCTGTCTATTTTTTTTTCTTAAGTACTTCCTGACTTATAAATACAATAACAAAATTTTTTTTTTTAATTTCAAATTTTCTTTGAAAATAAATGTGAATTTGTAGCTTGCACGATAGAAACCAAAATTTTTAGCGCTTATAATTTTTTTATTGCTTGCAATTCAAAGTTTTTTTGGGCAAGCAGAGAAAGTGGTATTTATCATCGTAATGGCGAATAAGAAACGGACAATATCCCTTTCGATTATTTGAAATCTTATAACTTTAAACGGGTTATTCTTGTATATTTGTATAGTTGTATATTTGTATATCCACTACTATCTCAGGAACGACTTAACCGATTTGGATGAAATTTGGTATATGGGTAGTATCCTTCGTTCTAAGATTTTCTACTTTGGTGTTGCCACTTGGGGTGGTTCAGAGGGTTGCCACCTATATCAATTTTTTTTAAATATTAAGCAATATATGGGAATATGGGTATCAAATGAAAGGTATTTTGGACCGTATACCAACCAAAGTATTTTCGAGTAGGGTTGCCACCTGACCGCATTTTATTTATTCCTTCAGATATCGACCACTATCTCGGGAACGGCTAAACCGATTTCGATGAAATTTGGTAGATGGATAGTATGCTTCCTTCTAAGATTATCTACTTGCATGTTGCCACTGAAGGAAGCTTAGAGGGTTGCCACCTTTCCGAATTTTTTTTTAAATATTAAGCAATATATGGCAATATGGGTATCAAACGTAAGGTATTTGAGGCCGTATACCAACCAGAATATTTTTAAGAAGGATTGCCACCTAGGGTTGCCACCGGCTCGGTCACCCAGGTACTTAGAAATTTTAGTTTTTGTCTAATCACTCTCTGACTGTTTTCGCAACTCAGCGGGTTGCTATAACAATACCTTTTAGGTCGAGGGCATGTATAAATTGGCATGAAAATTTTAGTAGGTACTTGGTAATTCCCCATTCTTTGGCCATGATCTTATATATGTTTGTATCAGGGGCGGATGCACGGGGGGGTTTTCGTGTCCAGCCTCCCTCTTAGAGATCCAAAAAGTTATATTTTTCGCAGCCCTTTTTCCACACGCATATATCTTTGGAACTTGACAAGTACAATTCAATTCAAGAATTAAAGAAAAGTTGTGGGATTGGAATGTAAAATTATATTGGTTGTTTTATTTCATGTTTGTAAAATTTATATATAAATTTAAAACAATTTAAACTGTGTTCTAAAATCCATTCATCTTATACTTAATCGTTTTTGAATTTTCGTGGCTTTTGAAAAAATCTTTTCAGGATTTCGTCTTCAGTCAAATCAATCCGGTTATGGATATTTAAAGAAGCTAGACCAAGCTAATATTTCTCAAATAATTCTTGATTTTTTTCAAGGTTGAAAATGCACTTTCTGGCGTCGCTGTAGTAACTGGAAATACTGTCAAAACTATCAATAACGTATTTAAATTTTTGAATGCGTTCATATTTGTTACATAAAAAAACGAAAATAACCTTTAAACTTAAATTAAATTTAATCTACTTAATAATTTTAAGTGTGTAGAATTTGTTGTTAAATAAAAAATAGCATATATTTACATATTTATAAATAACAACTCACTAGCAGAAACCGCACAGGGGTTTCGGTACAGTCTCGGTACGCAATAAACGCTATTAGTATTGTTTCTATACATTTTCGATTACGAGAAACGATTCTTAGTTTTGTTTCTAAACAAATATATTTTGTTACATAGGTACCGTTTCAGGTTTCATTTCTGTGCCCAAAGTTTCGGGACAGCTTATGGTGCCGGCAGTTTTGTTACGTATAATGTCGCTACACTTCTGTTACTCATTGGGAATGAAAACATAAGCAAAAAAGGCCACCTCTGGCCTTATTTACAAAATAAGTAGTTTTAAGGAACTGTAAATAAAGGATATCCTTGAAATTTAAAAACAAAAAAGTTGATCCCCCTTCCCAAAATCCTTGATCCGCCACTGGTTTGTACGTGTGTAGTTATGTTGATATATTTCATTCAACTGATATATACAACTGAACTTATTCAAGGTCATCTTGGCGTGAAATAAAAGCAATTGGATAATCAATGAATCTCATTATTTCATTCCAAAACAATTGACAACAAGCCATTGAAGTGGTAAATATAAGTAAACTTCAGATGATATTTAACATGGAGAGGCAAAACTGTCATTCAACTTTTCTGTTTCAACATTGAGTAAACACTTTTTTTGATTTTATCTTTTGCCTAGAGTTGGTTTTCTTATTTCATCAGTAATCGGGCAAACACTCAAACTATCAACGAGCTGATATAAAAGGAGGAGCTGCTAGAGCTAACAAAGTGACTAAGCAGCGGACTTTCAATTCTAAATAAGGTTTGGTTAAATTACTAACGTGTCGAGAAGTATGGAAATTTATGTTCAGAACTATGTTAAAAAACTGGGTATGGCCCTAAACCGATTTCGCCTATTTTTACAATAAACAGTCGACTATATACTCGACAAATCAATTTTTGCCGGAGTTATGGCATAAAAAAAGGTGGACCCCGCCCATTTTCTAAAATTTATATTTTTTGTTTCCGTACACTTTGGAAGTGAAATAGAAATGATATAAAGCTACTTTACGCAAAGTTATTGCCTACTGAATATATCTATGATCCTTTTCAAAATCTTTCGTATAAAAGTAGGTGTGGACCTTAACCGATTTCGCTTATATTTCCCCGAAACATTCCTTGCATAAATAAAAATCTGTGTGCTGAATTTTGTTTCGATATCTTGAACGGGTTTTCGTTTACGATTAATAATATTTCCAAATTTGACTTAATCAAAAGTGGGCGGTGCAAGTCCCATTTTCAAAAATTTCTTGAAAATTTTATTTTTTGTCTTAACGTTAATGTACACACCAAATTTTATCTTTATAGGTGCTTCATGTACTGAATAATCACTTTTTTTGTCCTTTCGAAAATATTCTATATATAAAAAGAAGGCGTGGCTATCATAGCCAAAGTTTTAAAACGAATATTCTCTGACACTATACCGACTGGTCCAGAATGAACCACAGTGCCGAGACAAGAGTTTTCTTGGCCCAACTATAGGGCTCCGAAATGGATATACACGAGGGGGACAACTCCGCGCGACCGCCATTGGGAAATCTTTTAAGGAAAATCGATGAGCATTCTTTTAATACAACGAATTTACTATGGACCAACCGGCATGACTACGAAGTCTTAAGGTCCATATGACTGTTTTTAGACAGAAAAAGGACTAACTTCCTACCTTCAAACTAAACAAATCTGTGGTAAGGGTACTTACAGGTGTCATCACAGGGCATTGTGATATCGCACCAATGCTTCGACGATGGCGTATGCCAACAAGCTTCCTATGTAGAAGGTGTAGGAGGTAGAGAAGTTGATCCATCACTCTCCTTGTAAATGCCCAGGACTACAGTCAAAGCGTCTCAGATTTCTGGGAGCACGCTTTTTGACAGTCCGGGAGATGTGAGAGAAATGGATATTTCGCTCCTTCTCAAGTTCATATGGCAAAGTAAATGGTTTAAAAAGGGTTAAGTGAGTTATACCTGGTAGGACGGAAGTGCCCCCACCTGGCAAGCAGTGAGAGCATTCCGCGTGGATGTAATGATACATATCAGAGTTGTAATATTTTTTGTGATGGTTTAAAATACAAAGCATTATCGATAACAGTCAAAATACGGATGTTCAGAATTCTGTTGGTTATGCCAAAATTGCGGTTAGGGCTCGATGTGTGACTTTCAAAACTCAGTTTGAGATAACCCGTTTTTGAACAAATTATAAAACAAGATAATTTGTCGCCGTCGATATGTGAAATAATTAAAATTTTCAGTTTGTTAATGGTTTGATCGATATAAATAATTGGGGAATGTGCCACAAGCGATCAAATGGGAATGATTATTTTAACTTTTTGAAAGTTTTTCAAATACAAACACAACATTTTTACAAAGCAGCTTGCACGTGTTGAGACACAAATACGCTTTTAAACTTGAAAGATTTTGGAAAAATATACGAAAACAAATATCTTTCACTTGGCAGGCATTCCTTAAGCGAGGTACTATGGAGTTATCTTGAAAAAAATTTATGTTTTCTTTTCTTCAAATTCAAACCTTTTGTAGTTGCTTCTCTCGACTAAATGAAGTGAATGACCATGCTCATTAGGCACGGCGAAGCATTATTATTAACAACAACAAAAAATAATAACAATAGTTGGCGTGATATATACGTAGGAAGAGTTTGAGGCCGAGCTTCTCTACCAATTTGTGGTGTGCTGCTTCGAATATTTTTTACAAATTGGCGGGACCTACATTTTTTTGCCGATTCCCAACGGCATCCGTATAGCAGATTAATTTTTGCTGAGAAGCCTTCCATGACAGAAATACACTCAGAGAGTTTGCCAAACCACTGCAGAGTGGCCACCCCGTTTTGAAGAAACTTTTTCAAACTAGTTTTGATGTAATCTCTTTCAGGACTCGAACCTTGAACCTTCGGTGTGGTACGCCGGCAACACTACCGCCACACCACGGCGACTGTACACAACAGAAATATTCACTTCAAACAAATAATAAGAAATCCATGATAAGCTTGAGAGATATTTTTGAAATACATCATTGTGAGTATTTTGGCCGGCTTTTCTTTTTATACCTTTCATGAACATGAAATGGTATTATGTCTTTTGTTCGGTGTTTGTAAGTATGAGATGAAGAAGAGGCAGACCCACAAATGAGTCGATTTAGCCATGTCTGTCTGTCCGTCCGCCTCTCGGTCAGTTTTTAAGATTTATCGATGAAATCTGCTAAGGGGCCGCCATTTTTTAAAACATTAATCATTTGTCGGAACCAGCAAAATCGGAAGAATGCAACGCATAGCTCCCATACAATCGATTGTTTCGATAACGGAGCTTGGCCTATAAATCTTGAGATTTAAGAGCTAGGAACTTTAAAATGTTCAGGTTTTTGCACACATCATATACGTAATGTCGCTAGTGAAAATCATACAGATCGGACCAATATAACATATAGCTCCCATATAATCGATAGTTTCGATAACCGGGGTTTGGCTTATAGCTCGTGCAATTGAAATGATAGGAACGTAAAAATTGGCAGGTTTGGTACATATTATATGTGTAATGCGTGTTGTGAAAATCAGCCACATCGGACTTACATACAATATAGCTGCCATACAATCGATTGTTTCGATAAATGGGGTTTGGGCTATGTATCTTTAAATTAACAGTCTTGCAGAGTTTGTACTAATTGTGAGTGAGGATCGGAGACTTAAAACCGTGATGCGTGTTCATGAAAGGTATAAAGTCCTCGGCACAGTCGAAGACAGCCCTTTCCTTACTTGTTTAAAATAAAATTAAATGTTTAGTACTTTTGTTTAAGTTAAAAAATTCCTAAAGAAGTGCAAAATTATGGTTTTTGGAAAACATTTTTCAATAAGTAGTTTTAAAATGTTTACCAATACCATACTTTGCCAGTATGGGCAAGTAGTTAATCTATCAGTAGAAAATTCATTTTGAGACAAATTGTTGCCAAAAAGTCCCATAATGCGCCGTTGAACTAATTTCAAACGTTCTTCCTTAAAAACTTTCAAGAAGCTAGTAAAATGTTGATAACCCGTTATCTTCAAATTGTCACAATAATAATAATGTGCACAAATTAGGAAATTTGCAGCAAAACCAAATTCCAAAAGTTGAATTTGATGCTACGCTGTGTTTGGTGCTACATGGCGTATGCGTAACGCGAGTGTTTGCTCTAAGCGGAAAAACGTTTCACAAACACACAAAAACATGCCCAACTTCTATTGCTGCAATGATTTATGAACGATTATATGCATTTACAACCACAAACTAGTCACAACAACAACAACATACCGCAGCTGCAACAACTTTTCATTGTTGCCACAAACCTGGTTTGCGCATTAGACGCATTTGCAACAAATACGTAGGTCTACTGTTGTTTTTTGTACAGAGGTGCAAGGAAGGTACAACAATGGACCTTTTCTTCCTTTGTTTTTTTTTTTGCTGATTGCGACCACAAACAAATGTAATGATGTGCGAATCGCTTTGTCGAGAAAGTGGAACATGAGTTTTCTGTTTTTTTTTCTTTTTATTGTAACTTTTCGACTTTTCATGGCTATACGTTACACACATACGCTCTTATATACATTCATATATGCATACAACAGCAATTACAGTTTTGTTCACGCTATGTGGAGGGCTGCATGTGCTGCTTCGGGCGCCTTCAAACTGCCACCAATAGTCCAAAATACGCAGAAAGCCAACTTTGCGTTCGTTGAAAAGTTCCAACCGCTTAGCTTTGGTATTCAGTGCTTTTTTGTTTTTGACTTTGCGCTTTTTTGCAATGCCTAGTGTCATTTGGTATTTATTTTTTGCAATTTTTGGTTGTTTTCTGCAGCTGCAACTGAAATTTATCGCACTTTCTGCAGTTGTCAGTTACTACTGCCATATTCACGCCCAAATGCAGCTTCAACACCACACAAAATGTTAACAAAACCAGTAGCTGCAACAGCAAAGGCAGCGGAAGTAACAGCGACGTAGCGTGAGGGGCTTTATAGTTGAAACTTTTAAGTGCGAATGCTGTGCGGAGCTGCTGCTGATATGACCGTCCCGGTGTGTTCATCTGGTTTTGTTTTTCTATACCCTGTTGTGGGCAACAAAATATAATAAAATTGCATGCGTTATGTACAGTGTAGTGAAAAACTAAACTAGCGCAAACTAATCACAAAAGGTCAAACCACAAGCTAGTCCGAAAAAGACCACAAACTAATGCGAATCAGACCACGTTTGCACCAATGAAAATTACAATTTTTTTATGAACACTAGAGTGATCTGCCTTTGAAAAATAGGCTTAAAACTTATTTTTAAATTTGACGTTTCTAGCACTAGATCTAGAACCTAATCATTCTCCCATGTGGCTAGAGTACTTTTTCAACATAGCCGGCGACTTTAAAATGTTGTCACTTAACAATTACTACAGACATTTAACTATACTATTTTACCCTTTCAAACTATTTGGAGACTGGTATATTTTTTTGTGAATTGTGACAATTTACAGCTCCTAATTGTCGGAAAATAGTCAGTTTGTGACCAGTTGGGCTTGGTGTTCATATAAAGCGGATATATGTACAATAGGGATGCCAATTATTTTGAAATTACTAATTCCGGGACTTTCTACTTATGATTTTACAATCCCGGGATCCCCAGATTAGTCCCAGCATTTGGGTATTATCTATCCTACAACATTTTAGCTTCAAAAACGCGGAAAATTGTATCTGACCCTAAAATATGTATTTGTATACCGCAGCCGATGAAGTAATTGGATTCCGGCGAACGCGAAGAAACAACTGGTATGACGATGAGGAGTGCCGCACGCAACGAAAAGAAAGGACGAAGCCTACAAGGCAACGCTAAGATCGAATGCAACAAGAAGTATGTGTGAACACTACCGCGAGTTGAAGACGGAAGCAAGGCGGCTTTTTCGGGCGAAAAAAAGAGAGGCAGAAAAGCGTGAAATAAAGGAGATTGAGATGCTGGCCAACGAGAATAATGCCCGAAAATTCTATCAAAAAATTCGGCGAATAACAGAAGGTCTTAAATACGGGGGCAAACTCCTGTAAGAATAAGAACGGCGACCTGGCGACCGATGCTCAGAGAGCACTCAGAATATGGAGGATCACTTCTCTGCCCTTTTAAATGGAGAAACTGAGCAAGAAACCAGATAAGATGCCGGACCCGAGCCCACAATCGAAGATGATGGAATTGACGTTCCACAACCCGACTATAATGAGGTGCGAATAGCGATATCCCGATTGAAAAACAATAAAGCAGCTGGCGCTGATGGTTTGCCTGCTGAGCTATTCAAACACGGAGGCGGGGAGCTGCTAAGGCGCATGCATCAGCTTCTATGCAGAATATGGTTGGATGAATGCATGCCTGAAGATTGGAATCTAAGTGTTCTCTGCCCAAGCCACAAGAAGGGCGATCCTGCAAACTGCGCCAACTATCGCGAAATCAGCCTTTTGAATATCGCATATAAGGTCCTATCAAGCGACTGAAGCCTGATGTGAACAGACTGATTGGACTTATCAGTGTGGCTTCAGACCTGGTAAATCTACCATCGACCAGATTTTTACAATACGCCAACGCGAAAAACCCCGTGAGAAAAGAATCGGGACACATCATCTCTTTGTTGATTTTAAAGCCGCTTTCGATAGCACGAAAAGGAGCTGCCTATATGCCGCTATGTCTGAAGTTGGTTTCCCCGCAAAACTTATACGGCTATGCAAAATGACCTTGAGCAACACCGCCAGCTCGGTCAGAATTGGGAAGCACCTCTCCGAGCCGTTCGAAACTAAACGAGGTTTCAGACAGGGTGACCCCCTATCGTGCGATTTCTTTAATTTAATGCTGGAGAAAATAATACAAGCTGCAGAACTTAACCACAACTGAACAATATTTTATAAAAGCGTGCAACTGTTGGCGTATGCTGACGATATTGATATCATTGGCCTTAACAACCGCGCCGTAACTTCTGCTTACTCCAAATTAGAAAAAGAAGCGGAGAAAATGGGATTGGTGGTGAACGAGGGCAAAACGAAGTACCTTCTGTCATCATGCAAAGAGTCAGCGCATTCGCGCCTTGGCAACCAAGCCACTGTTGGCAGCAATAATTTCGAAATAGTAAAGGACTTCGTTTACCTGGGAACCAGCATTAATACCAACAATAATGTTAGCCTAGAAATCCGACGAAGAATCACTCTTGCAAACAAATGCTACTTCGGACTGAGTAGGCAATTGAAAAGTAAAGTCCTCTCTCGACGAACGAAAATAACACTCTATAAGTCACTCATCGCACCCGTCCTGCTATATGGTGCAGAAGCGTGGACACTAACAACATCTGATGAGGCGGCTCTGGGAGTATTCGAGAGAAAGGTTCTTCGAAAGATTTGTGGACCTCTACGCGTTGGCGACGGCGAGTACCGAAGAAGATTTAATGATGAACTGTATGAACTTTACGCAGACGCCGACATAGTTCAGCGAATTAAAACACAGCGGCTTCGCTGCCTAGGCCACGTAGTGCGAATGAGCGAAGATGCTCCAGCCCAGAAGGTATTCTTATCGGCACCACTCCGATGGAAGGACCAAGTGAAGACGGATTGGCGATCCCGCGGTGTTTCCAATTGGCGCCAGTTGGCGCAACGAAGAACCGACTGGCGAGCTATGTTGGACGATCAAAATCGCCCAGGCGGTTAGATGACTATTTAAATAAAAAAGAAGAAGAAGACTATACCAGGTTAAATTCTAATGTAACAAGAAGGGTAGACAGACGGATCAACAGACTGACGGATATTTCTTTTCTGGTTTAGCAATTTTTAGGTGGGCTTTTGTTTGGAGTTTGTCTTCTGTTGCTCAGATCGCATTCCGCTTACTGCGTTCACTGTTTTTTATTTATCAGCGGCCTTCATAACACGCACGTGACACAATTAATATCATACCTTGTTGCTATTTACATTTTTTCAACATTCTTTTTGGTTGTTCGAAAAACTCTTTTCCACTAACTTTGTACTTTTTTCAACAGCTTTATTTATTTACTTTTTTTTGTTTGACTTTACACTAAATTTATTAAACATTTTTTGTTCTGACTTTCTAATCTCCTCGGCGTTCAATTGGTTCGGCTTTAAGTTATTGCTTTTACTGCAATTGCATTGCCTTCGTTGTTGTCTCTATATTCTGATTAAAGTTTCATTATCGTTGTGAACTCTGAGTTGCACGAGTATGTTGTTGTTTCGCAGTTTTTTTTTACGGAAAATCGAAATATTTTTATTTGCCTTTTTTTTTGTTTGTTTTGCTTTTGCCTTCGAGATTCGGGTTATTATCTCTGTTCATGTTTTCTGTGTGATTTCACGGCTTGCGTGGTTTTTTGTCTTTTTTGTCTCATTCCGTATCAGTAAAATTGGCTGAGCTCATCGCATGCTGCTTGCAATTAACCGCATGACTGAGCCTTTCGCACTTAAAAAAAGAGAAAGTTGAACGTTAGCTGCAGTTTTTATGAACCACAAAAAAAAATAGGAATTAAAATCTGATTCGGCAGGCTATGGAAAATGCGCCCACATGACCTCACGTCTATCAAATGAGACACACCACAAAAAAATATGGTTTTTTGACTGCTTTATGGAACAGACTAGGACCAAATTTACTTTGCTGCAACCCTATGGCAGTTTCTTAGGACATTCGTTAGATTATATTTACAACCATATTCCTCGAGGACCATGTACATTAAGCAGGTGAAGTATTGCTACCGCAGGAATGCTGATCTGATCCGGTTTTAAGCAGGGACCCCCGATAATGATTATTTTTATATTTTTATTGAAAAAAATTGAAGGCTTCCCAGTATCGGAGGATAGTTTAAAGTATATGAACGTGCATGTCTCGTCATGCTCAACGGCAATCTGCATTGATTGAAGAACATTTGAGCGAAACCTATATAAATTACATATAATCAATCTTTTTTGAGTTTTATTTTTTTTGATCAGAAATAATCATCATACTTTGAGTTCTATATTTTTTGCTCGAAAATAAAAGTCATGTTTGAGTTTTTTTTTTTTGATGAAAGTAAAACTTATTCCTTGAGCGGTATTTTATCTTTTCAAGAATAAAAATTAAATTTGAAGTTTTAGTTTTTTTCACAGTTCGAAAAACTCAAAAAGCCTTTTTGCATGCCAACCTATGTACATATACATATGTAGGTGTCTATAAATATGTTTTAATTATTGAGTACATATGCTGAAGAGATTATACCAACCAATATTTATGATCAATTACTTGTCAAAAAGGCGCAGTGGCTTTTTGAGTTTTTCGATCAGTGAAAAAAAATTAAAACTCAAAATTTAATTTTTATTCTAGAAAAATAGAATATCGCTCAAGGAATAAGTATTATTTTTGTTAAAAAAATAAAACTAAACATGAGTTTTATTTTCGATCAGGAAAAAAAAACTCAAAAAATAAACATCATCCCTAATTAAAAAAATAAAACTTGAAGATACCTATTATTGTTGATTTTTATTTTAAAAAATCTAAAAATGATGATCAAATAGTGAGTTTGATAATAAAACTCATAACAGTTACGGTCCCTGCTTTAAGATGAAACCATGAAGATAATTTTCCGTCAGTAAAGATGAAATCAACCTTCAACGGATGTTCGGGTTTTTTTAGTTTTCACAAAACAAATTAGAACCGGTTACCGGAGCTGATATTCGCGAGCATGATAATATCGAATTGGGTGACAAATAAATGCAAAAATGCGGGAGTAGCAGTTTAAGTTTACTTTAGTTTAGTTTATTACTTTTAGTTAGTTATTTTATTTCATTTATTTTTTTATTTTATTTTTGTTGTTGGTTTTATGGTCTGTTCATTTTAACATATTTTTGTAAGTTTACCGAGCTCAAGGCCAGTGGAAGTTGTTGTTGTTGTGGTAACGACAAAAACACTCCCCGAAGGTTTTAGGGAGTCCTTGACCGGATTTGAACCCAGTACGCTCCGGTACTCCCTTGCGGTACTGCTCGACTGTCGTAGTAGCGATTTATGACCAGTGAAACCTTCTAGGTCATGTCACCCCTCCGTCCGTAAGGAAGGATAAGATGGGTAATGAGAGGTGAGGGGCATCATATCCGTAGATCAACCATCGAGTTGCACGTCATTACCTTTGTGCATATTAGTCGCCTCTTACGACCGGTATGCCTACCTCGGGCATATTCTAAACCCCTAACCCGCATGGGCGAAGGCCAGGTGATAATAATTCTTAGTTAATTATTTTATAAAAAAAAAACATTAAATATTTTTTTTTAATTTTTTTTTTTTGCTTTTTTTTCATTTCTTTATTTTATTTTGTGTTATGGTTTATGTGTTAATATGTTTTTGTTTTTATATGCCTTTCAGTCCTGAAGATGATTTCAGTTTGAAATCGAAATATCGATAACAAAAAACTCGACAAATATATAATTTATATGTAAAATAAGCATTTTTGGTGTTTCAATTTACATACATATATATGGCCTAGAGCTCGGAAAAAGTTTTTATAAAAATTTACAAATAAAAGCCTGAATAGAATAAAAGTAATTTATTTTATTTTATAAAAGTTTTTTTTAATTTTTTTTTTTATTTTTTTTTATTTTATTTTATTTTATTTTATTTTATTTTATTTTATTTTATTTTATTTTGTTTTATTTTATTTTATTTTATTTCATTTTATGGTGATTGTTGTTGGAGCAAAGCTCGAATTTTTATGTTTGTTTGTTAATTGATATTAGAGGAAAAATTACAACGTTATGCACAGCGATGGTATGCGATGACATGTTTCGAAGTGCCAAACTTCTCATCAGACCCTTTCTCGGACACAGCTGCACAGCTGTGCATAACGTTGTAATTTTTCCTCTAATATCAATTAACAAACAAACATAAAAATTCGAGCTTTGCTCCAACAACAATCACCATAACTATAATTGTTACAGGTACAGTGCGGGTGCATTACAAATAACACGGAAGTGTTGATATGCATAAAAGCCCTTCTGTATCTAAAACTGTTCTATAACGCGCCTAAAAATATTCCACTTTCCTTGAGTTGACATATAAAATATATGTACCAAAGAATGTATAAAAGGAATAAGCAAATGGCACATTAGAGGAAAAATGCATCGTGACGCTACAGGGAATCATAGCTTAGTTGTTAGAGTACTCTAACAGCGGCTTTAGTGCAGACACTTGGGTTCATATCTCAGTGTCCGAGAAGGGGTCTGATGAGAAGTTGGGCACTTCGAAACATGTCATCCCATACCATCGCTGTGCATAACGTTGTAATTTTTCCTCTAATATCAATTATTTCATTTTAATTTATTGTATTTTTTTTTTTTTATTGTTGTAAGAAGTTTTTTAATAATATTTTGAAAAAGGGTGAGTTTTTTCTTATTTCTCGCTTTGTGGTTTTTTATACTAGGATCTGGGTGGACTATAAAATTTGATTTTCAGTTTTCTTCAACACTATTTTAGGATGCTCAGAAAGTATATAGTATAAATTTTTAGGAATTCTATGAGAATAATATATTTAAACTTAATAAAATGCTTTTTTTCAGAGAAGATTATTCGTTTTTACCCAAACAGTCGTCTCATTATAAAATTGCGCTCGTTTACTGTAATCCTAAAATGTCAAAGCAAAAATAGTTTTTGTTTTTTTTTTTGGTTACTGTTCATTGTAATTTTAAACAGATTTTCTCAACAGTCGTTTTCTATTCACAAAACATTTCTGAGAGCAGCACGATGTGCGAAGGTCAAAAATGTGTATGGCACTTGAACTTTCGTGATAACTTAAGTAGTAGCAGCAGCATAACCGGATTTCTCTATTTAGCCATGTTGACGCCATGCGTGTTCATTGCTGAGCTATCATAGTTAAGCTTCCTTTTCCTCTCCCGCTTTTTGACACTCTGTTGCAATTTACAAATTCTCTAACTCGGTTGAATTTCGCTTTTGTTTATTTAAGACAAAAACATTGTAAATTGAGAGTTTATTTATCTCCATTGTCAAGTTCTCCTACAATCTGCTGTTATGCGCTCGCCTAGTTATCTAGTGTCGAAGCTGTTGCCTTAAGTAAGTTTAATTTCTGCTTTCGTATTTTGCATTTTTACATTTCTAGACGAGTATTCACACTGCCAGCAGTTGTTTTCTATTTTGCTAACTTACCTGTTTGGAGTTAAAATGAATTTATTTTGCTTTGTTTTTGTAATTTAATAAAAACGAAACTGGAAAATTCAGGTTACGCTTACCTGTAAATATAAAAAAAAGATTTTTTTTAAGAAAATTTAAATAATTAAAAAGTATTTTTAAAAAGAATGCAGTGCAATAACACCCACGGAAATATAGGAAATATGGTCTATAGAAGGAATTTCGAATTCCAAATTTTTACTTTATGCCTAGTTCAAAATGTATTAAGCTTAGGTAAATTAAATAAATTTTTTATTAATATTTGTTTGTTTATTATTTATATAAAAGTGTTGATTAATAAAATGATGATGGAGCGGCACACCTATTAGACAACATGTGGTGTGTAGATGGAAATTGTGATACCACAAAAAAGGTCCCAAACGAAATAAGTCCCAATAAAATTGAAACCACACCCAAATTGTGGAAATGAAATAACTTCCAAACAAATAAATGCAGTAAGTCTCAATAGTTGCGAGTAATTTCATAGTGAGACCCCAAGTCCAAAAAATGTTGAAATAACTCACAAATAAAATAAGTCCCAACAAAAATTAAATTAATCCTAACGTTTAAAAATAATGCAATAACTGCTAACAGAAATTCTTTGGGAGTTATATCATTTGGGTGTTATTTCATTATGAAATAAATGTGATACAAGTCCCAGCGCATTGGGAGTTATTTCAAAATCCAACAAGTCCCATTTTGTACGAAAATATTTAGGAGTTATTTAATTTTTATTTTTTTTTTTTGTGACTTATTTTATTTGGGAGTTATTTCGTGGTACCGGAAATTGTTTCATTCAACTAAATTTTTCAAATATTACTAATCATAAATAAACAGTTTACGATATTTTACACTGGCAACCCTGCTGAGGTTACGGACGAAATCAATGAGAGGTATCTAACCTACCATATAAATATTTTTAAAAGGATGATAGGCATATTTAACAGGCAATATTTTTGTAACAATAATTTAACATCGATTCTATTTTACCCCTTAAATAGCTTTCGAAAGAGAAAAAGATGCAAAAAAAATATAAATTTACCAAAGATCGGGAAGACACGTCCTTTTTTGAATGAGCCTGCTTAACATTTTTAGTAAAAATTTGAACGCAAACTAGTCCCTCAGTTTTAGAGATATCTCGATGAATCTTGGTATCTATCGGCCATTTTGTAAAACATTAATCATTTGCCGGAACCAGCAAGATCGGACCAATACCACGCATAGCTGCCATACAATCGATAGTTTCGATAAATGGGTTTTTGGCTATAAATTTCGCAATTAAAAAACTTGGAATGTAAACTTTTGCAGGTTTCTTATCTTTTATATAAGTAATGTGTGTAGTGAAAATCAGCGAGATTGGACCATCATAACATATAGCTCCCATACAATCGATTGTTCCGATAAATGGGTTTTGGGCTATGTATCTTTATACAAGGTGGCGCAAAAGTAATCTTCCGATGTTCAGCATATCGGTTGTGGCACGTGCAGTGTGTGCTGTTGTACCGTCTTGTTGGAACCACATGTTTTCCAATCCCAATTCATCAAGTTGCGGCAAAAAGAACTCGTTGATCATTGCTCTGTAGCGCTCACCATTCACAGTAACCGTTTGGCCCCGACCGATTATTGGTCAAATAAATAGTCAGCAATATTCCGCGTTCTGGAGCAGTGTAGCGTAACATTGTTTATTAACGTGTATTTCGCATGTGTTTACTACACAAATGTCAAAACAGAACTGACTTTAGGGGCCAATCGCAAAATTTATAGCATTTTCTGATAGGAGGATTACTTTTGTGCCACCTTGTATTAATAGTTTTGCAGAGTTTGTGTGAGTAAGGATCGGAAAGGTATAAAGTCTTCGGCACAGTCGAAGACAGCCCTTTCATTACTTGGTTTTTTTTCTTTTTTAAGAAAATAGTGAAATGCTTTGTGCACTCATATGTGCGCACTTATTACACATTGCTCTGTGAAATTAAGTGTACGATTAATGGCGAAAATTTCCCCAAATGATGCGAATGAATTGTGAATATTTTCAAAAAACAATTACTGGTTAACTGTATAATGAAAAATGCTTAAAATTAACTGCAAACACGAGAGGTAAATCAAAATAAATAAAGGGTGTTGTAAACTGGGTTATGTGCATTCTTACAGCAGCAAATACTGAAGTTCCTTCAGAGTTTACTATTACCTCCTGTGATACAAAAACTTAATTAACATTTTTTAGAATAATTTCATATAGAGAGTGTCATGAAAAGTCGAAGTCCTGCAATTTATTAGTACATCTTCTTGTAAGAGCTTACTTATTTATTACAATGAAAGCACCCTTTGTCAGAAATAAAATCTCGCAATCAACTTAAATTGCATGTGAATTGCAAAGAAAACAAAAAGAAAAGCCAAAAGGACAAATAAACATAATGCGCAAAAGTTAACAAGTGAATAAACAAAGAAGAAGCAAACAAAATCGAGTTAATAAACCTACTTAAAGCTCATTTTCAATTCAACCAATCAGAAATATACTTACACCAATGAACATGTCAGCTTAAGTGACAGTGGGTTAAAATTATACAGTGTCGCTCTTTAAAACAAATGCAATCACAATGTAGATTAAAAGAAAAAAGAGTTTTGAAGATTTTATTTTGTTTTAATTTATTGATTTTTTTTTTTTTTTTATTTTTTTTTTTTTAATTTTGAATGAAATGTTTATATTACTGCAAAAAATTCTTAACCTTGCACAAAAAATATGGAAAATAAGTTTAATAGGAAAACGTACAAATACTTTTTTAAATGAAATTCTTTTATGAAATTTTTGCATGATACAGCGATCTGAGCCAGAGATTTTTTCTACCTTACATATTAGACCAAAGAAGTTTGGTGTTATTTTTTTTTATAATTTTTGAAATTGTATTTTCCATTTTTTCAGCATGGGCAAGTGTACCTACTATGTATTATACTGACTTCAGCGTGGCTCCTTACATGGCCATCTTTGGGAAAGTATTCCAAGACAAAAGTACAGTATCTTGACCAAAAATCACAGCCTAAGCGACAGAAGACGAATCTCCAACGCTTTCAGTGATATGCACACACCCCTCTCCAGCGATTAGGTCTTACTGTGCTTGCTCTGCTCCCGAATTTCCAATTGGTTTACAATGTCGCCACGAAGTAAGTGCTGGCATAAGCATTCTGCTCGCCTGACTATCAGATCCCTTTTTACAATAAGAGAATGGATGAATTGGCGCAGACTTTTTTCTTGTACGAACTCGCAACGGTATTTTTTTGTTGGCCCAGTCTAATGTATATGCACTTAAAGAGCAAGAAACTTGAATGTCTTTTTTTTTGTTAAATTATTGCCTCAAAACGAAATTCGGCCAGCTTTAGCAAGTACTGCAGTGAAAATTTCAATAAGCTGTTTTTAATTGACACAACATTTAACTTTAAATATGTAGTAAAAGTTCATAAATGAGTCACTGTATCTACGAGTCACAACATGCAGAACCACAAGTCAACAGCGAAAATTGCAAAAAAAGAAACAAATCAGTAACAAGCACGCAATGAGATTCGCAGCTAGGGCCACCTTTTTTATGCATATGTAGTATAATTGTTATACCCAGCGTGTACTAGTACACAGGGTATTATAGTTTTTGTCATATAACGGTGGTTTGTAACGGTACAAAATAATAGAGATGGATACGGAGTTCTATATATCAAAGTTCTAAGAATAAACAGAGGAATCCATCCATCCGTCCGTGGACACGATAATTTGAGTAAAAATTTTGATATTTGGATGAAACTCCGGCCAAGGTAGGTTGCTATTTGAAATGGGCGAAATCTTAACCACGCCCTTTTTCGATATCGAAAATTTCGAAAAACGTATAAAATGGCTTAATTCAATAAAAAAAAGCAGCTACAGTGATGAACTCCGCTAGATTTATTAATTTTATTGTCCCATTGACGATTTTATTTAACTTTTGGAAAAGGGGTGTGGCAACGCCCACGTATGAGTGTAGAAATTTTCAAATTTCAGCACCGTTTACGCTAGTATAACGAAATTTGGTAGGAGGCATGCTATTGTTGTGGTAAATGCACCCATAGAAAATAAGCGAAATCACTTTTTCACCCCGCCCACTTTTTCATAAAAGTTATATGGAAAGGAGGTAGAAATATTGAACTACCCATATCTAATTAACTGATACAGGTATAATGATATAATTTGGCAGTTGCCTCAACTTTCTTACTCTTTATACGATTTTTGTAAAATTTTGGTAAGTGGGTGTAACACCGCCCACTTATGGCTCAAGCAAATTTCAAATTCGACTGTTAATAACTTCAGAACGGTGTAAGATATAATTACGAAACTTGATACGAGGTATGCTATAGACATATAGAGTACAGATAATAAGTAAAATCGGTAGACGATCACGCCCACTTTTGTACCAAAATTTTCTAAAAGAGAGGTAGGAAACCGGAACATGCCATATCTATTTCACTGATGCAGATAGAACGCTAGTATTTCGTAGTTACAATGAGCTGATGATCTTATTAATGATTTTTTTTTTTAATTTTGGAAAATGGGCCTGTCACCGCCTACATATAAGTAAACAAAATGTCAAATTTCAGCTGTTATGGACTTCAGAACTGTGTTAAGTAAAATTACGAAACATGATAAGAGGTATAATACAAGGTGGCGCAAAAGTAATCCTCCTATCAGAAAATGCTATAAATTTTGCGATTGGCCCCTAAAGTCAGTTCTGTTTTGACATTTGTGTAGTAAACATATGCGAAATACACGTTAATAAACAATGTTACGCTACACTGCTCCAGAACGCGGAATATTGCTGACTATTTATTTGACCAATAATCGGTCGGGGCCAAAGGGTTACTGTGAATGGTGAGCGCTACAGAGCAATGATCAACGAGTTCTTTTTGCCGCAACTTGATGAATTGGGATTGGAAAACATGTGGTTCCAACAAGACGGTGGTGCAACAGCACACACTGCACGTGCCACAACCGATATGCTGAACATCGGAAGCTTACTTTTGCGCCACCTTGTATCATTGTTTTTCAAAAGTATATATAGCCTGTGCTGTAGCCAGTCAATCCAAGAATTGGAGTGTGAAAATTTCATAAAGATCGGTTGAGTACCTTGGACGCCTATACTGGATTAAAATTTTATATAGCATGGGGGCGTGGCACCGCCCACTTTTCCAAAACTATATATAGCCTATACTGTAACCAGTGAATCCAAAAATCTACTGTAAAAATTTGATAAAGATGGGTTAAGTACTTTGGACGCCAGGCACACATTCATTTTTATTATTTATAAGGTTGCCCACATGGTAGTAGAAAAAGCTTAAAACCCCTATAGGTCATAACTCCACAACAATTTACCACAAACACTTTTACACAGCTGGGTATTTAATATTCGATTCCACCCGAACTCAGACTTCCTTACTTGTTTTTTTTCTTTTTTTTTTTTTCTCCATATAATTTTTGGTTTTTTTTTTGCTTGAAAAAAAATATTTTACACGTGACATATTTGTTGTTGTTTTTCTCGCGCTGCACTCAAAAGCAGCGGTTGAAATATTAAAAACAAAAATGCGCTCCATAAATGACGAGCTTGCTTCAGTTGAAGAACAACGCACCAAATGCAATGCAATGATCTCAGGCTGTGCTGCTGAGCTTTTGACGTGCGCGCACACACATACAAATACATCTTTAAGTAGCAATTTTTATTGAATTGTTAAATCAAAACAAAAAACTACTCAATTCGTATTTAATTGCATTTTTTAAGTTTACTTACAAATTCATAAATGAATAATGGGTTTTGTGCAGTTTCGAATTTTTTCATTGAACATTAAGCACGACGATTATAACAGGCGAATGCGGTCAAAGGAACAATAATTGCAATAAACAAAAAAAAATTGTGCTGAATTTCTCACCTTTTTTGTGATTTTATGAGCTTTCTGTTGAAAATTCAATTCTGGCTGCATTGTTGTACATCCACATTGGTGTCCATGTTTACATACAAGCAACACACTTACATTTGTACAGTCATTGTACCCAGTCGGAAAATCTCTACTAATATTACCGATCACTAAGGCACTTTTACCCATGGCAGCTGCATTGTTAAGTTAACATCACATGTGACCAACTGTGCCAGTTCTACTACACAAACTTCCAATATATTCGTTTATATATTTAAAAGGCTTAGCGAGATATACAATATGTATTCTGTCTTTGCTCAAAACAGCTGATCAAACGATATGGAAGCTTCGGCTGGAAAATGTTAGAAAAGCACATATTAAGTGTTCGCTGGTAACTTCTGTCAATTCGACAAAACTTCAGATTCAATCTACATTTCCGGATTTAGTATAATAGAGTATGAATTTTTAATATTTTAAAAATCGCCTTGAGTTTTTAGAATTTTGCCCTGTGCATTTTCTTCATATAACGTATTAACCATATTTTTATAGTAAGAAAAAAAAGATAACTTCAGAAAAAAATTCTAAAAATTCTTGGCGATTTTCAAAAATATTTAAATTTGTTATTCCCTGGAACTAGATGGACTAAAAACAAAATTTTTCTTTTGTTTTTATTTTAATATTTTTATTTTTTTTTTTTTGATTTACAATATTTTAAACTTCCCTACAGGGTACATGCGCTCATACCACTATTCTATCACGTTTTAACAATCGCTCACAAAATCGATTAGGGTCAATGCTTACACTGCACCCAAAACCGACAAAACAAAAATCAATGTTTGTTAACAACAAAACAAAAACCAAAATTTTATAGTTGGCAGTCAGCTTTAGCAAAACATTTGGTTTTATTTTTCCTTAATTTAGGAAATGGCTACAAATAATGTAATGTTAATACTAAAAACTTTGATATCTACTAGATTACTGTACGGTACTGTTATAGCTTTATATGAAATCAGGGAGTGGCTATCGACAGATTTCCTCTTTTTGTACTTTAATGTCTACAAGTACTAAAAAACCTTACAAAAAATTTCATGAAAAGTAATTTTTCGCAGCTTGGCCTATTATATTCAACTCTGCTCCCTTTGAAAAACGTTCATATAAAAGTGGGCATGGTTCTTAGCCGACTTCGTTTCACTTTTCTGCGTCCTTTGAATACACAGATAAGTACAGAATTTTGTTTTAATATTTTAAAATGGTTTTGATGTATTATTAGTTAATAATATTTCTACAAATAATTTGATAAAAATTGGGTGGCACCACGCCCATTTTCAAAAACTTTAATAATAATAATAATAATAATAATAATAATAATAATAATAATAATAATAATAATAATAATAATCATAGCCACGCCCAGGACGACTTTTTATAAGGAGTGGAAAGTGAAACATCACAATATGTAAAGATATTTAAACAAAACCGCCCTATCTCAGGATCTCTTTGAAGAAAGCCTCTAACAGATTTTTTTTTATTTTTTTTTTTCAAAAATGGCCTAACTCAGGTGAATATTTATTGGAAATTCATTCAGATGAGGTGGTCTTGAAACTCAATTTAATATAGGCCAAAATTTTGATATAGGGTGTTATTAAAAAAATGTTTGAGAGAGGGTGATCTTCTACTCAGGCGTTCCTACAAAAAGTAGGCGTACCTATCACCCGCTTTCTAGCAATTTATTAAATATATCTTGTTGACAGACGGACGGAAGGATATGCCTTAGTCGTGAGTTGTAGTCAACTGAGTATACAAATGTTAGAGTGACTTTAGTGTACTAAAAAATTGTGCTCTACGTTGTCCAACAAATACCATCATTGCGGTTAAATATTTTACCGCCTTGAAGGTGCTACGCCATAACAGAAAACAAAATATGCGTACACACAGAGTTAACCACAATAGCCACAACAAAAAATTGGTTTAACCAATAACAAAACGTTGGCGTGATTTTAAAGAATTTTGGTTTTTGGCGCGTAATTCCTGACAGTGATTTTGCGGTCAACGATTTCACTGATGGAAAATAAGTTTGTGATATTTTGGTCAATAGGGAAAATATACACATATCTATATATTTTAATACAGTTTTTGGAAAAATCCAGGTTGATCAGTGGAACTCAAGGAAAATCAGAAATAATTATTCATAATTGTGTTCCGCGCAAAATCAAAAAAAAAAAAAAAATCAAAAAATTGGGAATTAAAATTATGTAAATATTGATATGTTATTATTTCTGGAACACTAGACCTCGCCTCGCTGCGTTTTAGAAATTAAAATAGATTTATTTTAATCATTATATCTCCGAAACGAGTTAAGTACCTTTCGTTTGATATTCATATTCTACTAACATATTTTGGTTCACTCTGGTCCACATATTGGTCGTTAACTCCGAAATATTTCGAGTTATCGAAAGAAAGGCTTTCTTAAATTTTAAGTTAATCGTCTAGTAGCACAACGGTGAAAGCTGCATTCAATTCTATTCAGCAGGTTTTTAGTGATGCACGACCAAACAAACAGACAGAGTGACATACAGACAGACACAAATTCTAAAAATGTTTGCTTTGGATACTATTGGCTCAATAATCCCTTCTATGAAATTTCCTAGTACCTCTGCAATATACTCGTATATAGAGATTATTGGGTAGGAATGGGTGTTTGGTGGGGGGTGCTGATCAAAATTTATCGAAATCATTGCTGAACAAAATAGGGCTTTTGCCAATATTTACTTGGTTTTATTCGTGTCTCCTTACTGTAATTTCTGTATAATTTCAGGCCCGTTTCTGAATCCCATGAGAATTTTGTTTGTATAATAGACCTAGCGATTGTTTTCGAGATTCTTTCGGGACATTATTTTTAAGAAGCGAAAACTTTCTGTCCGTTCAAGAGATAGCATTCCAAATATATGAAGAAATTCATAGAGACGAGCCCAAAAATAATAAAGTAAATTTCCAGAAACGATTCCGACAACAATACCGACAAAGCTTCGAACTATCGACTACAATGTGGAGCCGGATAGACATTAAAAGTTGTTGTATAGTGTGACCATCAAATGAAAGTTATTGATATGGGCGTCGAAAACATGAGAAATATCGGGCTTAGCTAAAGCGAAAGGCTAACTCATTATTTGGGCATCTTCGAAGTCAGAGTTTATTCTTTCCAAGAATAATGACATTATTGTAAGAAACTCTGGGGCGGGATTACGACGTACGTTCCGTGATCGTTATCCGTTTTTTAAGTCACAATAACGTTGAAACTTTCCAATTTTATAAAAGAGTAATACCGAATTATGGGCTTTGAGTTATTGTGATTTAAAAACTCGCTTTCGATCACGAAACGTAAAACGTAATTCGACCCCTGTTTTATCACAGGGAAGGAAGATAACTTAAGCACATTCACCTGCGTCGAAGGAGTAACGGAAGAGCGTCTGCGTCTAAGTTCGATAGGGGCCTGAGCAGTTGGACTTCAGCATACTACTTGCCCCTGGCCTTCGGTGTGTGTGGGCAATTAAGCTGCACACCAGCCAAGCAAACGCTGAAGGGCTAAAATAAGAAACTTTTAAATGGTTGAATTTTGACAAAAGTTGAAAATTCTTGGTGTAAAAACTTGTCTTAAATCAAATGCTAAGCTGTTACCAACCAAATACGTCATCAGCGGAACTTGCCAACGTCATTAAAATACTAGAAAATCTTGTTTGCAGTTCATTTAAAATATTTTGCAAGAAAATTGCATTTTCCGTTTGCTGATTTCCACTCAAACAACAACAACATAAACAGCAATAACGAAATCATCAGCAGCAACAACAACAACTTCATTACAACTTACTTACCGTCAGCAAAAAGTTCGTTCATTTCATAGCAGCAAGTTTGTCATTTGGGCGAAAGAAAGTTATGGAAGTACCAATAAATAAAAAAGAAAAAAAACAAAGTATGCAAGAAAATTGCAACAACAAACAATGATGCATTCGAAATACTTTAAAAGTAGATATGTGCATACTTTAGAGGAAGCAATAAATTCATGATGCAAACAGAGAGCGCTGACAGACCGTGACAGCTTGTGAGAAATATGGAAAAAATGCAATTTCTGCTAAGAAAAAATGTTTAAACTTCCGAAGCTCCAGTTAGACTATGAAAAGTTTGGTAAAGTTTTTCCTCAGAAATTCTAATATTTTTCAGATTTTTTGCCACGCGTGAACTGCGAATGAATCCTACTGATTGCTGTTGCCCAGCAGCATCACTTTATTACTAAGAAGAATTTCTTTCTGCACTGCCGCCCAACACGCGTCAAGGCATTTCACCTACCAAGAAGGTAACAAAACTTTACCGTAAAGAATATTTTCACATCACTGCAGCCGTTGCCTTTTTCTGCAAAGACTTCCTCAGCTTCTGGGTAACTCCCCATAGCCTTTGGGCGCAGGTTGTTGGCTATCTTTTGCTATTCCTACTGTTGCTGGAAAGCATCTAATGATGAGCTTGTGGCGAAAGTATTCCACAATATTTCTGGTGAAATATTATGTTGCTCCCATAGACGGCTAACAAGAGCTTCTGAAGCGCTTCTAACTTTTCATACATATGCGCAATTTTTAATTATAGAAACTTAACAGTTACTGACAATCGAAAAGGGACAGTTAAATTCTATTAGCTTTGGGCGGCGGTTAATTAATTTACTCAAGCATGAAAATATTTGTCTAGCGAAGTTACTAGCCAAGCGGCCTAATTGTGCCTCTTCGCTTAACTGAGGGTGCTCTAGCATCATCGAGCCTACAGGTGTAAGATATATGAAAAAGAAGAGAAACAAGAAGATAGCGAAAATAAATGAGGTCGAAAGGCGTAAAAGCTACGGGCATGAGATCCTGGAGGATAGGAATAGTGACCAAATATTCGACCAACAAATCCGTTGGTTAAGGGAAGGCCGGCCGAAGTGTACGTCTTTCCTTTACTGAGGGGCAACTAGCAGAATCGAACTTACCGGTGTAAGTTATGAAGATTCAGTAGGTAATTGAGAAGTAAAGTCCTCTCTGGAAGAACCCAAATAACATTCTGTGAGTTAATTATCATACCTGACGTGCTTTATGCTGCAGAAGCTTGGACACTGAAAACATCTGGTTAGGCGGCTCGAGAGAAAGGTTCTTCGAAAGAGTTATGAACCCCTATGCGCTGGCGGGGGCGCGTACCGAAGAAGATTTAATGACAAGCTATATGCAGGCGCCAACATAGTTCAATGAACTAAAATCTAGCAGCTTCGTTTGCTGGGCCGTGTTATGCGAATGAATGAAGATGCACTGGCCAAGTAAGTATTTTTATTGGCGTCCGCCGGTGGAAGCAGAGGAAGGGGGAAACTACTACTCCGATGGAAAGACCAATTTGCGATCCCATGATGCTCCCAATTGGCTGCAGTTGGTAGAGATAAGAAACGACTGGCGAGCTATATTAGACAGCCAAAGTCGTTGAGACGATTAAGCGTAATTTAATGAAAAAATAAGGAATGAGGGGTGACATTGGTCATACCAAATCGCTACCACGACATTCGGGCAGTACCGCAAGGGAGTACCGGAGCGTACCGGTTTCATATCCGGCCAAGGACTGTCAATTCGACAACACTTACCAAAACCGTTGAGGAGTGTTTTTGTCGTTACAAACCACAACAACGAGGACGCACCTGAGTTATCTTTATAAGGTTCTGTCTAGTAAATGGTTCGAAAGTAAGAAATTGATTGGACAGAGACTAGGCCAAAAAGTTCACTGCCGGCAGAGAATAGGCAGCCTAATAAAAAGGTGCCAGTAGTGGCTGGCGAGGAGGCCTTGGCTTAAAAGGCCTAATACATCCTGCGAAACCTTCCGGCCAAGCGCTATGAAAACACGGTGTTTTTTAATCATCCACAACCTCCTTTGAGCTTGCTTCTAAGCAATACCTATCCGGTATGGGGAAGGAACTTGGTAAAGCGAAACACGAAGCCGCGAACAGTAATAAAATAAAAAATAAAAAAAACCATTGGGACAGAGCCAATAGGATCTTCGCTAAATTATACCGAAATCAACACCCCGTTGAAGTGACTTTCCGGGCAATGTTCCATCCTTCTATGTCCCTTAAAACCTTGGTAGGACTTGTAATATGCTACCCTGCTTTGGCACGGAATGCAGTTCTCATGAGGAGCTGCGTCAACATTCAACCAATATATTAGGGATCCAAAGGCATAAAAATAGTAATAATTAAGAAAAGGCACATGAAAAGGATTCCTTTTATAGCACACCTCTAGTTTTGGTCACCGAGGCTAATGAAGTCAAGATCGAAGGCAATCAACTAACTTCCTCTGCTGTCACTTTTAGGATAGGGCAGTCACTCCTACAATGAGTACAATACTAAAAAAGGTCTGAGCGGGGCCCATACAGCAGAGTCCTCAGTTAACAGATGGAAATAATGCATCATCGACTGGAGGAAATAGGATGGTCAAATTAGCGAAGTCGATTGATGAGTTGCTTGAATATTTCAAAGGGCGATTTGGCAGCAGACGTAAGGGGAGGCTAGCACTTAGTTGAAAGAAAAGGCTATATGATGGGCGACCGAGTCATGGTGCTTATAATTAGCGATAGTTGTTGCTAGGAACGAATGACTGGAGTGTTTTTTTTTTGTGTAACACCCTAAATGGGCTAGGAGTGCACTGATAATTAATGTTGGACTCATCATATCTTTATTATTATATATTTTTTTTTTTAAGATTGGAAGTGCTTCCCATAAATTGTAACCAACTATTACTGCGAATTTCATTTTTTTTCATTTATTCTTTATTATTTTCAAAATTTTTGGTCCCATTTCTTCTATGCGCACCTGTATGTGCACAAGTTTTCGTATGCTATTTCGTTGTCATTAAAGTTGCCAGCAACACTGTGTGCACACTAATTAAACATCTTGTCTACCATTAAGTAGTTATGCCAGACACGGCCGCCAAAGATCTCACCAGAACGAAACTCAGCACAGTACGAGTGCAGTGGAGTGCATTTTAAGTAGTTGTCGCTTCAGCTGCTACTTGTGTTGTTGCTGTTTAAATTGTTGTTTTTTTTTATTTTTTGTTGTAACAACATAATTTCCTTATTGCTTTTGTCATGCGCAAATATCATCAGGCTGAGTTTCCTTGAGGAATTATAATATGTCATGAAGTGTTTTTCCTTATCTTTCTTGAAAATATTTCATTAGCATCTGTTATGCTCACATATTAGACTGGCATAAAAAAAAAAGATTTTTTTTTTTTATTTATTTGTCAAATTTTTAAAACAAAAATACTGAAAATTTTTCAGAGCTTAATAATAATTTTTTTACTTTAATACCATCAAACCAAAAAAATAAAGCTACAAACAATTTTGTAAGAAAGTGAGCTCCCCAAAAAAATGTTTTGAATAAAAATTTTCGTCAGCTGGGATGATCCAGAGTAATCGAAATTAATAAAACAAGCAGATAAATACCATTACTGAAGGGGAAATAAGTTTCTGGTTTTTGATGTGTAAGCATATTTGGGCTCGGTAGGGGCTGTCCAGAGAAGTTACGCGTCGCTGCCTGTAAGCGTGCCTCTACAACTGCTTGTAATCGTGTCTCTGTCTGTGCCTTGTGTAAAGAAATCTTGTTTGTCTGCTTCGCTGATATGTATCCCAGCTAACAAAAGTCGGAGCGCTCCAAAATAAAGATCTAAAGATCATTTAGTAAACATCAAAACCCCACTTTTTTATGAAGATTCATGGAGCCTTGGGAGAAGAAATTAATATTTTAGTGCGGATAAACTGCCAGTCTCAATTATATAAAGGACTTTCAGCATTTTCTGATTCTTTTTGTTGTATGCGTAGCAAAAATTGTTAGAAAAAATAAACGTTGGAGAGGGGATGAGCAGCTACGTTCAGTTATAGGAATGTTTCAGTGCATTTTCTGAAGTTTTTTTATTTTACCTAACGAAACGTAAAGAGTATTTTTCCTTAATGTTCATCAATAGCTGAAACTCAAGGGAATTATATTTCAAATCCAACAAAATAATATATTTATTGATTGAATGACGTGTTGTGATGAAAATTTTATACTTTTAGATGCACTTGTACAAATATTTTTAATAAATTTTTTTTCTGATTAATAAGACACAGATATGAACATGAAAAAAATTTTGGCTAAAAAGTGTAAAACAAGACTCAAACAAAGCTTCAGAAAAGCATTAATAAAATGTTTCGAAAGCAGTCCAAAAAAGTTCCAAAAATCATCAAAATAGACGAAAAAATTTTCTTAAAAGAGTCTAAAAAAAGCTTCATAAAAGTATCAATAAGAGGATCCAAATTCATCGGACTCGGAGTCATTTGGATTCTTTTTTATGACTCCTTTTAGGATGCCCACGTAGAACGATTTTGGCTCCTTTTGGAGCCCATATCTAGGGGTAAAAAGCTTGTTTTATGGCTCGGAATGGAGACTTTTTCCTACTTTGTTGTTGTTATTGTTCGGTAAACGTGGTTAAAGAGGATGATTGCTATCAATCGGCAAAACACGAATGCAACTACGTTTAGCGTAAATATACAGTGTTTACAAAAACAAAATAAGTGATTATTCATGTTAAATTTATTTCTCAGATTACTCAAGACGGTAGTTAATTTGTTTTGTATGTGCAATCTTTTTTTACTTATGCAATGACATGAAAAAAGATTTACTAATATAACATAAAATAAATTGAATAATAATAAAATAAAATAAATAAAAATTAAATAAAATACAATAACATAAAAATTAAATAAAATACAATAAAATAAAAATAAAATAAATTAAATTAAATTAATTAAAAGTAACTATGATAACGGGAAGTAAGGGAAAGGAAAGAAAAGAAAAGAAAAGAAAAGGAAAGAAAAGAAAAGAAAAGAAAAGAAAAGAAAAGAAAAGAAAAGAAAAGAAAAGAAAAGAAAAGAAAAGAAAAGAAAAGAAAAGAAAAGAAAAGAAAAGAAAAGAAAAGAAAAGAAAAGAAAAGAAAAGAAAAGAAAAGAAAAGAAAAGAAAAGAAAAGAAAAGAAATGAAAAAAACCTTAGAAATCAAAGTCGAAAAAAGTCAAAAAAATTAAATTTCGCAGGCTCGAAATTTTATTTTTTTGGGTATGCGTAGTGGAACTTTTTTTTTTGAGCCCAAAACCTATCGAAAAATCGATGGCGCGATATCGGTTAACTTTCGTCCATACAAATCGACCCACCCTCATGCCTTTTTTTTAAGTATAACTAGAGATCTGAGATAAAAAATTTCAATTACCGATGGAAGTTTAAACTAAACTCAACTTTATCGGATAAAAAAGCACTAGTAAGCCATACCACAAATACAAATCCTATTCAAAGGACACACGTATAGTTAAACCCGGAGGTGATTTAAGTTGGAAAATGTGGTCGAAATGTGGTAGAGCGTACTCTCGAGATCTCTTGTTGTTGCCATATTAGAAGGGCAATACATTGTAACATGGCATGGCCCGCAGCTGGACGGGCTACTGAATGGAATTGAAAACGTAAAAATCATGTGTGCGAAGAAACGATGGATGCTTTTCAAGGACTCGCATATCGAACCTAGAAATTATTTCACACGAGATCTCCTCTAAGCACCGCAGAGATCACAATCAGAAAACTCTACGTGTTATTTTTAAAAACTTTTATCATATCAGCCCCGCTGTTGCTTTAGCTCATTATGTATGCAACGCACTTATGCCGCGACGGGTGGTTTTTATTTCACAAAAATTATACTTATGCTTTGGTTTTTATTTTCTTTATTTTTGAACTGCAGGGCTGCTCTTTCAAAGTGTTTACTCCACAAAAATTTTAAACCCCCAAAGGGGCTGCAAAATGCAGTTGCACTGTTGTGTCACATTTACAAAAGCTGTGGGACTTACAACTTTTACTTGACTACTCCGGTTTGTATTAAAATTTTTTTTTTCTTGCTTCATACTTTACTCTTATCTTTCACAATTTTAAAATGCATTTTTATGTTTTTTTGCAAATTTTGTTGGCTTTATGTTTAGTTAGTTTCGTTGTTCTTTCGTCATGTGTTTGGTGTTTGTTTGACGTTTGCGTTACTTTGGCTGCACTGTTTCTGCATAGTTGAAGCAACGCATTGGTGTTGTCTGTGATCTTTTCCTATTTCTGTCGTTGTTTTTACTCTGAAGTGATTCGCTTGCTGTTGGCTTTGCATTTTCTTGGTCTACGTGTTGTAATGTATGTAAAACTCTTGTGGCGTTAGATATGCAAAATCAACTTTAAAGCACACTTGGATATATATACTAGTTGGAGATGTTGCGAATATTCAAACTCGGGTTCTCAGCCAGAACTTTTAACATCCGGATGTTTATTATTATTATTATCTTTCCAAACTCTTTATGCTGCACACTATTTAGGAGCAAAGATATCGTGTCTAAAATGTTTCAAAAATATTTTTCAGTTAAAAGTGGGCGTGACTCTCAACCGATTCCCATTGGTAATATAAAAAAATTATGGTGATTAATAAATTTTTCTTAAAGTTTTTCTTTAAAAGTGCAGTGAAAAATTAACTGAAAACTATTTTTTATAATTTTCCCACTGAGTACTTACTTTAATATACCATTGACTTTAAATATGAAAACACGACTTTAAATATTAACAAGTGAGGAAGTCTAAGTTCGGGTGGAACCGAACATTATATACCTAGTAGTGATCTATTATGGCATACCAAATTACGCAAGTCTATTTTTATACCTTTCAGTTCGTACTATAAAGGCAGCTAATTGCTTTTAATAAGAACACTTCTGTTATGAGTTTTGAGGGGTAAACTAATTTCAAAAAAATATAAGGTTGTGGCGCGCTATACAACAGGTATATCATCATAAACCTCCTAAGAGATTTTTGTGCCGAGCTTCCCATCCAATTTGTGGTGTGACGTTTTGAAGTTTTTTCTATAAGTGGGCGGGACCTACAGATTTTTGCTGACTTCGAACGGCATCTACAAAGGAGATGCATTTTTGCTGAGAAGGCAAATCACTGCCGAGGGGTGACCCCGTTTTGAAAAACATTTTCAAATCACTTTTGATGTTACCAGTCCCAGGACTGGAACCTTGGACCTTCGGTGAGGTAGGCCGACAACACTACCGCCACACCACGGCGGCCGCCAGTAATTTGTTTGTGTATAAATAGCTTCCCTACCAACAACTGCTAACCACACTTTTTCAAAATACTAATACATGCACATATTATGTTTGAAAAAATTTCCGTTCAAATAGGCAGACGGACAGACGGACGGGGAGACGGACATGGCTAAATCGACTCAGCTCATAGTCCTTCTTATTTCAGTTTACTTAATGGGCTCATCACCTCTCTTCTTCTTCTCATACTTACAAACATTTCATGTTCATTAAAGGTATGAAAATTAAAAAAGATATATAACTTCCCTATTGCAGTGGGGTATTAAAAACTTGCCCGGATATTTTACTTGTCCGCTATCCGATTTGCTTAATTTTTGTCAAGAGTATACTAAATACTATTAAGGAGCAACTGACCAATTTTTGACTAATATATCTAGTTCAAACTACAAACAATCGCCTTTGAAAAACGCAGAATTTTTACGCGGAAAAGTGGGCGGCGCCACGCCTACTTCGCCAAAATCCACAAAAATTTTTTGCGGCTGAGTTTTGCTTAAAAAGCTTGTTATGTGCGCAAGATCTTATTGATATAGCTTGCATGGTTTTATAAATATTGCATTTTACATTTTACAAACAAATTTTTCAGAACTATGGTAAAAAACTGGGCGTGGCAGTTGCCCGATTTCGCCCATTTTTCAAACAAACATTTCCCTTTATACATTCAACATTTTCGCCAAATATCGTTTCGATAAAGCAACTTTTGCCGGAGTTATGGCATAAAAAGTTTTGTAGAATAATCCACTATAAAAGGGGCGGGATAACGCCCATTTTCAAAAATTTATATTCCTAGAGTTTCTTCCTTCACGGACACTTTGAAAGTGAAATAGAAATGATATAAAGCTTCTGTACGCAAAGTTATTACCTATTAAATACATCTGATCCTTTTCAAAATCTTTCGTATAAAAGTGGGCGTGGACCTTAACCGATGTCGCCTATTTTTTTCCGGAACTTACCTTAGTAGTTAGTATAAATATCTGTGCTAAATTTCCTTTCGATATCGTGAACGGGTTTTGATTTATGAAAAATATTATTTCTAAATTTTACTTAATCAAAAGTGGGCGGTGCCAAGCGCATTTTCAAAAATTCCTGAAAAATTTATTTCTGCCTTAACATTAATGTACATACAAAATTGTATCCTTATAAGTGGATTATGTACTGAAGAAACAATTTTTTTGTATTTTCGAAAATATTCTATATATAAAAAGTGGGCGTGGCTATCTTTCGATTTCGCCCATTTTAATAGCGCTCGGAGCTGAGTGTCAAGGAACCCGCATACCAAATTTCATTAAGATATCTCAAAATTCACTCAAGTTATCGTGTTAACAGACGGCCGGACATGGCTTAATCAATTTCTTTTTTCCTCCTGAACATTTTGATATAAGTCAATATCTATCTCTATCCGTTTACCACCGTTACGCGATTAAAGTTAATATACTTTGTGTGCGTAGCACTACTAGGTATAAAAACGTGAACGTTGATAACTCAACCAATTTAGAAGTTTTTCAGCCAATGCGTATCGAACAGGAGAAAGAACTGTAGAGCTGCAATGCAGCATTTTGGCTTTAAGACTTTTATGTTATGGCGTTTGAAATCTTAAAAATTTCAACTTGTGGGCGGAGCCATGCCCACTTTCTAACTTTCAAAATAATTGTATCTAATAGGGTAAGATTAATCTATGCGTTAAACTTTTGTTGGCCTTGGTTACCAACTACTCGATTTTTTCACAATTTTCGATATACGTAAAGGGGCGTGGCTATGATGCTATGCGGATATTATCAATCCGATCTAAGTGCAGATAAAGCAGTGTTGAATTTTGTTTAAAATATGTTCGGGTTTTCTTTTAAGTTATCGTGCGAATGGACGTAGTTCTTTTTTTTTTTAGGCATTTTTCGAAGTTGCCACATAATTCAGTTGTTTGTAGATACTCAACAGTCTGTACTAATAATTTCGTTGAATTATTTTTAGGGAAAAAGTCCAATATCGATAAAACTATATATGCACAACCCTAGGTGGTAGCCCTACCTAAAAATAATTTTGTTAAATTAAGATGTAAAACACCATTCGTTTGATGCAAATATTGGTATATCTAATTTGTTTTATTTTCTGATATAAAAGTGGCAACACTTAGGTTAGAGAGCTTAGATAGATAACCTTTACAAGAAATGTAATAGAAATGTGTTAAAGAAGTCAAAAAAAATAAAAATAATAAGATTAAGTGGCAACTCTACGTGGTTACCTTACCTAGAAAATTGCCCCGAATATTCTTGAAAAGGGCTACTTGCATCCACAAAATTAATTAAGAACTAAAAAAAAGTGAAATCGGTTTCTAAGCGGTTGCGGTGTTTGAAATGGGTTTGTTCTTCTGTAGATCAAAATAACAGTTACGGTTTCGGTTTCGAAAAATACAATAACATAAAAAAAAATTTAAATAGAATGAAATAAAATAATTACATTGGGTTTAAACAGTTAAGTTTTCGGTTTCAAGCCTCTTAAAAAGCATAATGTTGGGCCAAAGTTATATCTGTATGACAAAAGTTAGAAATAACTTGAGAAAAATTTTTCATATATCCTTGCCCATCTGCTTCTACGGATGGCTAAAATTACTTTCGCAGCATCCCTAATATGTATACGGGTACATATATCCGCTTGTAAGGCTGTGTGCATGTATATTAGAAAAGATATAAAATTGTATGCCTTTTTCCTTATTGCGTGTTTTTATTCTATGAATGTTTATTCATATGTTTTGTACCGGGTAATGACCTCTCTTTATACACATGCCTGCATATATATACACGAATTATGTGCCTACATACAAACGAGTATACTCAAACATGCATACGAGTATATTCTTCAAAGCACTTAAGTACACACTTACTCTAATCCACCAGCTTCTAATTAATAATTAGAATAAGTTACACAAACAGCTTACATTTTTAAATTTAAAAATCTTAGGAAGTATCGAAATTAAACCATCTGGGTATGTTTCAAGGTAGAAATAAAGAATGGCGGCTAGAACGTCAATATTGCAAAATTTGCTTGACCCCACTTTTTAGAAACTGTTAGGAACTTTTTGTTAATTTGGACCAAGTTAATATGTTTTACGAAAATCGCATGTACCATAAAACAATTACCCACATATTCATATAAAATAAAATTGGTTTAGAAAGCTTTTTAAAATTACATTTCCACACAAAATTTTTAATTAAGTATAACAGCTTTATAAAGCTTTTTTAATTTTTTATAAATAAGGGGGTAAATTTATAAATATTTTCATTTTAGCAAATTCACCCCTCAGTTGTAGCTAATTTAATGGCGCTTTAGGAAAATTCAGTACGCATAACTAATATGCACTGCTTATTAAAAGCAAAAATTTTATAAAAGAGTTCACATAAGTGTTGCGGTTACGTATCAAAAACATGCTTTGACATTAGCAAAAATCACTATAAAAGAAAATAAATAAATAAATAACTACCTGGATTTTAATTTTGTAATAATTTAATTAAGGCCTGTTATTTTTTTGTTTTGCTATGCTAATTAAACAGGCATTTAATCATTAGCCCAAAATTAATTTCTTTGTTGATTTTATGTAGCGCAATTAAATAAAACAAATATGCAAACAGTTTTTTTTTAATATTTACAAATAATTTAGTTTCTAAGTAAATATTTTAATTAACACTAATACAGAGTCGCTGCAAAAAAAAGTTAAAAATCAATGTACGCGAAAATTTATAGCCCAAAACCCATTTCTCGAAACAATCGATTATATGGGAGCTATATGTTATGTTGGTCCTATCTGGGTAATTTTCACTACACACATTACATATATAATATGCACTTAAACTGCAAAAATTTTACGTTCCTAGCTTTTTAAGTTCAATCGTTATAGGCCAAAGCCCGTTTACCGGAACAATCGATTGTATGGGAGCTATGCGTTGTATTACTCCGATCTTGCTGATTCCGACAAATGATCAATCTTATGTTGTTGTTGTTAACAGTGCTTTGCCCTGCCCAATGCGCTCGATCACTCTAAATTGTCCTCAGGCTCCCTCTAAATTGTCATCAGGCTCCCTCTAAATTGTCATCAGGCTCTTCTAACGGAAGTCCGAGGAAACGCGCAATTTTCACAGGGTTTCACCAGAGTGATGTAGGTGTTAGAAGACTAGGTTCGACTGAACAGGAGAAGAGATGTTTGGTATCATGAGGGGACATACCACATGCAGGGCATGTGTTTGGTATGTTGGGGTTCAGTCTGGATAAGTAAGAGTTTAACCTATTACAATATCCAGAGCGAAGTTGTGCCAGCATCACTTTAGTCTTCCTTGGAAGTACACGCTCCTCTTCAGCCAATTCAGGTGGCTGAGCACTGATAACGGGATTCACAAGCCGATATCTGAGGGATCTGTCTACCAACTCGGAGTGGCGGTCATTTAGAGCCCGTCTATGGCTCCGCAGATCAAACGGCAAGGAGATGTGGTGCCGGATCTCATCGTAGTGCTTACGAAGATGTCTCCTTATGTCTCTGGATGGCGGGGCTGCATCCAATAGATATTGATTTGGATGACTGGGTTTATGACAGTTCAGAAGGTACTGTCTACTCAAGAGTTCCGCGTGCTCTTGAACATTGAGCAATTTTGCCTCTTAATGGAGGTGAGACTCAGATGACATAAGCAGACATCCCGTAGCAGTTCTGATGGCGGTGTTTTGGCAGACTTGCAAATTTCTCCAATTGGTGTCAGCAAGATTGGGCGACCATGTGGGCGCAGCTTAGTCAATAACTTGTCGGCCAATAGTCTTACATGTAGCAAGCAATGTTCCTTGTCTTTCAGTGTAACTCTGATCAATCTTATGCAAAATGGCGGGTCCATACCAAATTTCATCACGATATCTGAAAAACTACGGGACTAGTTTGCGTATAAACAGACAGACGGACAGACAGACATGGCTAAATCGTCTCAAGTTGTCGCCCTGATCATTTCGGTATCCTTAATGGTGGGTCTATCTCTTCTTCTTGTCATACTTCCAAACATCGGACCAAAATTATAATATGTTCATGAAAGGTATAAAAATAGAATTGCCTAGTATCAATTCACGAGATAATTGCCTAGAGTTTTCTATTACCCATAGTCGTTTTGCTCAAGCAGCACAGTGGTTTCGAATAGGAATTTACTCTCCATAATTTGTTGCCGCCTTAATACAGGGTGTTTTTTTACAGGTTTGTTTTTCGAATAGAGATAAAACTGGCATTTTGTGGTCAAATCTGGCAACTCTAATGTCATTTATGTTCAGTTTGGTTTGCCATTTCATCATGAACAGGTTGACAAAAGAACAACGCTTGCAAATCGTGCAAATTTATTTCGAAAATAATGGTTCAGTTCGCGAAGTTTACCGTGAGCTCCGTCCATTTTATGGTCGACATAATCGTCCATCAGAGCAATTAATTCGGTTAAACATGGATCGTTTTCGCACTACGTTTACTCTATGTGATAATACGCATCCGCAGAGACGTCGAACAGTGCGCACCGAAGAAACAATTGCCGCTGTAGAGCAAAGTGTTGAAGAGGACCCGAATGAATCGATTCGCCACCGTGCACAGCAATTGGAGCTTTGTCCATCAACTTTATGGAAGATTTTGCGCAAAGATCTTGGCTTGCGACCTTACAAGATCCAGCTTGTGCAAGAATTAAAGCCGCGAGACCATGCAATGCGTCGTGATTTTGGTGTATGGGCCGAAAATGAGATTGATTTCGATGCTGATTTTCATCGCAAAATTTTGTTCAGTGATGAGGCTCATTTTTGGTTGAATGGCTACGTCAACAAGCAAAATTGCCGCATTTGGAGTGAAGAGAATCCACATGAGACCCTTGAAACGCCATTACATCCACAAAAACTGACTGTTTGGTGTGCTCTATGGGCTGGTGGAGTCATTGGGCCATACTTCTTCCGCAATAATGCTGGAGAGGCAGCTACCGTTAATGGAGACCGGTATAGAGCCATGATAACCGACTATTTTGTTCCCGAATTGGATGGCATGAATGTGGATGAGTTGCGGTTCCAACAAGACGGCGCTACATGCCACACAGCGCACGTCACAATCGATTTATTGAAGGAAACATTCGATGAGCGCATAATTTCGCGGAATGGACCTGTCAATTGGCCACCAAGGTCGTGTGATTTGACACCATTGGATTATTTTCTTTGGGGATATGTGAAGTCTCTCGTCTACACCAACAAACCAGAAACGTTAGGGGAATTGGAAGCCAACATTCGTGGCGTTATTGCCGACATACGGCCCCATATGCTCGAAAAAGTGGTTGAAAATTGGACCTGTAGAATTGGCTTTATTCGAGCCAGCCGCGGCGGCCACATGCCCGAAATCATATTTAAACATTAATGGCATAAAATTATCCTTCCAATAAAGCCAAATTGATGGACCTTAAAACGATTTTCTTGTGTTTTATTTCAATTCGAAGTTCTATACCCCTAAAAAAACACCCTTTATTTTCAACAGATTTTTGAAAAAGTACCCCCTGTTGTTGTTGTTGTTAACAGTGCTTTACCGTGCTTAATGGACACGATCACTCTGAGAATCGTCAGCAAGCTATACTAACAGGAATCGAAGGAAACGTGCAGTTTCAACAGGGTTGGCCCCGACTGATGTTGGTGTTGGAAAAGTAGGTGCAGTGAGGAGACATCATACCACATGGAGGGCTAGTATATGTTATGGTGGATTTGAGTCTGGATAAGTAAGAGTTTAACTTAATATAGTATCCAGATCGAAGTTGTGCTAGTATGGCTCTAAATACCATCGGTAGGATGCTTTCCTCTTCAACTATTTCAGGTGATTGGATATCAAATCACACAAAGAGATTTAAGGCATTAATCCACTGACTCTCATCAAAGTAAGAAAGTGTTTTGGTAGACTTGTAATTTCCCCAAAGTGCTGCCGGCAAGTGACTAAAAGATTGTGTTACAGCTCTGTACATTTAAGGCTATTGCGGTTGTTTGACTAGCGTAGGTGAAGCCGTTGTCAAACGGCACACCGAAGATTTTGGAGTAATTGACAGTTTATCTACATGGACGTTTGACTCGTGATCATTTGCGCATTCTAAGTCGTCAAGAGAGTTGTCGTCGATTTAGTAGGTGGTAGGATCAGATTTCACTCGGTGAAGAAGCTAGAAAGGTCATGGAGATAACTATTGATCCTTGTACAGCATTCGTCAATTGTGGGGTCCTTATCCAACGCCATAACAGTATAGTCGTCAGCGTAGGAAGCTATAAAGACTCACTCGGGTGGAGGTGGCATTTTTGATACATAAAATTAAACAAGATGGGAGATGACTGACTCTTTCAAATCTTTCAGGAGTATGAAATGGTTGATAGTGTCAAAAGCTTTTGACAAGTTAAGTAGAGGGTGTTGGTTCAAATCATAGTTAATTTGTGAGTTTAATGCATTAAAAGCAGTTATTGTAGTATGCTGCTTACAGAAGCCATGTTGATGGTTCCAAGTGGAGATTGGCAATCTAGTAGAGAACTGTAAAGTGCATCATAGGTGGTAATACTTGAGTAGGAAAGCTTGAAACGTCGCATATAATCTATCCATGAAAGTTTATCTAAATAGGTCTAATCGTATTGAGGTTATATTGAATATGAAAAAAAGATATGAATAATAACGTGGCAACCCCAACAAGTAAACCCAACTAGACATTTTTTTTTGAAACATTACTTAAAATACCTGATTTTATTTCTTTTTATTTAAGTTAGCTGGCAACACTTATAATTTTAAACCCATGCTAACATATCTCATTTCTTTAAAAAAAATACCAGATAGATGAGAAAATATTTCAATTGGCAACACTCGAGTACAAAAGTTTATCCAAACGGTTCAAGCTGTTTTCAAAGATAGTACAAATATTAGAAAACAAGAAATATTGCTGTTGAAAGACTACGCAAAATACCTTTCATTATGAAACTCACTTTGATCTTTAAAAGTTTTAAATAGGTGGCAACCTTACAAAAATGTTTGCGGTGGCAACACTTAAGTATGAATGCACTAACTATATACTAAATTCCAACAAAAATGGCAGGCGCTTGTACTTTTCTTGCTTGCTTAATATTTTGTTGTTTTCAATTCAATCATTTGTAAGCGATTAGAAACCCCTTTACCGAGCATCGAATTGAGGAATTAGAAAGGGCTGACGTAAACTGCAGTGTTCCATGAAGTACCGCGAGAGAGTTCGTGGGACGTTTTTGCCTAAATTAATGGGGTTGGCTGATATTCTCTTTGATGGAGGTATAAAAAACTTGACCTACCTTTGCTCTAGGTAGTCAATTCAGCGTTACCTAAACTGTTAAGTTCGCCCGTACTCGTAGTTTAACAGAAATATTTTGGAGATAATAGCACAATTTTACAAACAAAGATATAGCTGGTTGGATTAATTCTTTAAAAATTGCTTACATACTTATGGCAAAACATTTAGTAATTAATTTACATATATGTAGCACAATGCGTATGCAAATTCTAAATGTTTGTAATTTTGGTTTTTGCTGTTGTTGTAACAATGATATATACAACAATTAAAATGTAATACAAATAGGATAGTAATTACTCAAGAGAAAAATTGCTTAACATTCAATTCAGTCAATTTGCATAAATTTCTCTGCGTGATTTATTGGTTAACATTATTATCTAATAACAATAACAACGAAAGTATTTAAACTTCAGTCGCTCGGTATCGAACAAGAACAAAAAAAAACCCAAGTTTGAGGGCAAGGCGTTAGCTACTAAGAGATGTTGTTTGATGTTAGTGATAAACCACAAGACCATCAAAATATCAAAAGCGAATGACTCTTGGATGTGGAAGGGAGAAAGAAATCTAGAATTTTGAAAATCTTTTCTTGTACCACTATCTTGTACCACTATCAAGGAAATCACTTAACAGGTTTGCATGAAATTTGGTGTTATCTACGACTTTATACCAAGGTGTTGCCACTGCTGATGTTTTATGTATTAACAAGGGAGCCACCTATTTCAATATGGCCCTCAAATGAAAGGTAGCACCTAGTGCACCCTTTATCATGTATATATTTTCTGATATTTCCTTAAATTTGTATAGATGACGCTGCAGACATTTTTATCTTTCAATACTGACATAGGAGCTTAGCTTGAAATGCGCTGTTTTACATGTCGACTTGTTGAAGGAGTGAAAAAGAAACTCCTGCAAAACTTGTTCAAATTGAACAGCAGCTAAGCCATATTCCCCATTACTTTCTCTATGTAATGGGAATTCATACAATTTATAATATTTATTTAAAGATACTTATCATGCAACATCCTTGCATACCTGTAGTCTTATCAAATTCATGATTCGCGATTCTAATAATAGATTTTTGAAAATAGTGCTGAATGTTCGATTAATGAAAAACTGGATAAAACCATGTCCACAACGCAACTGAAAACACTTAGTTTCGTATAAATCACTTCTAGTTAATTTTGATTCTAGTCAAGTGTGACGTAAAACCAAGTAAGGAAAGGGCTGTCTTCGACTGTGCCGAAGACTTCAAACCTTTCATGAATACGCATCACGGTTTTAAGTGTCCGATCCTTACTAACAATTAGTAAAAACTCTGCAAAACTGATAATTTAAAGATACATAGCCCAAAACCCATTTATCGAAACTATCGATTGTATGGGAGCTATGCGTTGTATTACTCCGATCTTGCTGATTTCGACAAATGATTAATTTCATGCAAAATGGCGGCTCCATACCAAATGTCATCAAGATATCTGAAAAACTGAGGGACTAGTTTCCGTACAAACAGACAGACAGACATGGCTAAATCGACTCAGCTCATCGCCCTGATCATTTCGGTATACTGATTGGTGGGTCCATCTCTTCTTCTTCTCATACTTACAAACATCGGACCAAACTTATAATACCATTTCATGTTCATGAAAGGTAAATGAACATTTGTGGCAACTATTGCTTCCGGTTTATTATTTAAACTCAAAGTTTAAGAATATGCTTTTTGTGTGTTTTAGTTTTAAAACCAAACGGTAAGCAATTTTTTAAACTTTTTTGTAATAAATTCCAAACCTTTAAATTACCTACACCAATTTAAAATTTTTTTGCAGTTTAGATTTAAATTTTTTTAATTTTTTTTCATTTATTTCTGGTGTTTTTTTAAGTCAATGAATTTTTCAGTTACATTACAGTTTTGTGTGCTGCGTAGCTCAGTGGGTAAAGCAGACTGGTCTGGGTATATACATATGTAACCCAAAAAAGTTTTAAATTTAGGTTAAAATTTTTAGCCGTGTATTATTTATTTTAATTTTCATCAATTTATGTTCTCCAATCTTTAAAACAAAAATTGTATCTACAAAAAAAACAATTGGTTAATAAAGCTATCGAGTTTTCCGACACGAGATCACATCCCTAGTAAGGATAGGCTAACTTGAGGAATTGGGATCGTACACAATATCCGGGTTCGCTTTGAAATACACTTCGTTTCTGAAATAATTTGAACATCACAAAAGTACAATATGTAACCACCAAGCACTTATTTACTCTTTTAACTCGCACGATGGATTGCCATCATTTGTGAACCCAATGTAAGCTGAGCGATTTTACCAAACATTTTTTAATGCATTTTATTTACTTTTGTTTTGCTCATTATTTGCTGTTGTGGCACGTGGAATTTTGCCATTAAAATTCCTCTTCACTTCACTTAATACTGGTTGCTCCACAAATTTCCTTCTTCTGTTTTTAATTTTTGATGCTGAATAATATTGTTTTTTTTTTTTTCTTTTTTTTTTGTGTTAAAATTTCCTCTCGCTGCTTTGTTGCTCATGTGTGTCGCAAGTGCACATGTCTCGGCATCAATTTCAGTCAGCACTCATTTTGTATACTTTATATATGTACACTTGTAATAGCAGTATAGGAGCGCTTTTGGATTCCTTACACCCACCGTAATGTAGTCGTAGATCGAGGTGTTGCTCATTTCGGTTGTTCATGAAAATGCTGATGCTGCTGTTGATATTGATGATGATGATGCTGGTTGCTCATCTTCTCGTTGCCACAAACAGTTGAACTTACTGGTATTTATAGTTATGCACTATCAGTATATCAAATTTTTTTACTTCTTCTCTCCGCTGACTGCTGTCTCTTTTAGCTGCCTTTAATGTTCCTTTTCTTTATGTGTAGTCAAATTTCCTATCAGCATTTTTTTTGCATGTTTTGCATTTTTTGAGTGCCAAAACTGGTATCTGAATCGTAAAAGCAAGTGTACGAAATTTAAGCACAAACTTGATGCCGGCAGCAGTTTCGCAGCCAGGAACCGTTACGGGTATTGCTTTTGATTCGAAGTATTAAAAATTACAATACAAATTGGATTAATATATTTTAATGCCGATACTCATTCTTTCAGTAGTTATGTACTTGTTCCTCGCAGGATCCAGTTATTTAGACTATTTGTTGGGGCATCTCTGGCTTATGAACAGGGGTCGTAGCGGTTATGACTCTTTCAATAAAACTCAAGAAGACAAACTTAAGGGGTTATATCCAAATTGGGGCTAGAAAAGTCGAAAAATTTTTTATTGCATATTCTTGAAGTACATAATTTCGAAAATGTCTGCGCGAAATTTCATCCATATCGGAGCACTAGTTTTCCAAAAACAGCGGTTCGAAGCGTGCTGGTTTCATCTAGACGAGTATATGAAATTATCATATTTCTTTAAACGCGATTATCTCGGAATGAAGTTTTTAAACAGTCTCGTTCCGGTGAACGTGATATCTCAAAAGCTTTTCAACCGATTTTCATATTTTTTTTTTAATTGTTCGTACTGACAATCTCGTATTTGAACGATTCCTTTTACATTTAAAAATGTTCGATTCTTTGCAATCAAATTTTGTTTGAAAGTTTGAACAACTGAAAAATCGATTTTTTTGTTATTGGAAAACATATTTTTTTAGGGAAATCTAATCGTTCAAGGACACCACAAAAGATTTGTCTCCAATAAGTTTTTCACTTTTTTTCATGTCTGTTGAGCGGTTTGCCTTGGAGAGTGTTCGGGGAAGGAACCATAACTCCGACAATTTTTAATAATTTTCTATAATTTAACTCGTTTTTTTTCTTCAATAGTACCACCAACTTTCTCTTTTTCGAATAAAATTTTGAATAAAAACCTTAAAAAAGAATCACGAACTTAGCTCACATTTTCCCCTCAACTTTGTTTATAACCGCTTAAACTAAACCAAGCTCTAAAAAAAATTACTTTTTTTATGAAGTTAAAAAATAATAAATAAAAATTAGTTTTAAAATTTTAACAATTTAAAAATTTTAACAATTTAATTTGACAGAAAAACTGAAAGTCAAAAACATTTGTTTTTTTTTTCAAAGAAGATTCGAACCTGCACTCCCGATATTGACAACCAATCGGTTTAACACGTGTGGCTAGAGGAACAGCATTATTTCTTTGACTTTTTCAATAAAATGATAAAATAAAAGCAAGCTTAACTTATCATACTAGTTAATAAAATATGGCTTTGTAAATGCGTAAGTTTGTTTGTAAGTGAGTGAGTGTGTTTACTAGCCTTTCACGTCTAAACTACTGCACTCAACTCTGTGAAATATTGAACGATTATTCCTTGGAGTAAGAAATAGGTAGCCAGATTTATGCGATTCCAGTAGCTAATATGGTTATGGAGATATGGGCACTAATGTTATAAGGCTGAATGTTTGAATTTGCAGGTATTTGCCTTTGCTACTCAATCAGTTAAGAACAGCAAGGCGGCTTTTGATGAAATTTGGTATGATGACAACTAATGGTCTGGAAGGAAGTATAGGATATGTCTTTTTAAGAATTGGGTATAGAAATTTTATAAAGGGTATCAAAGGGAGAGGCCAGAAGTTTCATTTGGTACTTTGCTATATTCCGATATATTTATCGATAAATGAGTTATCGGTCAAAATGCGGTCTCCCTAAAACCATGAAATCCCACTATAAATCAGTTTTCCATGTGAACTTTGAAAATGAATACTTAAAAAAAAAACTAACCTAAGTTCTATGTTAAAAGTCGTTTTCGCAAGTAACCCTAAATACTTATCTGGCTGATAGATATAAATGTTCATGCGGGTGGAGCCGTGGATAACATTTAGTTGCAGGTCAATTTTTACAGGAATTCGATTACTGCTTACGACGTATTTATAACGCGTCCTTTTCTGAAGATAAGTTTGGCTGTTGGTATTGCTCAAATTCAGTAGGCAAGGCAGTGACATTAATATGTCATGCCTAACGCTTATCTTTTCATGGATTCAGGGTATTACGTATATGAGATTGAGAGTGAACTGTTCAGTACTAATACTGGCATAGTCCAGTCACCTATTTTGCGGAGGTCTTAGTCTTTCACACAATACCGCATAAACGAACTCTCTTTAAGGAGAATGATTCTAAAACAAGGTGGATTGGAATTTTCCCGATTGGGTAGAGCATAACTCAGTTCCTTTATGTAGTCTTACCGGATTTTCGCGATTTGACTAGTTATCATATTTAGTTCTTCAATGAGAAGAACTCAAAGCAAATTTATTTGGCAAATAAATTTATAAAAATTTTTAACCCTCTGGCGAAATTTAAAACTTATTTCTGTTTGGAGAGGAATTTCAAAGCCTTAGATGACATTAAATAATTTTTATACATTAAGTCTCATTTTAATTTAAATGAAAATACCCAATTTCTGTAAATGTGTTTCAAAATAACTTCAAGTCGACTTGCGATTGAAAAGAGTTTTTAGAACTATTTTATTTGAAAGTTTGGTTCAAACATCCAGAACGAGTTTGAAAAAACATTAAACTTTAATCTTTACAAAAAATCCAGGAAAAACTATTAGTCAAGTTTTTACTTTTCAACTTAAAAAGTTCAAAATCTTTTCATAGAGCTTTTTACATGAGAATGACAGCGTAAAATCAAAAATCATGGCTGCATCTTAACCACTTAATCAATTTGCTTACAAATGGTTCAAGTTGCAGCATTCAATGTATGATAACAAATTAGAATTTATAAAGGGTGTTTTTTTTTAGGAGTATAGAACTTCGAATTGAAATAAAACACAAGAAAATCGTTTTAAGGTCCATCAATTTGGCTTTATTGGAAGGATAATTTTATGCCATTAATGTTTAAATATGATTTCGGGCATGTGGCCGCCGCGGCTGGCTCGAATAAAGCCAATTCTACAGGTCCAATTTTCAACCACTTTTTCGAGCATATGGGGCCGTATGTCGGCAATAACGCCACGAATGTTGGCTTCCAATTCCCCTAACGTTTCTGGTTTGTTGGTGTAGACGAGCGACTTCACATATCCCCAAAGAAAATAATCCAATGGTGTCAAATCACACGACTTTGGTGGCCAATTGACAGGTCCATTCCGCGAAATTATGCGCTCATCGAATGTTTCCTTCAATAAATCGATTGTGGCGTGCGCTGTGTGGCATGTAGCGCCGTCTTGTTGGAACCACAACTCATCCACATTCATGCCATCCAATTCGGGAACAAAATAGTCGGTTATCATGGCTCTATACCGGTCTCCATTAACGGTAGCTGCCTCTCCAGCATTATTGCGGAAGAAGTATGGCCCAATGACTCCACCAGCCCATAGAGCACACCAAACAGTCAGTTTTTGTAGATGTAATGGCGTTTCAAGGGTCTCATGTGGATTCTCTTCACTCCAAATGCGGCAATTTTGCTTGTTGACGTAGCCATTCAACCAAAAATGAGCCTCATCACTGAACAAAATTTTGCGATGAAAATCAGCATCGAAATCAATCTCATTTTCGGCCCATACACCAAAATCACGACGCATTGCATGGTCTCGCGGCTTTAATTCTTGCACAAGCTGGATCTTGTAAGGTCGCAAGCCAAGATCTTTGCGCAAAATCTTCCATAAAGTTGATGGACAAAGCTCCAATTGCTGTGCACGGTGGCGAATCGATTCATTCGGGTCCTCTTCAACACTTTGCTCTACAGCGGCAATTGTTTCTTCGGTGCGCACTGTTCGACGTCTCTGCGGATGCGTATTATCACATAGAGTAAACGTAGTGCGAAAACGATCCATGGTTAACCGAATTAATTGCTCTGATGGACGATTATGTCGACCATAAAATGGACGGAGCTCACGGTAAACTTCGCGAACTGAACCATTATTTTCGAAATAAATTTGCACGATTTGCAAGCGTTGTTCTTTTGTCAACCTGTTCATGATGAAATGGCAAACCAAACTGAACATAAATGACATTAGAGTTGCCAGATTTGACCACAAAATGCCAGTTTTATCTCTATTCGAAAAACAAACCTGTAAAAAAAACACCCTGTAAAAAAAGGATAAAAATTTCGTTTAGATACAGATTTAGAGAAAAGCATTTATAAAATACTTTACTTGCAATCTTTTTAACAGATTTACATTTAAACTTTTAATCAACGTGTCGTTTCGATTACACCACTCGTGCTCCCTTTTTATACCTTTCATGAACATGAAATGGTATAATAACTTCGGTCCGAAGTTTGTGAGTATGAGAAGAAGAAGAGATAACCCCCCAATATGTATACCGAAATGATCAGGGCGATGAGCTCCCATACAATCGATAGTTTCGATAAATGGGGTTTGGGCTATACATTTTGCAATTAAAAAGCTAGCAACGTAAAATTTTACAGGTTTGGTACTTATTATATATGTAATGTGTGTAGTGAAAATCACCCACATCGGACCAACATAACATATAGCTCCCAAATAATCGATTTTTCCGATAAATCGGGTTTGGGCTATGTATCTTTAAATTATCAGTTTTGCAGAGTTTGTACTAATTGTGAGTAAGGATCGGACACTTAAAACCGTGTTGCGTATTCAGGAAAGATATAAAGTCTTCGGCACAGTCGAAGACAGCCCTTTCCTTACTTGTTTAAACTAAAAAGTAAGCTTAACTCGTGTTTCGGGAAGCTTTTTAAACAATTGTTTTAAGTTTATTTTGCTTGTTGGGTACTAAGTAAAAACAAAAATTTAGTTTCAACTAAAGTAAAATTAAGAAAAATTCAAACTTTTTACTGCGTAAATCCGTCTCATTTGCAGTCTTAACAATTCCAAAATTAGAAATTATCGCTTAGGGTTACACAGCGAAAAACAGATTTCAAAAATTTAATCTTTCAACCACAACGCGTTGTAAAATCACAAAAAACATGTATGTGTTGCTAGACAAAGAAGGGGGTGGCTTTTCTACACCAAACTACAAGATTTATTTACATTTGCTTTAACTTGACGTCCGTGGAAGTGTTGTTATTATCACTTCCTCAATCCGTCCTTCTCCCCCACATCCAACTCAATTGAGTTTTTCTTATTGCTTTGGCACACATTCGCCTCTTTTTCGTGGCATGCAACATAGAAAAAGAGGAGTGCCCTGCTGTGGCAAAGAGTTCAGGCTCATGTGAGGCGCCGTTCTAATGCACCAGAGACATAACTAGGTCACAAAAGGTCGATTGTGGTTGAGCACGAGGCAGGAAATTGAATTAAAGTACTAAGTGAATAAATAAATTGCTTTTTCGCAAGTTCACAATCATTTAGCGTTTAATTTAATGCGTCGATAACAATAACAACAATGTGACACTCATTTGCATTGTTATGCATTTTGAGTTTGTTAAATAATAAAAGCTAAAATATACTCAACATTAGCGTAATAAATACATATCAAGATGAAAAGAATTTCAAAAATATTTGTAAGCTCACTTGCAATGATTGACTTAACAATAGATTTATTTGAATGCGAAAGGATATGTAGTTTTTATTCATATAACAATAGTCGAGCTTAACCTTTGGTTATATCAAAGTTTTATGCACATTTTGGGGTCTTTGCAATTATATATATAATACCTGGGTGATCGGGCTTACCTCTACATTTTTCGAGACCGTCATTTACTCTGGATTGTTTTAGATAAATTATTATCGTTTTTGATAAAATAACGGGTATGCTTTAATAGGGTTCGGTGGCAACCCTAGGTGCTACCCCAACCTAGAAATATGTATGTGAAATGCCACGTAAACAACTTTTCGTTTGATGGGTATATCACTTTTTTTTTTTATTCATTTCAGATAGCTGGCAACTTCACTAAAATATCCTTAGTCAGAAAAATTAAGTAAGCCCTGATAGCCTGTGTACAAAATTTTATAGAAATGTGTACGTCCTTTTTTGAGATAATTTAGGATATGCAAACAAATATTTATAACACGATTAGGTGGCAACTTTACTTTATCTATAACTATTTCTGATGACGCACAAAATATTAAACAATAATAATAGGCTATTTTAGGTGAAATGCGATGTAGCTCTTGTTTGCTATCCACATTTGTATATCTCATTTTATAATAGCAAAAACTTTAGATAGAGTGCAACTAGGTAAAAGCATTTCAAGTGGCAACAGCTGAGTGGAAATTCAAAAATTCAGAAATAGTAGTACAGGGTGGCTGATGAATTTTGCTACATTAAGAAACTCAAATAATTTTTTTTTTCAGTGTATGGAATTAATTTTTCTTTTATTCATGTTAAATCTCATTAAATTTTATTAAATATAGCTTATTTAGTTTTAAAAATAATGGAATTTAAATGCCCCCCCTGCTCGTCGATGCATGTGCGGCATCTTACCAAAAAGTTGTTCATTACTGCTTGGAGAGTTGAGACAGGAATAGCCGCAATTGTTTCTCGAATGGATTGCCTTAGTTCATTCAAATTTGTTGGTTTTGCTTTGAAGACTTCCTGTTTGCAATAACCCCACAAGAAAAAGTCAGGTGCAGTAAGGTCAGGCGACCTGGGTGGCCAACGGAATGTGGAGTTTCTGGATATCAGCTTATTGGGAAATTTTCGTCGCAATTCTGTCATAACAGGTTGGGCTATATGAGGAGCTGCACCATCTTGCTGAAACCACACAGAGTTGAAAGAAATTCTCATTCGGCGTAATTCTGGATAGAAAACCTCTCTCAACATGCTCAAGTAACGGTCTCCAGTAACCGTAACGGTGTGACCGTTTTCTTCGAAGAAGTAGGGCCCGACAATGCAGCGTGATGAAACTGCACACCACATTGTGACACGAAGTGGATGCAATTCCGTCTCATGGAGTATCTGTGGGTTGGAAGCACTCCATATTCGACAATTTGTTTGTTTATGTTGCCGTTTAAATCGAAATGGGCCTCGTCAGACATGAAAAGACAGTTCAACATGTTTCCATCCTCTTCCACCATTTGAAGCATCTTCTGGCAAAATTCCAAGCGAATCGGCAAGTCTGCAGCGTTCAGTTCGTTGGACATTTGAATTTTATATGGGAATAAGTCCAAATCTTTGTGCATAATTGACTGTAATGACTGTCTGCTTACACCCATTTGAGCAGATAAGCTTCTTGTCGAAACACGTGGATTGTTTTGTATGGCAGCAGCTACAGCAGCGATTGTTTCCTCCGTTCGAACTGAAGGGTTTCGATGGTAAGGTCTTCTGTTGACTGTCCCATGCTCGGCAAAATTGTTTAAAAGTCTTATTATGGTCCATCTGCTCGGAGGATTGCCGCCAAACGTGCGCCTATACTCTCTTTGAACCGAAACTACGGACTCCAGTGCGTGATAGCGGCGGACAATCTTGTTTCAGTGTCCCAGTTATCCATTTTTGTTAAATTTAAAAGTCAATCTGTAAAATAAAAAAAAAATTAACCAGATTCATTAAATAGAAAAAAAGTTATTTAATTTTTTTTTGGTAGCGGCTTTCATTAGCCACCCTGTATATTAACAACTCTATAAGTATATAGTATAGTATAGTTCATATAACATATTAAGGTTATACGTATATACTTTAAAGACTGCAACATTGGCAGTATAATAAAAATATTAACGGAGTTTCCACCTTATTATTTATTATTATTATATATTATTATTTATTTGAATCCTAAAACAATGTAGCATATGAATAAACTTTAATATCTTTAACAAATAACATAAATTTAAAAGAATTTAATTTAAATATGAGCGAAACGAAGTTGCCACATTTTGCAAAAGGCTTACAGTTTTAAATTTATAATTGAACTACCAAATTGTCTAGCTATGGACGGTCACAAAAAATTGTCAAAGCAAATCGTAAAATACGGTAGTGTTTATATTGCTACTTCAAAAACACTAAAAAAAAAATCTGACTCCAAACAGTATTGCCTACTGTTAAAAAAATTGTATCCAAAAGCTGTGTAAAAGTTAGACTTCGCGAAAGCACGTTTTACTTTAAGAATTTGCAAACAAAAACATGCGAGGCTGATTAATACCAAATATTTCACTAGTAGTGTTGCCACCTTAATTAATTCTGAATAGAGAGATATGTACCTAAAGATATGTATATAAAAAAGAAAGATTTCTAAGCTAGATTTGTGTTACAAACTTAGAAAAAAAACGTTGCCATCTATTTAAAAAGATTAATGAAATTTTATTTAACTTAATAATTCAAAAAAATTAAAAATTTGACAGTGGGAGCACGGGTTGAGATATTTCCAAACTTCGGAAATTTGGTGTTCTACATGTTGTTGCTGTTGTAGTAACGACAAAAACACTCCCCGAAGGTTTTGCGGAGTGTTGTCGAATTAACAGTCCTTGGCCGGATTTGAACCCGGTACGCTCCGGTACTCCCTTGCGGTACTGCCCGACTGTCGTGGTAGCGATTTATGACCAGTGAAACCTTCTAGGTCATGTCAACCCTCCTTCCGTAAGGAAGGATAAGGTGGGTAATGAGAGGTGAGAGGCATCATATCCGTAGATCAACCATCGAGTTGCACGTCACTACCTTTGTGCATATTAGTCGCCTCTTACGACCGGTATGCCTACCTCGGGCATATTCTAAACCCCTAACCCGCAGGGGTATGGTGTTCTACATTGTAACTTCGTCATCACTGGCGATTTGAAATACATATGTATAATAGTTCAGAACACAATGGCACTGCAATTTATCGTGAGCATCATAAATTGGTATTGTAAAAGGAGAGATCTGTGAAAAATAGCCACCAGGAGGCTGGTATTCAGAAATTGTAGTTATAATACCATTTAGGGCGATATACCTCCAGGGAGGTAAGGCTGATTAATTTTTCCTGAGTGTACTCGGAATATTTTCGATGTTACTTTCCACAGGATTTTTACCTGGGGCCTATGACAGCCACTAAACTAAATAGCGTCGGAAAACTTGTCTTCTGATTTTGGTCGCTTTATATAAAGGTGATGTTAACAATATTTATTATTTAAATTCAATGGAGTATCGTTACAATTTTGTTTGTGTAGAAAATTATCTTCCAATATTTTCGGAATTAATTTGTTTACTCGCAAAGTTATTATATTTGTTTACCAAAATGGAACATTTTATTGTTAGTACTCTGCTTTTGATCTGACAATAACATTCCTTAACTATTTAAATATTTATCAAACGTACTACTTGTACTGATTATGTGAAGGAGATTGTTTTCTGATGTGCTGAGGTGATATTTTATAAGTCATCATTTCCTTTTTTTCTTTGTTTGTTTAATTTTTAAAAGAGTCACAAAGATTTGTAGCAATATCAGAAACTTTTTGTACGTACCTTTAGCAAAGTGTTTAAGAATAATTCAATGAAATCTTACCTAAAAAGAGAAAAAAATAGACACAGATTATTATTTTAATTTAAAATACAACTTTAACAATATAAATGCAAAGACTCATTCGAAAATGAAAGAGAGAGCGTCAACTGTAAATGCGAAAACGTCATTTAAAATTGGGAGCAGTCAGTTGTAAATTAGAATAGTCAATTAAAAAACAGTAAGTGTCAAATGGAAATAAGATTAGGCACTTGTTATGGGAAAGGGCACCATTAAAATGCATCAGAAAAAGCTTTTTGGATATGAGAGTATTCAGCTTGAATTGAAAAAGTGAAAGTGTCATTTATAAATGCAAAGTTTTTTTTTATTCAGGAACTATAAACCCCAGTCTAGCTTTGCTGTGTCTCATAATTTATAACAGACTGAGTTCAAACTCAATTATTATTTCTCCGAAACTGCTTGAAACATTTAACTTAATCACATCACCTATTGCAGCATTCATTAGCACCTTTCGTTTGATACCAATATTGTACTAAAGATACGAAAATTTCTCCGAAAGTGGTGGAGCTATTTCAACAAATGTTATCTTAAATTTTAAGTTAAACGTCGATTAATGCAAAGGTGAAAGTTTCATTTAATTTCATTTAGCAGTTTTTGCGTGATGCACGAGCAAACATACAGACAGACAGACAAAAATTCCAAAAACGGTTGGTCTTTACTCTATTGGCTCAGTAACGATCCCTCTCAGCATATTTTCTTGAATATACGCAACATACAGATTATATGTAGAGATTACTTTATAGAGAATGCTGAACTTTAGCTCAAGTATAATTGTTTTTTAATAAACTTTTATATATACATATAAATATATATAAATGTTTTATATAAACTTTTCGTTTTGTATTATTTGTCATTGCAAATATTTATGAATTTCGTGAAGCATAAAAATAGCAGCATTTTATGGTGGCTGTTGTTTCAGAGTGCACATCAAGAACTAGATAATAACACATTAGGTGTAATAAATCGCACAGTTGTGGTAAAGATGTGAGGGTGTTGCATTAGTAAAACCAATTGCCCAAAGCAAACTTTTCTAAAGTTTTTTTTTTTTAAATATTTTTGTAAGTTTAACGAGCTCAAGACCAGTTGATAATAATTCTTAGTTTATTATTATTATTTTTGAAAAGAGGAAAAATTGAAAACAACAAACATATACGGGCTATAGTTATAGCACTATTTCGAAAACAGCCACGATTTCTCGCCAGGCTAAAAATCGAAAATAATAATAATTAACTAAGAATTATTATTAACTGGTCTTGAACTCATTAAACTTACAAAAATACGTAAAAATAAAATAGAAAATAAAAAAAAAAATTGTTTTTTATTGGCTGCTGGGCTTTATTTGGCACTCACATTAAACACACACGGTACTCAAACACTGCAGGTTATTTATTTTTTTGTTTCTTTTGTGCGTCGCATGCAAATTGAAAATCATTAACAACAAAAAAAGATAAAAAGAAAATTTCGCAATTAATAAAAGGCCCTTACAGCCTATTTATATAAGTGTAGATATAAGTACTTGGAAATGAAGTAAGTTTGCAACTCTTCTTTGACAGAATCACGGCTTAAAATAAAAAATCAGAATTTAGTAACAACATTTCATAGAACTACTTTTTTATAAAGCTAGCTAACGAATTGAATAACGGTGATAAGCTTGTATGCAAACAACACCAAATAAAAAAAAAAAAATTTCCAAAATTTATCAAAATTTTTAAGTGTCTTGAGACACTTTAAAGGGATAAAAAACTGCTTACTCAGAAATCATTTTGAAATACTTGTCCCGAATTTAAAACTCTCACCGCGTTTTATGAAATTTTTTATAAGTTTTGCATAAGCTTGAAAACATTCCTTCGAAATATTTTTATGAATTTCTATGAAAGAACTATCTATACTTACAATTAAAATTAATAAACGAAGTTTAATTGGAGAAGTTTTCGTAATATATTGGATGAACCAACTGGATTTATTTCACTGTGAGCCACTGTATATTCTTCCAGCAAAAGAAAAAGTCGTTTGGACCAAGTCCATACGTCTCTTCGCACGATAAACAGATGGAACTTGACACTCTTACGATCTTTGGCATGGAAAAATGTTTAACAAACCATAATCGGTTAAGAGCCAAACCTACTCTTTAAGAGTAACCTAATATCTCTTTAGCTGAAGAGGTTTAATACCTCATATTTTCGACTTACATAAGCTCTTCCAAAAAAGTTCGATGGAAAAAAAATTTCTAGAAGGCCCTCTTTCAGTTTGAAATCAGAAACCCGAAACTATAAATTTGTAACCGATGAAGTCTCACTAAATTGTTTAAATTTATTTCTAAATAATGTATAAACAAGATTTATTTTTATATGGAAAAAATGCAAGGTAATTTCAGAAAAACCTTTAAAATTCAAGGTGATATTTGAATCTGAAAATTTATACTTTTTTGTACTACAATTTCATGGGTTTTAAAAAATAATTTCGGTTTTTTGATTTAAAATATTTCAAAATGTTCTCAAAAGTGTACAAAACTTATGTTTTAACTTTTTTTAAATGCACACAAAGTTAGGAACACAGTTTTATATGACCCCTAAATGAAAAAATGGCTGTAGGTGACGTCGGGAATGTAGTAGAGTTCATCTGAACCACCTTTCGAATTTTTGTCTGTCTTTTTGAACTCAAGGATCTCGGGCACTAGAAAAGGAATTTTTATCTTAAGTTAAGGAACTTAATTTTTTTCTATTTACCTATCCATCCGCATATCTATACTATAATAAGCCTCTAGCAAAGTCTTGTCTGTACATTGAATATTCGATTAAAAAATTAATGAAGGTGACGTCGGGAATGTAGTAGAGTTCATCTGAACCACTTTTAGAATTTGTGTCTGTCTGTTTTTCTGTTTGAACTCAAGGCTCTCGACAACTAAGACTGAATTTTTATTAAACTTTTACGGCTGGGCAGCCTCTAATTTTGGGCGTGCGTAAAACTTTTTTTATCAAAATCGCATGATAAGCCAAAAAGATATATATAGATATTTAAAGTGAGTTATCTAGAAAAAAAAAATTCCATTCAAATAGATTTATATGGAGCAAAATGCATTTAGTTTCTCAAAAAATATCAAAGCATGCCTCTGTAAAATTTTTGTTTACTTTTTTGTCAAATTCAACTAAATTGAAAATCAATTTCGAGTATAGGTACAGTGGCGTACCAAAAAATTTTTATCTTTTTATTTTGAATTTATCCATCAATCTACACATCTCTACATGTAATAAAATTGTAAAAGGTTGATGTCTGTACATCGCAGATATTTAAGAAAATTTTACAGCGCGGCTCATTATTATTAAGCCAATAGAAGCCAAATTAACTGTTTTTAGAATATTTGTCTGTCTGTCTGTATGTTTGGACGCGCATCACTAAAAAAACTGCTCAATGGAACTGAATGGAACGTTTACCATTGTATTAATAGACATTTAACTTAAAATTTAAGATATCATTTATTCTGATAGCTGGACAAGTTTAGGAGATATCGAGCGATATATGGACCAAGGTAACCAAAAATGTGTTTAGTTCAAATAGGTATCAAACGAAAGGTAATAATTAGTGCTGCAATAAGCGATGTAATTAAGTTCCATACTTTATCTGGTATAGGATATAACCATTGAAATCGGACTTAGTCTATTATTAGTTCTGAGATGCAAAAAATTTAATTAGTGTAGCATGCATCCGGGATGAGTCGCAAAGGGGGATGCAACTAATGCCAGTTCTGATCACTTTGTATGGGTTGAACTGTTCACATTTGTTCGAGCATGTGCTATGGAGGGACCAATTGTATACATAGGTATAAACGGATAAGAAAGGACGAATCCATTTTCTACCCAAACGGGTACTTTTAACTCCTATAAGTATGCTACAAAAACTGAAATTGACTTACACCCCTATGAGTATGCTACACAAATAATAGTTTACTTATATATAATATACATATTAAATTATAGCCTGCTATAGACTAATAAATTAATCGCATATCGCTCTCTTTAGAGTTTACTCACACAATTTTTTGCAGGGTATATAATATTTAGTTTAAATGATTAATTTTGCTATATCGAATACTAAGCAGGGTGAACAAATTCGCATTCCAACACGTTTAGTACATATTTTCTTAGTGAAAAATTAAATCTGATTCTGACTAGAAAACTGTTTTTTAGCTATTTGCTTTAAGTATTTCTAGTTACAAACAATCGTACGAATGGAACAATCTGTCAAATTACTGCGATCTACTATTTAATGCTTTTAATAATTTGAATTGCAATGGAATTATAATATTTTATCTTAATTTAAAACAATGTTTTTGCTTTCGATACATTATTTGTAAATAAATATTTATATTGCAATACTAGAAATGTCTAGTGCCTTTTTTATTTTGTTTTTCTGTGAGTTTTTATATATACGAAATAAACATTATATCTGTTAAAGGGACGACTTCATATATTTATATTTGCACGAAGCTAATAATAGATTTAACTTGTAGTTTTATTGAAATTTTATTAGAAAGTTTTAATATAGTATTTTAGAGTGACACTTACAAAAATTGAGACGTACAAACTCTTATGCAATTTTTTTATATTTATTTAGATGAAGTATATATTTACATTTCACTAACAGTTGCCTTCTATAATGACAGCTAGATAGCAACGGTAGCTCTCCCGCTCAATTTGGACATGATCGCTTGAGCTGCTTTTGGTTAAAAACTTCAATATTTGTTACCTAATTCCAACATATTTTCTAAAATTGTACAACAATTTTATATTTAAGTTTATTTAGCTATAAAAGTAAGTTTTTAAATTAAATTTTCGAGCTTAAACCATGGCATAGTAAAACATGGCGGCCATATTGGAAATTGCTTCTCTAAAATGTCAGAATAGCACAGCACATGTTAAGATGTAAACAAGCCGATTGCAGAGAAGTTTGACAGTTTAGAGAAAATTGAAATGAAAAAAATCTAATCAGCTGTTGAGATGATATTACCTGTATACGTATGCCATAAGTTTAAACATAGTTTTTAGACTTTTCCCCAATTTTTGTAAAATAAAATTGTTAATTTTTCTAATTTTATATGAATATATCATAAAAAGAAAATGTGGAATAAATTACAATCAAAACACCAAAGCTATTCGGATAAATCTATTTCTGACGCTGTTAAACTTCGCTTATCAACGAACTTTTGGTGCCGCATGCCAATTACTTGGTCACCTGACGGTTGTTTATTTGCTTAATAATGTGTCCTCTTCTATTTATTGTTGTTGTTTTGTTTTACATTTGAGTCAGGTGTTGATATATATATTTATTCCAAGCCAAAATATTCATAAGTATCATGCTAGAAGGATAATGGGTATAGGGACTGACTGCGGTTAGAATTGATTGCCCAATTGATTTTGAATTTTTTTTTTTTTTTTGGTATCCTCTTCGAAACATCAAATCTTTGATTTTAAAATCTACGCCAAGAGTTATAGTTTTTCATTCCCTCATTCGCATATAAACAAGCCTTGACCTTAGTTGGATACGAAGACCCAGCGGTATGTTTAGGGCAACGTACTAAATGAGAACCAATTTTGTGGATTTGCAACTCAAATGGGCCGGATTCAAAAATTTCATTTACATTAGGGTAACCAAAATAAAATGTTATTAAGCGTAGAATTAGTACTCCATAAATAAATAAAAATTTTATCTTAAAAAAAATTTATTCATATTTTAAGTTTTCAAGAAATAATTTATAACCAAAAAACGCTAACTGTTCGAAAGAAATTGAAATGTCGTTGCTTTCAAAGTTTATTTTTTTTTTTTGTATTATTTTTGTAATTAAAATAAGAAAACAAAAATACCAAAACACTTTTTTTTATTTTCGGCAATTTTGGACTAAATGGCTTTTAACCGTCTAAGCGATTTTAGCCTACTATTATTTATTTATTAAAAAATCCTCCTTATATGTTGAGTAACAAATATTAAAGTCGTACAAATGCATGCATACGTCAGCTAACCGAAACAAGTTTTTCTCCAACAGACTTGAATAAACATCAAAATTGTTTATGTTCTATAAAAAAGAAGATCAGTGCTAGTCAAAATGTTATATATTTAATTGCAAATCATAAAACATCTACTAAAATTGTGTTTACTCTGAGTTTTTTTCTAGTGAAAGAATTAAAAAAATTATTTTACCATTTTGTGAACATCACAATTCACAACAAACATTACGCTTCGTACAAAAACCTTTCGAAAATCAACGATCCAGTTGTTTAAAAATTACTTTTTATACACCCTTTTAATAATGACTGTTCTGACGAGACCGGTGCCAAGTTCATTGGTTTAGGCTAAGAATTCTTAATAAAACTATTAATTTTTTCTAATTTTGGGGATTCTTCGAGCTAATTTTAGTTTTGTATCCGAAAATTGTTTTGATAATCTGTAAACCAAATTTTAGGCGAATTAAAAAATCAAGATTTTTGAGAGAAAGCTATTAAGAGGACCCTTTACCAACAAAATTCCGATACTGTATTATCAGAGATTTTGATTTTTTTAAATTTTTCATATCTAAAAATGAATCATGGGTTCTTCTCGATTCTCAAAATTTTCGGGTTTAAGCTTCTAGGTATTGTATTTCGATTTTCTTTAGATTATGAATTTTTTGTCTATTGTAACCGTTTGAGTGATTTGATTAATCATCTTTTTCGCACTTTTGAGACAACATTTTTGCTCATTTAGATTTTCGTCCAATCATAGTTTCCTTTAAATTGTTTCTTGAACTAAATTTATGTTCTTTGTAGTTACTCTAAGCTTCGCTGCCGTTCTACTATTAAGTCAAAACAAACTTTTCCTCTTAATGTTCGCTTAGATAATTCTGCGTTTCCTGAAAGACCCTCAACATTGTTCCATACATCACCAAAGGCTCAAGTGTAAATTTGTATACGAAGTGTGTTCAAAACGTATCGCGAATTTTGAATTTTCGCTGGTTACGTACATTCGAATTTCGAATTTTTTGTGGCGTTATGTTGGTACTCATGTCTCTCACTTATGCCGACGAGCTCGGCCATTTTGAATGTTCAGTTAATTGTTGACAGCTGCTTTGCTTGCACGTGTTTTGATCGTCTTCGATTTTTACCTATTCAAAAAAATGGATCAAAGAACCTGTATCAAATTTTGTGTGAAAAACGAAATTAAGTGCGCGGATGCATTCCGAATGTTGACTGTGGCATACGGAGAAGCTACCTTGGACCGAAGCAACGTTTATCGGTGGTACGAAATGTTCTCAGAAGGCCGAGAAGATGTGCAAAGAAGAACAAACATTGGCTTTTGCACCACGATAACGCCCCTGCTCACGCATCGTTGCTTGTGCGCGACTTTTTGGCCAAAAACAACACACTAATGATGCCGCAGCCACCGTATTCCCCAGATCTGGCCCCCTGTGACTTTTTCTTGTTCCCTAAACTGAAGAGGCCCATGAAAGGACGACGTTACGCTTCTCTTGACGAGATAAAGACGGCATCGAAGGAGGAGCTGAACAAGATACAAAAAAATGATTTTTTGAAGTGCTTCGAAGATTGGAAAAACCGTTGGCACAAGTGTATAATATCTCATGGGGATTACTTTGAAGGGGACAAAATAGATATTCATGAATAAATAAATAATTTTTGAAAAAACACAAAATTCGCGATACTTTTTGAACACACCTCGTATGTGCCTATACTTCAAGGTGGAACAAAAGCAAAAGTGTATATGAAGTGGGCAGCTCTGAAATAAGATTTTCAGCAAATCAAAAAATGTTAGTTGAAATTTAAGCACCCTAATTTTTATATTTACGTTCTGGTTTTATATCTTATCTCAATGCCATAAAATAATAATTTAAGTTTTATCATTTTGTTTAAATTACTTATTGTGCGTAAAAGACCAGTTAATCGAGCTGTTTGTGTACGTATACGTTTGGTACATATGTATATTTATTTTTTGTGTTCTTGTTTTTTTTTATTTTTCGTGTTTTTTGTGCAAAACATTACTTATTATTTGATAAGCTCTATATCAACATTTTTATATATTTGATAACGATAAATTAAATTAATCAAATGACAGAAGTGGATTCTCTACGATTCCTCTTTAAAATAATCAAATTTGTTCCATTTTGTTTTACATATTGAGCTATGAAAATTTACCTTACATATACCCCAAACTGTTTTCACTCTTTCTTGCCCTTTCACAGCCGTTTCCACTTCTGCTTCTCTTAACACCTCTACGTCTACTTCTAACTTGAACTCTAACCCCACCCATACCTCTTCATAAACTTTACGAGCGTTTACCTAGATTCAAAATTGCCCTGAAATCTTGCTATTTTGAGCAAAAATAATTGTAATAAAATTAGTAGTAATAAACTTTAAGGCTTATTTTCTCTTTCTGCTACTTTTAACACAAACTCGCGATTTCACGGCTGTCATAATTGGTCATAGGAGCACTTCTAAAAAGCTGTTTTCTGTAACGGCTTAACACTCCTCTGAGTATTAGGCTGGTTCTACGGGTGTGGGTAGTTCTTTGTTGGATATTGGTCGGGTACGCTCAGGTACTAGCCCGGGTGGCGAGGGACCTTCGGTTCGTGGATTTTAATGACCTTCTACGATAGGCATACCTTACCGCGAGTTTATTCTAAGTTCCCTCATGGCAGTAAAGAGCTCTTTATGGTAAATTGGACCTAAACAAAGTTATAATTCCTTTCCTAAGAAACTTTGAAAACAAGAAAACAAGTAAGGAAGTCTAAGTTCGGGTGGAACCGAACATTATATACCTAGTAGTGAACTGTTATGGCATCCCAATTTACGCAGGTATATTTTAATACTTTTCAGTTCGTATTATAAAGGCAGCTAATTGTTTTCAATAAAAACACTTCTGTTATAAGTTTTGAAAGGTAAATTATTTTTAAAAAAATATAAATGTATGGCGCGATATACAACAGGTATATCATCATAAATCTCCTAAGAGATTTTTGCGCCGAGCTTCCCTTCCAATTTTGGTGTGCCGTTTTGAATTTTTCCTACAAATTGGCAGGACCTATAGAGTTTTTCCGACTTCGAACGGCATCCACAAAGGAGATGCATTTTTGTTGAGAAGCCTTCCATAGCAGAAAAACACTAGGAGAGTTTGCTAAACCACTGCCGAGGGGTGACCCCGTTTTGAAAAACATTTTCAAATCGCTTTTGATGTTACCAGTCCCAGGACTGGAACCTTGGACTTTCGGTGTGGTAGGCCGGCAACACTACCGTCACACCACGGCGACCGCCATTAATTTGTTTGTGTATAAGCAGCTTCCCTACCAACAACTGCTAGCCACACTTTTTCAAAATACTAATACATGCACATTTTATGTTTGAAAAATTTGCGTTCAAATAGACAGAGGGACGGAGAGACGAACATGGCTAAATCGACTCAGGTCATCGTCCTTATTATTGTAGTTTACTTATTGATGGGCCCATCTCTTCTTCTTCTCATACCTACAAACATTTTATGCTCATTAAAGATATGAAAATCAAAAGAGATATATAACTTCTCTATTGCAGTGGATATTTTACTTGTGCGTTATCCGATTTGCTTAGTTTTGGCAAGAGTATACTACATACCATTGAGAATCAGCTGCCCAATTTTTATTGAAATATCTAGTTCAAACTACAAGCAATAGCTTTTGACAATAGCAGAATTTGTATGCTGAAAAGTGGGCGGCGCCACGCCTACTTTCCCAAAATACACTAAATTTTTATTCGGTCGAGTTTTGCTTAAAAAGCTTATTATGTGTGCAAGATCTAATTGATATAGCTTGCATAGTTATAGAAATATCGCGTTTTACACTTTACAAACAAATTTTTCAGAACTATGTCAAAGAACTGGGCGTGGCCGTTGAACAATTACGGCCATTTTTACAACAAACATTTACCTTTATATGTGCAACATTTTTGCCAAATATCTTTTCGATAAATCGATTTTTGCCGGAGTTATGGCATATAGAGTTTTGTGCAATAATCCACTATAAAAGGGGCGGGGCCAGCCCATTTATATTTTTCGACTTTCCTCATTCACGGACACTTCGAAAGTGAAATAGAAATGATATACAGCTTCTGTACGCAAAATTATTGCCTATTAAATATAACTATGATCCTTTCCAAAATCTTTCGTATAAAAGTGGGCGTGGGCCTTAACCGATTTCGCCCATTTATTTCCAGAACATACCTCGTATTAATATAAATATGTGTGCTAAATTTCGTTTCGATATCTTGAACGGTTTTTTTTTATTTATGATTAATATTATTTCTAAATTTTACTTAATCAAAAATGGGCGGTGCCACACCCATTTTCAAGAATTTCTTGAAAATTTTATTATCCGATTTCGCCCATTTTAAATAGCGCTCGGAGATGAGTGCCAAGGAACCTGCATACCAAATTTCATTAAGATATCTTAAAATTTACTCAAGTTATCGTGTTAACAGACGGACGGACGGACGGACTGACATGGCTTAATCAATTTGAGTTTTCCTCCTGAATATTTTGAAATATATAAGTCAATATCTATCTCGATCTCTTTATGCCGATACATACCACGGTTACGCGACTAAAGTTGTGTGCGTACCACTACTAGGTATAAAAAAATGTATCATTGAGTAAACGAAAATTTTGCGAAAGTAGACTCGCACATATACAAGGTGGCGCAAAAGTAAGCTTCCGATGTTCAGCATATCGGTTGTGGCACGTGCAGTGTATGCTGTTGCACCGTCTTGTTGGAACCACATGTTTTCCAATCCCAATTCATCAAGTTGCGGCAAAAAGAACTCGTTGATCATTGCTCTGTAGCGCTCACCATTCACAGTAACCGTTTGGCACCGACCGATTATTGGTCAAATAAATAGTCAGCAATATTCCGCGTTCTGGAGCAGTGTAGCGTAACATTGTTTATTAACGTGTATTTCGCATGCGTTTACTACACAAATGTCAAAACAGAACTGACTTTAGGGGCCAATCGCAAAATGTATAGCATTTTCTGATAGGAGGATTACTTTTGCGCCACCCTGTATCTTTTTACTGACATATTTCCAATCTCGAAAATGCCGGAATTTTTAGGTTTTGAAAAGCACGAGTTTTCGGCATCTCGTGACTGTCGTCTCTTGTACACATTTTTACATATTTCTACATGATTTTTATCATGTTTCTACATTTTCCTTTTCTATCTTAACAGTTCTCTGTTTTGACCTTCTCATTTTACATAAGTTAATAAATCAATATTTCATTTTTCACACTTTACATTCCTAAGTTCACTAGAGCAGAAAAAAAATGTTTGATTAATGGTTTGTCGTGTTAAAGTTAAATACATGTGTAAAATACATGAAAATTGATATTCCATGTATTTGAGATATGTAATTTAGCATTTAAATTTAAATAATATCTCTTCCAACAAATGCTTTTTATTAATAAAATCGTATTCTAACTCAGTAAGTAATTAAGTAATGCACGTGAGTTTATGACACTTGTGGTGTTCCCTAAATGATTAACTGTCCGGTTGTTTGAGAGAACCAGTTTTTGCTGTCCCGTAATTACAAAGCTATAAAACACCACTAAGTAAAAACTATTTTCCTCTGAAATAAAAGCATTCTAAACTTAGATTTATTAGTTTAATGAATTCGACCGATTTCTATTATAATTTTGTTGTAGTTATTGCAAGTACAAACAAAAAATCGATTTCGCAAGTGTTTGTGGAGAGAAAATAACTGCAACACTGTTATTAATTAAAACAAATACTTTCCAGGTATTCCACGATATCTTTGTTTTTCAGGCCTAGCGCAAACTAACCTTTTCTCGCTGAGAGAAGAAGGCCACACCTTTCATTTCACTTTTAACGCTAATTGTGAAATTGCCCGATTACTTGAGAGCTTCAAATCTGTAAAAAGAGGAGTGGCTGCCAAAACGATTTGATAACAAAAAGTACATTGGCTTGTCCGCATTCACCACATTACCCTTTTATTTTTTTGCTTTTAATCTAGTCCCGAGAAAAACTTAGGCTCAATTATATGAATTTTAAGGCCAAAAATATGGACATTAGCTTAAAGAAATCTCACAATGGGGAGTAGCCTTGTGTGTTTTAGAAAGAGGAAAGTCATTTTCGAACAGAGCAGTACACGTGCCACACCTTTCTATGCTCCCAAAAGCTACATGCCGATTCTCTTATCGTGATTTAGGTTCGCTATTTCACACAATAAGCAAGATGGAACCTTATTAGGTCACCATTATTGTTTCTTTATAAATATGATCCGGTAATGGAACCTTCTTCGAGGGATTTTGTGGGAGAATTTTTGGGCATTATTCATAAATCATCCCAGGGTCCTACCCCTCTCCCTCCCCCGTCCTTTTCCTTGTTGTTACATTTCTTTTTGATGTGTAAACATCTTTGGGCTCGGCAGGAGCTGTCCAGAAAAGTTACGCGTCGCTGGTTGTAAGCGTAAGTGTAAACATCTTTGGGCTCGTTATAGCAGTCCAGTAAAGTTACGCGTCGCTGCCTGTAATCGTGCCTCTTGTGTATAGAAATCTTGTTTGACTGCTTTGCTGACATGTATGTGACGCTCTGGTTATGTGGGTGTGTGTGTAGCCAGTGCTTTGCTGATTGTTATTATTCGGTAATCGTGACTAAATACGACGAATGATATCAATCGGCAAAAGACGAAGGCAACTGCTTTTATCATTAATATACAAATATTTTACAAAAACACAATAAGTGATTATTCATGTTAAATTTATTTTAGCTCAGAATACTCTAGACTGTAGTTAATTTGTTTTGTTTGTGTAATCTTTGTGGTTATACTTGTGGAACGAAATGCAAAAAAAGATAACTAATATAAAATTAAATAAATTAGATAATTATAAAATAAAATATAAAAAAAATAAATAATAATAATATATTTAAACCAAATAAAATAAAATACGATAAAATAAAATAAAATAAAGTAAAATAAAATAAACTAAAAAAAAATAAAATAAAATAAAATAAAATAAAATAAAATAAAATAAAACAAAATAAAATTAAATTAAATTAAAGTTATTAAAACTATAATAACGGGAAAGAAATTAGATAAACGGGAATAAAGTAAAAGGAATGAAAAGAAAGAAAAAAGGAAAGGAAAGAAAAAGAAGCATGAAAAGGAAACAATGAAATATAACATAATAAAATAAATTGAAAATAGGGACTGTTGAAAGAAGATGCCTAATCTTTATTGAGGGCGAGTAGTTTTAAGTTATTTTAGTATGTTATTTTATTATTTGTTCATAGATGAGAACGGTGGGTGCGGAGCACTTGTTGCATAGAAGGCAACCTTTGAGTAATATTTATTTAATTATTTTATTTATTTAAATTATTTGTTCTATATAGAACGGGGGGTGCAGGGTACCTGTTACACCTTGTATGTATTAATTGGGGGCTGGCACTATTGATTGGGATTGGCTTTCTCATTTTCGCTGCGAAAAACCCCAATTTGAGATTGCAAAGCATAGTTAAACTATATCTTTGGAATATTTCATAAGCAGATTGCGAATTGCATGCAATGCAAAAGAAATAAACGAAAGAAATAACTACAGCTTATGTCGCTTAAACAAAAGAGAAAATCAAATTTAAGAAAAACTTGATTAAAGTAAAGGAACAGCATAGTAGGGAAGGGAAAGAAGGCCAAGAAAGGAGTAGTTAATAACTAAAATAAATACAAGTTTTGTGCTCGAAATCCATCCACTGGGCAAGGTCTAATTTAACTAACTTAATGTACAGGATATACATGTTTGCACATCAAATTCCACAAGTACCTGGTACTCACGCCATATTTTTTTAACAGAGCGTCTCCCTTCAGTCTTCCTATCAAGAAAAAGCTCGGCTTGAAATAACGCCTATTCGCAGTGTTCTCATTTTCTGAGACGCCTAGTAACAGTTCTTCTTCTGGGCTTTCGCGAACCACTTATGGTCCGCTGCGGCTCTACTTGGTGGTAATTAGGTGAAATTTTGCTTCAAGAAAGCAGGCAAGAAGTGATAAATTATCAGATATTCCTTCCATGTACAGCCTGTAGCCAATAATCATATTAATCATAGAAAGAGTCCTCATGTTGTTTTCATAACAGTACTTCACCCTGTTTATCCGGCATGTCTCTCAATTAGCAATTCTTGGTCAAGTCATTCTGGTACCTAGATTCGGTTGTCATGGGAAGGAGGCCACATCTGTCTCTTCATTCTTCCAGTAGCGCTGTGATTACAGATAAGCAAGGTGTTGGATAGCGCCGAAACGCTCCTCTATTGGCGTAAAATCTAATACTCTGAGGCGTGGTCTTCTTCTAGTACAAATCCAATACCACGACTTTGTTTTTCTTGCTTCCTGTTCTTTCTACTTGTAGGCGTCTCAACATCCATTTGTTTTCATTCCGTCATCTATCCATTACAATTATTTTCGGGGGTTTATATACGCCCTGGCGTTTACGACGACACCAGTCAGTTAAGTAAAGATACCATCTTTTAAAAGGTCTTCACATTCTAGGTACTTGCTTCTAAATCAAAATTTTTAAAACTTGTTGGTTGTCTTCAAAAATGTGAGTTCTCGTGGAAGATTTTGTACTCCTATTTTTTATTAAAAGAAGTTTTTACTGGCAACCTCTATGAGTGATTAAGCCGAGTATGACTGAATGGCTTTGTTGTTTGTTTTGATTCAAATTTTTCCATTTAAATATAACATTGTAATAAAATAACAGAACCCGTCTCGAGCTAAACTAAATTAATTGATTATTCATGAAACGAGCTCAAAGCCAAGAATAATAATTTTTCACTTTTTAACTTTTACGAAAATTGTTATTGTTTTTTGTTTTTTTAATAGTCATTTTTTAATTAATTATTAAAAGTTGTTTAATTGATAATTCTGGAACACAAATCAACATATTAAACACTTGAAGTCCGAATCAAGCGAAATTGACTAGATTAACTCGATTACTCAGCTGTAGACTTAAATCGGACAGAAAAATTTAAAAACATAAAAATCACATTGACAACTAAAATTATAACTAATCATAATGTGAACCTTGAAGCTAAATCTCCCACACCCGTAAAGCGATGCAAACAGCGCTTTGAAATTCATAAATCGAAATCAAACTAGTTTCACTATTTCACTATTTGTTTGTTGTTTTGATACCAAATGATGTTGTTGTTGTTCTTATTACAAATTTTATGTACATTAGTTAATTAACTTAGTTGTTATTGTAAATTTATTCCGTTAAGTGCTTTGTCATAAGTATGCTAATACGATAATGCAAATCAAAACAAACTTGAAATAAATAATAGGAGCAACAAATAGCTATAAAATATGTATGTGTGCGTAATGTATGTAATGTACATATTATGGCGATAAATAGTTGCAAGTAACAGAGTTTGATTCAGGGGAAAGAAGCTGCGAGGGACGGTTATAAGGTATGAGAAAATATAAAACGGGGGCGCGTTATGCGGATGCGCCCCTCGTGATGGTTTTGTGGGATGGTGGGTAATCCGTTGGGTTTATTATTAAAAGAAAAAGATGTGGGTGAATGGGATGCAGGTATGAGCTTTTTTACAGAAATCGCAATATGGCATATACATTAGAGTCGGTTGAAAAAAATCATTTTTGGACATGGGTGTGGAATTATTTAAAAAAAAAAAAAAAATTAAAACGACCTTCGTTTCTGATTTGGGAACCAATTATTTTTAATTTAACACTACTCGCACTAATAAAAACCTTTTAATAGACTTCTGTAAAAGTTTGATCAAGCCATGCCATTTAATTGGTCTCTCACAGCCATTTAAAGCTCAAAACCGCGTGAGATTTAACAAAATTTAAAATAAACGTGAATTTCGCACGCTGATTAACCATAATTGTTTGCTAAAACTTTATTTGCGAAATCATGGCAACCCCTGCTAAATTTTACGGGAACTCTGTCATATCAGTTTTAATAGTTAATAGTTACTGAGTTCATAAGAGTGGATGTGACACCGAACTTTCAGGTAGCCCAAAAGATGTATTCAAGAAAGAAATTGTAGATAGAATGAATGGAATGAAATGGCTGATGGAAATATGGAAGTGCGTGAAATAACTGAGACCACAGTCACATCTCAACTGAACGAAAACATTACATCTAACATGAACATTAAGACTAGAAAAGGTTATAAGCGCGATGCGTTCAGCGATATCTCACATCCGATCATGATTGTAAGCGGGTGACAACCTCAAAAGAGCATTTGCCGATGTTGAGCCGCTGTTGGACCCATCTCACCACCCCATAAACCAAGCAACAACCAAGACAGTGGGTTTCTTCTCGTCAGCATGTACCAAAGAAGGCCATAAAGGCTTTTGGTCATAGTTTTTGAAATGCAGGGGGTGTTATTCACATCGATTATTATGAAAAGTGTAGACCGATTATCAACGAATATTGTTCAGATCTGTGTATAAGTTCGATATTTATTTGAATAAGACGAAAGCAACAATTCATAAATTGGGTAAAGAATTGCTACCTCGCTTAGCATATTCTGCCCATACAGTGCCTTTGGATAGCTTACTGTTTGCAATGCCGAGGAAATGACTGGGGGATAAGAGTTTCGGCTCAAATGAAGAGGTTTTAACCTTAAAGGAATACAAGAATTTGAAAAACGGCGCACTCAATGAGGGACTGCATCGAGCTAAACGAGATTGTATTAAAATGTGAAATGGCTAGTTTCGGAAAACTGTATTTTTTATAACAAAGGTCATCGCATTTTCAAACTGCCCTAGTCATTTTAAAAATTGTGTGTGCAACTTTGGGTGGGGAACCATTCGCCTCTTAAACATATTTTTAAAAGTATTTTAGAACCGCACATTCGACAATTTTTGAACGTTCTTTACGATTTTGGAATAAACAAATTCAGTTGCAACTGTTATTTATTTATTTAAAAATCTGGTCGGACACCTCAAAAAGTGTAAAATTTCCCTTTTATACCTAGTAGTGCCACGGTTTGTTTTATTGTCAGACATAGATATACAAAATTTACATTTAAAATTAAAAATAGGTTAATATCGAATTTTTTTGGAAATACCAAAAAAGTGATTATTCAGTTTGTAATGCACCTATTAGCAACAAATTTGATGTCAACATTTAAATTAAGGCACCAAATTATCCTGAACTAGGGCATGTTCTGGAGATGAATAAAAGCAATCGGCTAAGAACCATGTCCACTCGACTAATAAAGTAATTTCTTAGAAACGCAGAAAGAAAATTAAGGCTAGTACTGACAGTTCGGCAGCCGGTCATATTTTTATTATAACATAACAGCGGTTAAGGGAGGGATTTCACCACCTATCACAGTATCTCTTACAGACGACTCAAATCGCCCAACCGTATAGCAAAAAAAGAAGAAGAGAAATTTTTCAGATGGCGTATTTATAGATATATATACCCACCTATACGTATGAGTGACCAAGGTTCCAGCTGAAGTGGATACGGAGATGTATGATATGAAGGTGTGGGTTCGTATGGGAGGTGACACGCCCCTTTCTCTAATATTTGATAATTTTTGTTAAAAGTTTGATATAAGCTATATAATCGCTGGTACTAAATTTTATTGATATAGCTTATGTGGTTACGCCTATATACAATATGAAAGTCTGAGTTTGTATGGGAGGTGCCACGCCCCCTTTTCTAAAATCATCAATATTTTACAGCAGAACCTATATTGATGTTTTGCATCTTCCTGACTTTATTGCTTTTGGAGGTATTCAAATTTTCACATTTTATGCTATATGTTGGATGCCACGCCTTCTTCATATAAGAGATACCCCCTATGCACCGAAGATTTTTCTTTTCTTTCCATCGTTACATTGTCCTAGCAGTCAAACGGTTCAGCCAAAAAAGGAGTTGAAAGCTTTTATTGTGGCACGGCGGCCGCCGTGGTGTGAAGGTAGTGTTGCCGGCCTACCACACCGAAGGTCCATGGTTCGAGCCCTGGTACAGGTAACATCAAAAGTGATTTGAAAAAAGTTTTTCAAAACGGGGTCGCCCCTCGGCAGTGGTTTGGCAAACTCTCCGAGTGTATTTCTGCCATGACAGGCTTCTCAGCAAAAATTATTCTCCTTTGTAGATGCCGTTCGGAGTCGGCAAAAAACTGTAGGTCCCACCAATTTGTAGGGAAAATTCAAATCGGCACACCACAAATTGGAAGAGAAGCTTGGCGCAAAAATCTCTTAGGAGGTTTATGATGATATACCTGTTGTATATCGCGCCATAGAGATAGAGAGAGTTATATATAGATAGCAGATGTATATGATATATACAGTGGCGGACATAAGTGTACATACAGTACTTTTCTGCGATTTTCACCCATTTTGGCCTTAATATAATTATTTTAACAAAGACTATTTAAAAGCATGTCGCAGTTTTTATTACAAGAACTATAAATTTTGTTTTAAAAATGTACGCAAAATTCGCGAAAATTCCAAGAAATTTTAGCAAAATGTTCAACTTTTTCATAGAATTTTCCGAATTTTTTAGAGTATGAAGTTTTGCAGGCCATTAAATTTTAGTATAATAAGGTGTTAATCTAAAGTTCGTGGCACATTTTTCTGATTTAAGGCAATTTTTTTTTCGACGAGCTAAAGTATTTTCTTTCATAAAAAAAAATGGCGTTCATAAACTTGTATACGATAAAGGAAAATGCAAAAGCGTTGAAGAAAAAAAATTGTCAAAAATCAGGGAAATGTGTGACAAACTTAAGATTAACACCATATTACACTAAAATTTAATGGACTACAAAACTGCATGCTCCAAAAAATTCTAAAAATTTTGGAAAAAAAATTCTAAATTTTAATAAAATTTCTTTGAATTTCCACTAATTGTGTGTACATTTTTTAATCAAAATTTATAGTTGTTGTATTAGACCTTGACACATGTTTTTACTCAAGCTTTGTTAAAATAATTTTATTAAGGCCAAAATTTGTGAAAATCGCCGAAAACGACTGTATGTACACTTATGTCCGCCACTGTATAGGCAATATCTCTACGAAAAACAAGTCTATATCAATTCTATTTCACTTCCAAAGAGTAAGTGTACGAAAAAATGTCAGTCCACTTTCTTATCTAGTTCTAAAAAATTCGCCTTTGTAACTGTGCAAGTTATATTGATAAGATTTGGCACACATACAAACTTGACCGCAAATAAATTTTGCCGATTTAAGGGAAGTAGGCTCTGCGGCATCCACTTTTCAATATAAAAATTCTCGAACACAATTGCTGTTAATTTTATCAAGATATTTTAAAGAAAATTGGTAAGGCGATTCTCTTTAGCGTATATATATATATATAACTATGTATTCGTGCCAAAGATTAAGCAAATACTTTATTATTATTTAAAGAACATGGTCACCGTAACTATGATGCACAAATCAACAAAGATATTTGACGAAATAAATGAAGGTAGAAGTAGTTTCACGTCTACAAAAGTAAATACAAAAAATTAAGTATACAATTGTTTGAATGATTTTGTTTACGGAAACTTCCTTAGTCTATGTTCATCTCTCATTAGCAGTTCATAAATAAAATATTTCCCTATTTACTAACTCATTTAAGTGAGGTGGTCGTCTCAAGCAAAGTTTTCGTTGGCAATTATTGTGATTGGCTTGTAAGGCCCTTTGAGTAAGATTGCTAGAAAACCGAATTGTCATTACATATTAACTATCGTAATTCGGATTCGAATGCTACTAGAACAGTTGATAAATAATTCATATAATAACAAGCAAAATCAGACACTTAATTGATTTACATAAACAGCTTGGGTAAATGAATTACGTTAAGTAAGTAGTTTGGGAAAAAAGTGAATTACAATGTAATATGTAAATAAACAAATGAAGCTATAAATAAATAAGTACATAAATAAATATTTAACCATATAATTAAATAAAAACAGGAACAGATAACTAACAAAGTGAGCAAGTAATTACTGAAAATATTTATAAATAAATTAAGGACAAGAAAAACAAAAAAATTATAAACACAAGGTTCATCCTAAAACTAATCGGAATAATCTTTTGAGGAACTTTTTGGAAACTTAAAAATTGCAACAAATTCTGCCGCATTGGCAGGAAAGGCGATAACTAATAAGGTGCCACGTTTATCGATTAGTAATATTTGACGAGTTCGACATCCAGCAATAGCTTCAATAGAAAGTTCTGGTAAATTAGCACTTTCAATAGGGTTGTACTAAAGCCCAATGGATCCGCTAATTAGAGCAAGTTATCGACAACTAACTGTGGCTGCAGAGTGAGAGGAGAGGCTTTCACTCAGGGACCCCCGATAATGAATATTTTTTTATTTTTAATGAAAAGAATCAAAGGCTTCCCAGTATCGGAGGACAGTTTAAAGTATATGAACGTGCATGTCTCGTCATACTCAAAGCAAATCTGAATTGATTGAAGAAAATTTGAGCGAAACCTACATAAATTACATCTAATCGCCGTGGTGTGAAGGTAGTGTTGCCGGCCTACCACACCGAAGGTCCATGGTTCGAGCCCTGGTACAGGTAACATCAAAAGTGATTTGAAAAAAGTTTTTCAAAACGGGGTCGCCCCTCGGCAGTGGTTTGGCAAACTCTCCGAGTGTATTTCTGCCATGACAGGCTTCTCAGCAAAAATTCGTCTCCTTTGTAGATGCCGTTCGGAGTCGGCAAAAAACTGTAGGTCCCACCAATTTGGAGGGAAAATTCAAATCGGCACACCACAAATTGGAAGAGAAACTTGGCGCAAAAATCTCTTAGGAGGTTTATGATGATATACCTGTTGTATATCGCGCCATAGAGAGAGAGAATCAATCTTTTTTGAGTTTTATATTTTTTGTTGCTCGAAAATAAAACTCATGTTTGAGTAAAACTTATTCCTTGAGCGGTATTTTATCCTTTCAAGAACAAAAATTAAATTTGAAGTTTTAATTTTTTTCACAGTTCGAAAATATCGTTCAAAAAAATAAAACTCATGCTTCAATCAATCAGAAAAACTAAAACTCAAAACATAAACATTATCCTTTATAAAAAAAAAATAAATATTGAAGATACCTATTACTTATTGTTGTTTTTTATTTAAAAAAATTTGAAAACAATGATTAAACAGCGAGTTTCATAGTAAAACTCATAGCAGTTACGGTCCCTGCTTTCACTGAGTTAAAAAAAAAAGTTTACAGTTGGCATTTAAAAGTTATGGCTGCCTCGCTTTGTTACCACCGTCTAGGAAAATTCCTTAGAAAATGGCGTCTTAGCAACTGACTTTCAGATCGTATTTAAGTTATGGAGATAGCAACTTTTTCATTGTAAAGCTTAAAAAATTTAAATACTAGCCGGGTATTCGAATCGAGATCTACAAAATCATTGTTCCACCCGCCGACTATAAGCAACTGAGAGTAGAACTATTTCGACCGAAAAATAGCGAAGTACTAGGAAATTACGTATTCCTCGACGAGCTTTTTAAATAGCCCTAACAGTTAATGGACCTATAATTCGACTTTCTAAACTTTGTCCTGAAGAAGATAGTTCGAGCAGCGCACTAAAATTGTTTGACCTGAGCGATAAGACCTTAGAACATCCAAGCCGAGATACCTGCGGCCAGTGCTAGAAAAAGGGCCAGTGCTAGAAAAAGGGCAGCTGAGCATGAAGTGATTTGATGATTTCACTTCGTCGTCCTCCCAGCTGAGATTTACCAGCATATTCAACCGCACCGTGAACAAAATGCCAGAAGGACCTCGAAACCCGACAAGAGGTGGTATCAGCCAAGCGCTTTCTTAGCTGATCCGAAGTTCACTTACTCAGAAGTAGACTGTAGGTAGCGAGAGGAATTCTCAGTGTCCTGGAGTCAGCCAAGTCCGTTACAAGAGTACCCGCTCTGGCCAAGAGGTCCACATGGTAATTGCCGGGAATATCATAAAGGCCTGGTACCCAGATAATTTTTATCTCGAAGTAGTTATACTCAACCATACGTGATGCATGGTCTCTGACTGTGCTCGATCGTACGTTGCTTCCACGCAGCGCCTTAATTGCCGCTTTACTATCCAAGTAAATATTAAACTCTCTAACAGTGACTGCGCTAGATAGCATCTCAACCACCTCATCCTCAATGGCGGCCACCTCCGTTCGGAAGACGCTTCATTGTACGGATAGCCTACATTTCCTGCTAACTCCGAGCTACCCAAAGAAAACAGCCCCCCAGCTCTTCTACACGGCTAAAAATGTTCAGCATAAATTTTAAACCATTCGTCGGTTTAAGCAATTTTTTCAACTTTTTTTGTAGATCCCTGCAAAAAAAAAAAATTTAACTAGGATGTATCATGTATCTGGGATGAGTCGCAAAGGAGCTTGCGACCAATGCCAGTTTTGATCTCTTTGTATGGTTTGGAGTGATCCCTTTTGTTTGAGCATGTCCTATGAAGAGACTTATTGGTCCATTTCATGCCCAAAAGGGTAGTGTCGGACAGATTGCCTTTGTGCGGTCGGACAAATTTATTTTCAGCACCTAAAAGTAGGCTACAGAAATTCAAATCGACTTATCCGAACTATGCCTATAATGGAGTAGTTAACATCAATTGTACCGTACTGTAGACGGAAGGTACTGATGACGGAAGGTCTCTTTAGGGCTCAGTCGCAAAATTTTTTGCCAGAGTTATTCCAAACCTTTCAACTACCTTCACCAATTTTCAATTAATTGATGTTCGGATTTGAAACTGAACTGAAAAAGACGTCTAAATTTTTTAAAATTTTTTTTTCATTTATTTCTGAAAGCTTTTTCAAGTCATTGAATTTTTCTCTAAACAGTCTTACATTTTCTCGAACACTGGCATACTTTAAATTCTAAACCAAATTTTGTTTGGACATATACGAGGTGTGTTCAAAAAGTATCGCGAATTTTGTGTTTTTTCAAAAATTATTTATTTATTCATGAATATCTATTTTGTCCCCTTCAAAGTAATCCCCATGAGATATTATACACTTGTGCCAACGCTTTTTCCAATCTTCGAAGCACTTCAAAAAATCATTTTTTTGTATCTTGTTCAGCTCCTCCTTCGATGCCGTCTTTATCTCGTCAAGAGAAGCGTAACGTCGTCCTTTCATGGGCCTCTTCAGTTTAGGGAACAAGAAAAAGTCACAGGGGGCCAGATCTGGGGAATATGGTGGCTGCGGCATCATTAGTGTGTTGTTTTTGGCCAAAAAGTCGCGCACAAGCAACGATGCGTGAGCAGGGGCGTTATCGTGGTGCAAAAGCCAATTTTTGTTCTTCCACAAATCCGGGCGTTTCTGGCGGATTGCTTCGCGCAAATTGCGCATAACTTGCAGGTAATATTCCTTATTGACCGTTCTTCCCTGTGGCAAGAACTCATGATGCACCACGCCCCTGCAATCGAAGAAAGCTGTCAGCAAAACTTTCACATTCGACCGAACTTGGCGCGCTTTTTTCGGTCTTGGTTCGTGCGGCAGCTTCCATAACCATAAACCCACGATTCGTCATCAGTTATGACCCTCTGGAGCAAATTTGGGTCGTCGCGGACAGAGTTTAACATCTCATTAGCAATGTTCATGCGATGCTGTTTTTGGTCACAATTGAGCAATTTTGGTACGAATTTCGCGTAAAAATCGAAGACGATCCAAAACACGTGCAAGCAAAGCAGCTGTCAACAATTAACTGAACATTCAAAATGGCCGAGCTTGTCGGCATAAGTGAGAGACATGAGTACCAACATAACGCCACAAAAAATTCGAAATTCGAATATACGTAACCAGCAAAATTCAAAATTCGCGATACTTTTTGAACACACCTCGTATATAGCCCAAAAAAGTTTTAAATTCAGGCTCAAATTTTTAGCTGTGTACCCGACTTTGGACCATCCATAAACCGGTTTGTAAGACCCTTTTCCCAGATGATGAATTACTTTTAAATTGTTAACCTTATAGGTATTACATCCAAGCTCAAAATTAAAAACAAAACAAGTAAGGAAAGAGCTGTCTTCGGCTGTGCCGAAGACTTTATACCTTTCATGAATACGCATCACGGTTCTAAGTGTCCGATCCTTATTAACAATTAGTACAAACTCTACAAAAGTGTTAATTTGAAGATACATATCCCAAATCCCATTTATCGGAACAATCGATTATGTGGGAGCTATATGTTATATTGGTCCGATCTGGCTGATATCACTAGTCCCATTACGTATATAATATTTACCAAATCTGCAAAATTTTACGTTTATAGGTTTTTAATTGTATAATTTATAGCCCAAACCCCATTTATCGAAACTATCGATTGTATGGGAGCTATGCGTTGTAATGGTCCGATCTTGCTGATTTCGACAAATGATTAATCTTATGCAAAATGGCCGCTCCATACTAAATTTCATCAAGATATCTCAAAAACTGAGGGACTAGTTTCCGTACAAACAGACAGTTGGACAGACGTGCAGACGGACATGGATAAATCGACTCAGCTCATCGCCCTGATCATTTCGGTATACTTATAAGAGGGCCTATCTCTTCTTATTCTCATACTTACAAACATCGGACCAAAGTTATAATACCATCTCATGCTCATGAAAGGTATAAAGACTCGTTACAAAAAAAAAAAAGCCAAACAAAATTAAAATTCTCAACGCGACTACAATGTAACCAAAAAAATAGTTACATAACGCGTAAATAAAATATTTATCAACTGCGTAAATTTTATGACTTCTTTACCTTTGAATAAAATTTAATGACAAAAAAATATTTTATTTAACAATTTTTACAACTTGTCTTCTCATTTATTAAAATAGACATAATAGATTTATTAGTTAACAAGCATTACAAGTACAAAAATTAATAATGACTTCAGGTGTTAAGCGTCAAAATCAGAAAATTTAATATTTACAATGTTGCAAAAAAAGTTGGATTATTTTCAACAATAAAAATATAAGTGGAATAACAAATATATCAGTAGTGCTGGCACGTTTCATGAGGCGTGGTTTAGTCGCTCTCAGGCTCCTTTCCTTCTATAAGTAAGAAATGCCTTGCAAAGACTATTTGCATAACTCAACAACAGTAACCGCTTTTTTCACGACAATGTCAATTCGAAAAGTGAAAAAAATATTGCCTTAATAAAATGTAAATAATATTTGTTTAATAAATTTATTCTCAATTAGGAATTTCTGCCTTCTACCAAAGACTATCTGCCGGAACACAATACAGTGTCCGGCAACGCACAAGTGACGTGCTCAAAATTACAAATACTATTTAATTTATGTACATTCTGTTGTTGTAACATTTGCAAATACCGTCAAACAAATTTCCTCATTTAACTTTCCGAAACAAAGCAAAGTATAGAGCAGGTTTTGTGTGTGTGTAAGTGACACAAGCTGACAGCTGTCAGTTACGTACATCAAATGACAGTTCCAAAAACAATGTGACAGTGACGCTTTGTTGGCATTGTGTGGGTGTTGTTGCCACCTATTTTGTTTTTATTTTGATTTTTTCTCTCTCACAATTGTGTTGCTCTTTGTTCGCATTGTCACCCTCTAGCAATTTTATTCGCTTTTCGCAACGCTTTGTAGTTGTCAACTGTTAAAATGTTACTGTCAGCGCAGTTTTAACGGAACCAACATGATATTTTTCTATTTGTGAAACGAAAGTTTTTATAACATTTTGTAGTCTGGTAATACAATGAAACTAATTGAATTGTAGCAAAAACAAGTTGCGAGCTAGAATATCTGATCAAAGAAGTTGACCATTATATTCAAAGGAAATCTTTTACGTGTCAACTTTTGTAGCTGACATACAATTTTCTGTGTTATTTACAATAAAACTGGGGTTTATTTATTTAGTCTACAGATTGAAAAAAAAATCTTATAGACAAGACCCAAAGTGACTACCTCAGCAGATCAAATGTGTTATGGTTTTAGTAGCTGGAGCCGAAATTGCCAAATGTGGCCTTAGCCGCAAGGTGAAAGAATTGTTTTTTCAGTGCCTATGTCCCAGGGCATAAGCTTTAACTTGTGCTAAAAGAAAAGCTTTTACTACCTTTACATTATTTTGCAATTCTCCAAAAATAAGATTTGCTAAAAGCTTCAGACAATTTTTTTAAAAGAGTATTAGTGTTTTTTCAGTCAGGAAAAGCTTATAAGCGAAGGACTTGAGCTTAGGAAGAGGCATCTTTTTTGAAACCCCTGCGAGTTAGGGTTTTAGAATATGCCCGAGCTGACATTACCTAGAAGGATGCACTGGTTATACCAAATCGCTTCCGTGACAATCGGGCATAAAGCGAGGGAGTACCGAAGCGTACCGCGTTCATATTCGGCAAAAGACTGTCACTTCGAGAACAGTACATAAAAACTTCGGGGAGTGTTTTTATCGCTAAAAACAACAACAACAATGTTTTTTGACAAGCATTTTATGGCAAAAATAATTTCAGAGGATTGCCAAGCACTAACCATGAACGACTCAGTTCTTTGAAAAATGTTTTCAGTAATATAAACTTGAGTCTTCCTCCATCTTCTTCTTTTTCTTTATTATCTCCAACCTATTCTTCTTCTCAAATTTCTCTTCGTTCCATTTTTCTTCTCTCGTTTCATAATTCTATTAAAACATTTGTTCGTCTGTTTTCTTGACTTTTCTTCTTCTTTGTTTAATTTTTTTGGTGGCTTATTTTAACAGTTTCCTCAAATATTTCGGGACATCACTTTATACCTCTTCCAATTTTATTATGTACTTTACACTTAGACAATTTTCTTATTTTTGCTTCCTTTTTTCTTTTCTTATATATGGAATCTAGAGATCGCATATAGGCCTATGTAAGTAATGTGTAAACGTCTGAAGTTAATTGAATGATGTACCAGGCTTCTTTCTGCATGCATCCTGTTTTTTTTTTTCTTTTTGTATCCCGCCAGCTCTATGCAGCTGCCATAGTAAGTTTGGTGGTATATCCGAGTGGATCATCGGTGCCACGAAATTTGCTTCAACACTTTACAACTCTGGCCTAACTCAAGGTGCGTTTCAGATACTTTTTAATCAAAGATTTAAGTCCCTTGTTGTTGTAACCTGAGAACATTTCCAGAAGGTTTGAGGAGTATTACGAATATGCAAGGATTTATGTGACCCCTTGAAAACGAGTAAGAACATTTATGGTATAATGAAAAAAAAACTAGTTTAAAAACAAATGACGGTATGGCTAACTGAAACAGGGCGGGGATCACCAAAAGACTGTAGGACAATATCAGTAATTGCCATCAGCAAACTGATTAATTCTAATCAGATAAAGACCAGGCTCAGCGGGATTAATACGATCCACCTCAATGATCCCACTAAGTAATGTCAAAGTTATGCCAGCATAATATCGAAATAGTTCAGTGTCAGCTGCCAAAGAAAGAAATTTAAATTTTTTTTTTTCTAAAGTTATACAAATTCAAAAATTTCACGTTTTTCCTGTTTTATAAAGTTAATTTTTTCAATATTTCGGAAACTATTGTAAATAGTTAAAAAAACAAACGTTGACACTTTCAAAGGGTACCCTTAGAGGTATGAAAAAATAAATGTTTAAAGAAAAATTCCAAATTTATTATTTAAGAACATTTTTGACTTTTCAAAATCGAAAAACCTAAAGGTCGCCATTAAGTTTTGAACTCAATATTTTTTATATTATACTTCAGATGTATCTAAAATTACACTGAAAGTTTCAGAAAGGTGTTTTCTATTTTTTTTTATCACATTTTGAGTTTTTTCAGTAAAATTTTTTTTTATTTCTCTAACTCATTTTTGATGACCGGAAATTTTTTTTCTTGCAAAAATATGCTTAAAATTTTTCTTTTACATTCCACTAGCACCAAAAAAAATTTTCGGTGATCAAAATTGTGTAATTTTGCGTTCAACTAATTGAACTCAACTAGAAAGTTACAAAATTAAAAAAAAAACTTTTTTTTTAATCAAAAACTTATATATTTGAAATAACAAAACACACCCTTCTGAAAATTTCAAGCTATTTTAAGTTAAATTAGAGGTATAATACAAAAATTAGTAAGTACAAAATTTAATCGCTAGCTTTATTTTTTTCTAAAATTATAAACAAAAATTTTTTGTTCTTGTAAATTTTTTTTTTATCTCTAATTACCCCCTTTAATTGCGTAAAAAATTTTTCATTAACTACTGTAATTTCTAACGTATTAAAAAATTTGCTTACAAAAAAGAAAAAGGAGAAGAAAGGTGCATAACTTTTGAAAACAAATTTTTTGTATGTTTTTCATTGGCAGAACTGCATTTTATGATAAAAGGAAAAACTTCACCAAATTTCATGCAAATCAACAGGGTTCGATTCCAACTATGGGATGATTTGGAATGGAAGACCCTTGTACTAAAATTATTTCAAAATGGTTCCTTATATGCCGACATCAGTCCAAAATTATCGCTAGAAATGCTCACTATCACTAAATCTTAACGCACAATGGCCATCTCTTATTTTTGTATGTGCGCACCTATTTGTAAGCTTAAGTCAATTTTTGCCTATTTTAACACATAGTTGTTTAAAATTTCTACATAATAATAAGAGCTTACGTACTTGAGTATATTTATAAGCTATAGAAGAGCGCATTGTTGTTTCATTAAATTTAATTAAGACGGTTGTTAGCACGTCAAGATACTTACGTATCTGTGTGTATGTGAACATTTGACAGGGCCGAAAACATTTTTTTTCTTTTTTTTTTTTTAATTAATCTGGTGTTATTTTGTGAATGCTGATGGAAATTTAATATTTTAATTTGACAGGTCTAACACTGTTTGTTTAAACTTTTTAGGCTGGATTATATATCAGCTTTAAAACTGCTAAGTTGTTGAAGTAACCCAATTAAGCCGTGTAATCAACATTTTACCTTTATGCTTCGGAAATTTATACAAAACGCAATTTAATTACATTAAAAAAAGTGTCAAAATGCTTTTTCAAAAAATTACATTTTCACAAGTTATTTATAGTTGAATTTTTTGTTTTCCTCGTTCTTTACCAAAATTTTCTCATTTTCAATTTTTTTTCCATCATCAAGAATCTTTATTTTATAAATCTTATTACTAAAAATATAAGAATTTTATAACACACGAAGCCTTTTTAAATTTTTAGAAATGATTGGGATTCAACGCTTAATTCCACTTAAGAATCTGTATCTATTTTTTTCTTTATTGGATTTTATGAAATTAATTCTGAACAGATGATTATCGGTTTAATTCATTATTTTTTTGAAAATCAATTTTATGATTGTATTACTTTAAATTTTTAATGATTATTTTCTAATAAATTAAATAAAATGGCCAAAAAAAATTATATTTCTCAAGATTATTAAAAAAAAAATCAGAAAAAAAAACGTGTTTCGATTTTTTTTTCTCAATTTCTTTTTTTTTTTTTTGATTTTTTTCAGTAATGTTGTAGAAGCGCAAATATACCCATCTACAATACTGAAAAAAAAATCTAAATTAATAAAAAAAAAATCTAAAAAAATCAAAAAAAATCGTAAGTTATCAAAAGTAATGAAAAAACTTTATTAATTAATTTTGTTTTATTTAGATTTTTTTTTTCTAATCGTAATCGTTTTTCTTCATGGGATTTTTGAAATTCCTTCTGAGCATATGATTACCGGTTTGATTCAGTATTTTTTTGAGAATCCATTTAATGATTGCATTACCTTAAATTTTTAATGATTATTTTTCAATTAACTAAAATAATTATCAAAAAAAATGATGACTTTTTACGGTTATTAGAAAAAATCCAAAAAAAAAAGAGAAGTGTTTTGTTTTTTTTTTTTTGTTTTGATTATTTTTGATTTTTTTCAGTATCGTGGATTTATTTAGGTGCTTCTAAAAAAAAATCTAAAGAAATCAAAAATAATCAAAAAAAAAACTTGTTTTCGTTACTTTTAATAACTTTAGATTTTTCTCGATTTTTTATTTATTATTTTTGATTTTTTTTTCAGTATTTTGGATGTGTATATTTATGTACTCCTACAACAATACTGGAAAAAAATCAAAAATAATCCAAAATAATAAATTAAAAAATCCAAAAAATCTAAAGTTATTAAAAGTAATGAAAACAACTTTTTTTGATTATTTTTGATTTCTTAAAATTTTTTTTTCTCATCGCAATCAATTAATAATTGCCTTTTCTTGAAAAGCAATTAGAATAATCATTACCAATTAAAAAAGGCGTCTAATTAGTTGATTAATTATTACTAATCAAATTTAAGAGGTCTGATTCTGAGGACGATGTTCAACGAAATTTTAAACAATGGTGTTTTTAAAAACATTCTGAGATATGGCATTTTCTACAATATTCATAGCTATAAATGTCCTCAAGGCCAAGAATTATAATTTTTATGAAAACTATAATTTTTTAGTAATTTTTAATTAACTTATTTAAAGATTTTATGTTAAAAGAAGAGAACAATTTAGAGTCAACGATCAAAGCTTTACTTATAAATTCATTTCGAGACATTTTAGCATGGTCTGTTAACCATTAAGCTATCAGACCCGATGGTCCATTTTTTTTTTTTTTTGAGAAAAAAATATGGTTTTCAGGCCCAGTCTAATGTACATATGCAGACTAAGCTGCTCAACAGGCACTGCTTGAGTGTTTTTGATGACCTTCAACTACTTAACAAAAGCGAAGTATTTCCATAACAAAATTTCCTACATTTATTCACACAAAAGTTTAAACAAATTTATTGGCGAATATGAAGAATTTTGGTTGTTGTGTCAGTATGCACTCGCAAACATTGTTCGTTGGCCCAATTTTCTGAGAGAGTAAGATTGCGCAAAAAAATTTATACATACATATTTGTATGTTTATAAATATGTACATATGTGAACGAACACCTTTTGTTTGGAATGAATTTATTTTCATATATACTGACTGAGTTTAAATATAAATTTCGTGTACTAAAAATTGATTTACGTATTGTGAATCTTAAATATGCCCGCTTTATTTCAAAATTAAAATTATAATATGAAGGTATAGCTTTTGGAAAAAATTTATTTTTTCTGTTTCGAAAAAAAAAAACAATTATAGGATGTTTTGCATAATGTAAAGGGGTTAAGTTCGAATAAGCAAATAAAACGAAAAATAAGTGCAAAAGACCTTTTCGTTAAGCTTTGTGTTATATCAAAAAAAACCAGGTCTTAGAACCGAAAATTATAAAAAAAAAAACTTTTTTTATTTTATGATTGTCAAAAAAAAATTATTTCGGTTTCCATAAACTCACTAACTTAATATCCCTAACATACATATATATGTATATAAATAAGTACGCAGTTGCTGATATTTATTTAAAGTTCAATAGCGCTTAATCACTCAGAATTTTTTTTGGAAATATCTCTGTTACGGACCGTTGAACAATCGTGATTAATCACAATAAGGAACTAATTTAATTTGTGATTTTCTAGGGAACCTAATTAGCTATAAACTAACATTGCTTTGATAAAATAAGCAATAAAAAATTAAAACTTTTTGGAATGATTGGGAAAAATTAAAACCCGTTTCAATATTTTCGAAATTTTTTTTTCTCGGTAATGTTATCAGTTATTAATTTCTAGTTTCTGAAAAAAATGTTTAATGTCATTGTCAGTTCCAAAAACCATGTAATCAATTAATTTTAGGGTTATAATTTAACAGGTCTGATACATGCGTAATTCGGCGTAGTTTTAAAAGTCATAGCTTCTTTTCGAGGTTTCTAATGAGAGAGTTTCGGCAAAACACATACGACTTTTAAAAAGAGATAATCATTACTTAAAGTTTTTATATATTTTATTTTAATTGTCTTTTGAGTACCAAGAAGGTTTTTTCTTGGTTTATATCCACGCGTTGTATCACCTAAAACATACGTCATACCGAATGTAGGAGAATGACGTAAATTAACTCGTCGCCGAAATACTTCTCCATAGTGTTCATCAATAATATAACAGTACTGATTACCTAATACTGAGACCTACACGCCCCCATAGTTCTAAATATCATAAACTAAGACTAAGTAGATAATAACTAAAAATAATAAATCGAAGTCAGATGAGTTGAAGGACGAGTTCTTTCATCAATCGATTGTGTGCTGATTTTAACTTATCGCACAAATTAGCAAGAATTACAGTGTTTCTATGGCATAAATATGTATATAGGGAGGGGTTTCGAACAAATACGTGATGTTAGAATATTCCTGAAGGTTCTAACTCCCACTATAATACAGAAAGTGCGAGTGTGGGGCAGGAATACTTTTCTGTTGTTGTTGTTGTGGTAATGACAAACACACTCTCCGAAGGTTTTGGAGAGTATTGTCGAATTAACAGTCCTTGGCCGAATTTGAACCCGTTACGCTCCGGTACTCCCTTGCGGTACTGCCCGACTGTCGTGGTAGCGATTTATGACCAGTGAAACTTTCTAGGTCATGTCCGTTGATCAACCATCGAGTAGCACGTCATTAACATTGTGCATATTAGTCGCCTCTTACGACAGGTATGCCTACCTCGGGCATATTGTAAACCCCTAACCCACAGGGGCAATACTTTTCTCTTAACCTTTGTCTCCAAAAGGAATGTTGTCAATAAATTGCGCCAAAGATCTGTTCATTTATTCATTTAACAAAGGGGGTTTTAATTCAAAAAGTTTTCACAATATATTGGCAGAACCAAATGACTAATTTTCACTCTGAGCCACTGCATTTCAGAACAAGACAAACGTAGATCAGAATGACTCCAGAAATCTGAATCTTTTGCTGAATTAAACTTGGGTGTTCTGAGTTAAATTAAACTTTTCTTAAACACATCTTCTGAAATACTCTTTCTAAATGCAAAGCAACTCAAGAAGATAAAAACTACAAGGTCATTTCTTATGATATTCATTGAAGTACATTAAATTTTGTCAAATTTAAGATAAACCAATAAAAAAGGTCATAAAAATATTGAAGACTTTACCCGTAAGAAAACAAAGAATTTTGTCTAAAACCATTCATTAAGAAGTTATTAACATTTATGATGATTTGATGGTTAGCCATTTGAATTTTTTTAGTACTTTTTAGTACCCAAATTTTAATTTTACGATGCTCGCTTATTATTAGCGCAATTTGTGGCAACACCAGCAATAAAAAAATTTATATAGTACAAAGCTATAAAAATTTTTAAAATACAATTATAAAAATAAACAAAATATAAAATAGCAAAAAACATGAAAATAGCTGATAATATAATTATAAACAAGCAATGACATAGCAACATCTATAAATAATCGAAACAACAGCAACAAAAACGCAAGGTATATTGATAGCAATATCGATTTCAATGTCAGCGCGAGCGCATAAAAACTTAAAAAAAGGCACAACAAACAAAATAGAACACAGAGACATACGAAAAATAACAACGCTGACACAAATTTAAATTTGGAATATATAAATTTGTTAAAGCAAAAAACTTTGTATTGAAAATCAAATACAAATTGAAAATTAACGACGAAACCCATTGCAAAAATATTAAATAAATAAATTAAGAAAAAAAGATAAAACCATTAAAACAATAATTAATTTGACACAATTAAAAATAAACAAAAAAATTCTTCCATGCGCAGCTATTAAAAAAATATTTTTATTTAAAAGAACAAAAGGAGGTTCATTTACCCAGAAAACCATCGGTTGACAACGCCAGCTGTGCGATAAACATAAACACAGACGGAGAGTTCAAAGAAATTTAATTTGAACATAACAAACGGGCAATGATCACATCGATCGCATGAAAACTTGTATATGCTGGCATCAGTGTGACCAGGTGATCGAAAAAAAGGCTAAATCGGGCAAAAAAAAAGAAGCTTAGAAAAGTCTAAAATTAAGAAGAAAAATGCTAAAAAAAGCCAGAAATTTTTTTACGAAATCCCTTTTAAATTTTTTAATTTTACTTTAAACTATTTGTATATAAAGCTGTAGATATAACTTAAAGGAGCTATTCTTGTTACAACACATATCAGACACATTTTCCTTGACAAGGAATTTTTTTAAAGAAATACATACTATAGAAAAATCACTACAAACGTACTAATTATATAAAATTTTCTTCGTTTGATGAATCAAAAGAGCTTGAGTCTGCGTACAAAGTTTGGGTCTTTATCATAGCCTCTTCAATCCCGCACCGAAAATACGTTCAAAAAATAATTTTTTATGACTAATTTATAATAACTGGTGTCTAAAGAGTTTATTTCAAACTAAATTGTTTATGTTATTTTTTTTTTTAATACTAAAAAACAGTTTTTCGAAATTTTTAATTTTTAGTATAACTGCAAAATAAAACAAAATATTCTTATGTAATTCAAAGAAAAAGCTAATTCAATGTTTTTTTATTAAAAATAAATAAAAATATATTAAAAAAAGTAAAAGTGTTTATGTGTACACAAAAAAAATATTAACTCACTTTTGAGAAAATATGATCCAATCTTGCATATTTCAATCCATTTGAAAATATCGTATGAAATGAACGCGACAGGAGCAGTAAAGAGAGACATTAAAAATGTAGAAAAGCGAGCGAATATGTTCCCAATAAATTGTTATATTGTTTGAGAAAAATAATGAAACATTGACAGTTATTTTACAAAGAAAACTTTTGTCCACATATGTGGACATTATACCCGAAGAGGATAGAGATGAGATCATCGGTAATTTCAAAACCAGCGCAACATTTTAGCGAACGTCTAATATTAAGCAGCGAGTTAAGCATTTTAATTTTGAATCTGTTCCTTAACTTAGTTCTTAAAATGTTCATGGCACTAAAAATTCTTTCAACCTCTACATTACTGAAAGGTAATACCAAAAAGTTAAATACGCATTCGACCAGTTCTCAAAAAGGGGGTTCGTTTAATGAATTTTTATGTTTTCGGATTTCCACCCAAAATTCTATGGTAGAGGTCACACTTGCCCACTGTACGGTTATTAGCTTTCGCCACTGCAGCTCAATCAATGCTACTTGACTTGAAGAATACCTAGAATTTTCTTCTTGAAAGTGAGAAAATACATCCGGCTCTGTAACCTTCAAAGAATTATCCACTGAAAAAAAGTTTCTTTTGGAATTATCAGGTAGGCAATGTCGCAGTTGGGTTATCAACTCCATGAAAAATAGTTGACAATCTGTATTTCGTCATCAATACCACCTTCATTTAACTTTAATTTTATATGAAAAACAAAGGTTAAATCAAGCCTCGAAAAGGCTAACCTGGTCACACTGGCTGGCATGTACGAAAAGTGTTATATTGTGAGAGGCGAAGTGGCCATGCAACCGTATCGCTGCATGCGAGTTTACACGAGTAGAAATGATAGTGGTGCAAGTGCTCTCACACTGTCAACACTGCAACGTACTGTAAATGAACCAACATATATATATAGAGATATATTTTTTTCATTATTTGCAAAAACTGATTTTCCTTTTTAATATCGCGGGATTTTCGGGTTCGAAAATTTATAACTGAAAACTAAAAATTTGATTTATTCAGGAAAATTACTCTACTTTCGTTTTCATAATGTGCAATATTTTTGAACATTTTAATTTTTTTGGTTCCTTGTAGTAACATAAGATTATTTAGCTACAGAGAAGAAACTGTGGTTCTAATGATTTCTTCAAAATTCCATTTACGACAAAAAAAACTCAGTTAACATGGATTTCAAACTCAAACAAATGCCATTGTCTCTTATTAATTTTAAAGAGGCAGTAATCGTAGCAGTTTTCGAGCAGCTCTAAATATTTCAATTACCTTTTTAACACAATCAATAGTAATGCCCTCGATACCATCAAAATTTTCCAGGTTCAAATTCTGGCACAGGTAACATTTTAAAGGGTTTTGTTTTCCAAAAACGGGATTCACCGCCCGTGGTCGGTGACCGAGAAAAAAATCAACTTCCTTACCTGTAGCTCCACTATTATAAAATTTGGAAGAGATACTCGGCCTTAATCTACATAAACTATAAATGGCTGCATTCCTAGTGTAGTGCTACGATTTTCATTTTAAAGGTGAATGGTTCCCAGTTCTTATCATAAAATCGGAGAGTTATAAAAATTATGGTGAGACTTGTGGGTCACACCTATTTGAAGAGCGCAATAATGGTTGAAATATTTCTGCCACCATCAAGATTTAACGAAAGCGCTAACTTGGTTCGGCAGCACAATGAAGCACAAGGCTGTTCAGAAATGTCACTTAATTAAGGTCCAGTAATCTAGTAATGTTGTTATTGGAGTAACCCCATTGCAGATTTATAATGACCCACAAAACTCTTCCCCTTGAAAATTGTCCAGTAAATATTCTAGTGGTAGGAACATTTTGATTCTGGCTTCTAAGACTTCTACTTCAGTAACATTTGTTGCCAACATCGACTACTCTAAATAAAAGCCAAGATTTCATTAAAATATCCTCAGGAGTTTTTAGTCATCTTACTGCCTTTACACATTTTCTATTCTTGTTAAACCACGTCCTAAAGTAACAAAATAAGGAGTTCATTTTAACCTTATACCAAAGAACGAGTTCAGAATCGGATGGTGAGTGATGATGAAATTGTGTCCTAAACGGCATCACTCAAATCAGCATTAGTCAGGACTATTGTAGTTCAAGAGCTGGTTAATGGTCATAAAATCTTTACGGTTTGTTTGATAGAGCAAGCGTTAAATGATTGGTTCTGTCCTGTAGTGTTAATATGTGGAAAATTTTAAGGGTGAAGTTTCAATATGTAACTTCTTTTATCCAACGAAAGTGTGATTGTGTCTCCTTTGAGGCTGTGCTCTAATGGAGTGGGGTATAAAGCAAAAAATTAACGTCTTCTCTTGTAAGGCTCGTTAACACTGAGCTAAAGAATGATCTATAATATAAATGGGCAAGCTGAGGGAAATTGTGCCACTTTATGGCCACACTATACATTTCAGGTATTAACAATTGCATATGTATGGATAGCTATTGCCAAGCTGCAGTGCCGTCAATCAAAAAAACTTAAAAAAAAAATAATTATAATATAGAAAAATTTGTTTAGAAATGGCACCAACACAAATGCCAAACATGTATTCACACTATAGAGCCGTAGTTGTGTGAGTAGCATGTCATGCATGTTATTGTATTACTCGTGTGATCGGCTCTCACTGTGAGTGCGAAGAGTTGGTAGTGGACCAGTGAAAAACAAGTATTCGCACTATAGAGCCTCTGTTGTGTTGAATACTCTATGGAGTAATCTTTTAGGAGCATTTTGATATTAGGGCCTCCATAGAGTAATCAGGGCCTCCATGGAGTACTCCGAGATGGAGTAGGTGATCCAATCCTAGGATATTGCCATGTAAATTGGAACATCTCTATTATTTGATAAATGTTGGAGTACTCTGATACTCCTACTGAGTACTCTGATACTCCTACTTCCTTTTTTTCAGGGCTTAAGCAAGAAAAAACTTCCGCAAATATGTAAACTTCCTTTATGATAAAAACAGTATTTACAAAACCCAAATAATTGATTATTCGTAAAGAGTATCCAACACCGTAGCTTTGTTTGTGTATTTTTTGTGGTTAGGTTTTGTGAATTGGTTAAAATAAAATAAAATAAAATAAAATAAAATAAAATAAAATAAAATAAAATAAAATAAAATAAAATAAAATAATACAAAATAATATAAAATAAAATACAATAAGGAAAGAAAAGAACCGAAAGGGAAGGAAAGGAAAGGAAAGAAAAGGAACGGAAAGGAAAGGAAAGTGAAAGGAAAAGAGAGTAAAGGAAAAGAAGGGAAGGGATAAGCAAGAAAAGGAAACAATAAATAGAAAACAACAAAAAAATAAAAATAGAGACTCTAGAGAGAAGAGGAAATCAATGAAAACGAAAATATACTAAAGAAAAGGAACAGCAGATAAAGGAAGGGAAAGAAGGCGAATGAAATTAGTAGAAAATAATTGAAATGAAATAAAGTTTTGTGGTTGAATTTTAACCACTGGGCGATCGCTAGTTTAAATAAATTAATAGTTCTTTGAAAATTAAATTAGGAATACGGCTTGTATAAACTTTATCGAATAAACCTCATTTAAGCTCACGGGTAGGCAAACCCCATAGAAGCTTTGACGCGACACGAAAATTAATTTTTCATTCGCGTTTTTACGCTCTCTTTTGAGTTTTATACGGAATCAAAATAGTTCTCGCCGGACAAATGTGTGGAGTGTCGAAACGAAAAATGTTCCAAAATACTCGGCATATCTTTAATTTCAGTGGCAACTGATATACAATTTTCAAAAATGTTGATTGAGGTATTCAAGCACGCATTTTCGGTGTCTAAATTTATAATCTAGAGCCGAAGGAAAAATGCTATCAACTATTCAGAATGTCACCGTTGACAGGTGCTATAAAAATGTGCATGTTGACAGCGCGCTCTCGAAACTCGAAGAGTCTTAAATTTGATTTATTTTGTTTTGTTGATTTTCGGACAAAGTGGAAAGTTGATGTATAGTGGAATGAGAACGAAACTAAACACTAAGGATGGCGGAAAACCAAAACGGGTTTGTTACAAAACCAAATTTGACAAGGGATGACAGAAAATCGTTTCAATATACAATAGTCTTAAATCTATTTATACATACCCACCGAGTAAAGTGAGTTCCTTTGACAGTAAGCTTTTTTGCAAGGAAGAGAAAAATTGGGATCGATTTAATGCCACTGCTTTAATTTATTTTTGCTTCTTGTACATTTGAGAATGGCCCACTGTGCGATTGTTTCGCTTATTAGCAGAGATCACATAAACATACATACAAATATTTCATTGCACAGATAAATATTCAAAAGAGTCATTGCATTGGCATGTACAGCTGCTCATTAGCGATTGTCTATGATGGGAAAGAAAGAGCGATCAAACAAAAAATAAAAAAAATAAAAAATATGAAATTTCCCATTTCAAATGCACACATTAACATTGGTGTGGGTGAAATCGTTTTTGAGGAAATTATAGATAACAATACAGCGCATTTCGTTGCCGCGAGCTGATAAAAAAAATGTCAATGCAGAGAGGATGCAAAGTAAATATGAACGCAGTGACAAAGCGATGGTTGTGGTTTGGCTTTACAGGCGCGGATACAGGTCTCTAGTTGAGGGGGGGCGATCATGGCCGATAACTCAAAATGCAAATTGCCATGAAATTCAGTAATATAAATGAATGATTAATTTTAGAACGCCATTTTTACATATTTACGTATAAACGTAACGAATTTATCTTTAAGCACTCAAATTAGCTTTCGAACAAAAAGCACTCAGGAAATGATTTTATACAGGTTAAAGGTAGAAACTAGTTCTTTCTCATAAGCGAGTTTCACTTGTGTCTGGAAGTGGAGTTATCTTGAATCTATATTTATTCGAGCAATGAAAAAAACAGAGATGAACAATAATGCTTAGTGAAATTAAGTACACTTCAATCTATTCGTCGACAGATTAAATATGTCGTTTTGTTACAAAGATATTTTTGAAACAGTATACATTATTATTTTTCAAAAATTAGCATCAAGCTGCTAAGATACAATTATATATTATAAAATCAATGTTTCGCCTCCCTTTTTTTTCGTAACTTTCTATAATGTTTTCAAAGTCGATTTTAATATCATAATGTACGTGTAAAAGTGCTAAGCCAATGAGCCTCTCTTCAGTCATAGTTGTTCGTAACCATGTGTTTAATCGCCGAGTGGTAGAAAAACTTATTTCTGGAGAAGCATTACTGACTGGCAGTGTAGCCAGAATGTGCAATAGCATCCTTATCAGTGGAAAAGCATTTCCGTAGCAGTGATCTACAACTTCTACAGCAGATTTTGGTATTGATTTTTTGACGGGCTTTTTTGATAGAGTATACTTACTATACATTTACATTTAACGCTAGACAAGCAGACAAAAGAAGATAAGAAAGATTTCATTCGATCTCAATTTTACGGAAATCTAAAAAAAATGCATTTGAATTTCGGGCAAATTAAGCACGTTCAATATTTCTACAGGTCTGACGGGGGGCGATCGCCCGCATCGCCCCCGCATCGCCCCCGCATCGCCCCCCTGTATCCGCTACTGTGGGTTTAGGTATTAATTACTGAAAATTATATTTGCATTGCATTACAATTTAAGCGTTTTAAAGTACATCCATGCTATGAGGAAGTTAATTTTATAATTCCGGAGGGTCATAATCGTTTTTTTTCAACGTATTGAAGGTTGCTTTTATATGGCTGGAAGTATGCTTGCCTTCCACAACAAAAGTCGTGTTAAGTATCTGGTGGCGGTAATATCAAAACATGAAATACTTTTTGGAAACCGTTTCCATTTTTAGTAAGCACAACTACTCCGCAGAAAACTCAGTCACCTGTGAATAAAATTTTTGTTTCAGAACTAGATCCAAAATCGAAAAATCGCCCTTATATTTGTATGATAAACTTATATTCACGAGGTCTGCACGAACGAGTGATCTAATCGTCCCTATCTTTAACTTTGTAGCATCTACTCAATACAATAAGAACCTGGAATTCGATACCTGCCGTAATTAGAAGTGAGCTAAACAAAGGCAATTTCAAGAATATAATATTCTCATATTTCTCTACCTTATCACATAATTCAGACCGACCATCATGACTTACTTAGTTTACTGATAAAATCATGTTAGTTTTAAGTACTTATTTATTTATTTTTATATTTTTTCTTGCTTTTTTTCACTTTCATATTTTGTATTTATGGTTTTATTGTGTGTTTTTTTTTTATTATACTTTGTGTTGTGCTACAAAAGGTGTTAAATCTCATTGTACTAATTTTTATATGTTTTAAACAAAAAATAAAAAATAAGGGCTAGGTGGATAAACCCTACATTTTCACTAGTTCTTAACTGGCAAACAATTATTATTTCAATGTGAGGTTTAATTTTTTTTTTCTAAATTCTTAGAAAAACAAGTACTAACTAAAACGGCTCTATTTTTCAGCTAGATTGGAAGTACTGAAATATTGAGTTGAAAAACAATAGCTCCAATGAGGATATTTATGGAGTGGCTCAGACATATCGCAGAGGTGAAATCGTGCGGGAATCACTTTATAGAATTTTTAACTAGAGATCTTATTTACAGTGTATCAATGTAGATAATTCCCTTTCTCCCCACCAATCTTACCCATTCAATCGTAATAAATGGATGAAATCTCTGAACTGCATTCACATTTTTGTATAAAAATATTACCTGTTAATTGCTACACTTGATGAGATGAGATGAGATGAGATGAGATGAGATGAGATGAGATAAGATCGTTGAAGTTGATAGAGACAACAGCAAAAATATACCATTTTCGGTCAAATTATTTACTTTGCAGAATAATGATTTTATTGAACATACAAACAACTAGTTCTGTTTAACATTTGCACTAGAAGTTAATATGATTGATTGCTTACACACGATTTGCCGTTTGCAATATTCAGTGATTAACGTTCAATATCCGTATTAACAAATTAGGTCATACAGGAATATTTGAACAAATTAGATATATATACATTAGACTGGAAGAAAAACTTTTTTTAGAAATTACATTGATGTGATGCCGAATTTAAAAAATTTGTTTCATTGTGAGCTTTTTCTCATTTTCATATATATGAATGTATTAATTTATAGAGGTCTGTTATTGCTAACTTAGAGGTTTTACATAGGAAATTTCTTAAGAATGCAAAAAAGAGATAAATACAGATTATTTAAGGAAATTGATTGCTAAATGCGAATAAAAAGATTAAAAAACTGGTAGTGATACGCTTTTTATTAAAAAAAACTCAAAAAGGGTTTTTTTTTTTTGTGAAGTTAGATCCCAACGAAATCAAATTTTTTTGGAGCAATTGGATTTCAAATTCATGAAGCGAGTTATCGGACACGCCTAGCTCGAACGCATTAGGAAATTCAGTAGACTCTCAGATAGAGCATAGACTATTTAAAATTTTAGAAAAGTGGGCGGTGCCACGCCCCCATATAATATAAAATTTAAATTCCTCATAACCATAAATGTATTTGGTCTAAATTAATGATATTTGGATATATGTGGCCCTTGGTGAAAAATTCCAAAATTTTTCAAAACTCGGCGGTGCCATGCCCATACATTTTTGAGTGTTGTTCGTGCTTCGTTAATATCCACAGTTTATTGTCGATCTTTATAACACTTTCATAGTGGGTTTATGGCTTCGCTGCGTACGACACAGGCAATCCATTGTTTTCGGAAAAGCTCCTAGGCAACATAGAGTTTCAATTATTCATAACTTGGAATTTATTTGGTTCAAGTTAATGATATTTTATAAATAGATACGTCCTATATATCAAAAAAAAGGCGTGAGTACCAAGTACTCGTGGAGTTTGATGTGTAAACATGTAAAAAATCCTGTAAAAAGTTTAATTTCTTTCCTTTCCTTTTCCTTCTTTTTTTCTTTTCTTTTCTTGTCTTTTCTTTTCTTTTCTTTTCTTTTCTCTTCCTTTCCTGTTCTTTCCTTTCCATTACTTTCCTTTTCCTTCCTTTCCCATTTAATTTCTTTCCCCGTTATCATAGTTCCCTTTAATTAATTTAATTTAACTCTATTTTATTTTACTTTAATTTTATTTATTTTATTTTCTTCTATGTTATTTTAGTTTCTTTTATTTTATTTTATTTTTATTTTATTTTATTTTATTTTATATATTTTTGTAAGTATAACGAGCTCAAGACCAGTTGATAATAATTCTTAGTTAATTATTATTATTTTTGATTAGAGGAAAAATTGAAAGCAACAAACATATACAGGCTATAGTTATAGTACTATTTCGAAAACAGCCACGATTTCTCGTCAGACTAATTCGTATAGTTTTGCTATTTTCAGAGGATCTTGTGGAGATCGAACCAACTCACTCTGATTGCCAGCGCAGCCGCCTAACCCATAGGCTGTGCTGCGTGTAGTTTTGCAAGCTGCTTAATTCACGTTTTCCTCTAATTGTTGTTTGTTATCTTACCAATAGTACTATAACTATAGCCTATACTATAAATTTTAAGAAAAAAAAAACGGTAAATGAAGAAGCGACAAATGCGGAGCGAAAAGAGTACAGTTTCTCAACACTTTGGCAGCACAACGTGTGCCGGTTATGCTAGTATGAAATAAAATAACAAAATAAAAACTAAAAAATTCCTTCACAAATCAATTGTGAACTTGTCGATTCAAAATAGCAACCAAAATCGTTAGCGCTTATAACTATTTTTGCTGGCTTCTTTTCTTGTTTCTTTGAATTCAAACTTTGTTGACTAATAAAAAACGGTCATCAATTTTTAAGTACTCAGCTTAGCTTTTAATTTATTACTTAATTGAGAAATGAATATAAGCAAGCTCATTATGATATGTAATATGACCTAGAACTTCAAAGGGGTAATAACAATTAGATTACACTAGCAGTCGGGCTAACACCTACAGATAACCTCACCTGAGTTCGCCGGGTTCATATCCAAAGCATTTGTGTTCTATAAAGAGGCAAAGCGAAACAGGAAACCTTTTCTTGGACCAGTCACACATATTTGAATATGCAATTAAGTACTTTAGCTCTTTATCTCTCTGAACAATTTATTATCTCTTAAGAAACAAAATATGCATGTTAACTTCAAGGCCGCAGCGACATTGTTGGTTCATATAAATTTTTCTGCAGCTCCAAACCATATACAATCATATAACATACATTTATATTTAGATTGCTCATATCGCAATTGAGTCTGGTTATAAATTTCAACCAAAAAAGCGAGAAAGCAAACTAACAGTGATCTCGCCTTACAGAGCCGTGCACAGGTTTCTTCGGGAGGTTTTGAACTTTTGGATGCTCAAAGAATATTATGATCTGAGTCTACGAAAAGTGCACTTATCGCACTTATGAAAAACTGAAATAAAATTTACCTAATTTACACGACTCTGCGTGGTCCCAGATTCCTTTCTATATGTCGCCTGTAGCAGAATCTTGAAAACCACGCAGGTACACGTCCGGTCTTAAGCGATGTAGCTGCCGCTTATGGCGGAGTGGGAGTGTAACTGCATTCCACCTTAGGCCACTTCCACAATTAGGAGATTTCACGCACGCGCACTTTAAGACCCGAAAGCCAGTTTTCATCAAAAATTCAGTAGGTAAAAACCCCTTGGGGGAGCTTTAAGCCCCCAAAACCCCCCGTGCGCACTTGCCTGTCCCCTTACATTTTTTGTTCAGGCTTTATATCTTTTATCTTTAATAGCACAGTCAAGTTCTCTTTCTTATCCAATATTTTCGTTACTACTTGTGAATACCGAAAATTTTAAAATAAATAACGTAATTAACCAACGATAGTAATTAATTAAATCTCTTTTTTAACAACTAAATTTAAGTACGTGCAAACACGATAAAACGATAAGGTATTCAAATCAAGTTGCCAAGCACGTGGATATAATAAACTTTCATTTGGCCACAATTAGAGGGCAATGCTATTGTTGATCCAACAACGAAATGTTAACGATTGAGGCGTTAACTGTAATTAAGTATTTCACTTAGCATAGCTTTAGATACTATCGTTCTTGTTAAATATCGAATCTTAAAAACAATGACTGATAATTAAATGTTTACTTAATAATTACAGTTGTGAAAAGGATTTTAAATATAGAGTTTATTTATTGAAATAGATAAAAACCCAGGGGACGAAGTCAACAGTAATTTTCAAAATTTCAATTCAAAAAGTCAGTTGGACAGAGTTTCTCTATTTGATATCTGTATAAAGCAGAGTGATGCCTGTGTGATGGAGTATACCCAACAATCATTTCTGTAAATCGTTTTCAAAATAATTTAAAGTAAACTTGCTACAATAAGCGATATGTAAGCTTTTTCAGTTTTAATTTATTTGAAGGTTTCAAGTAAACTTTTTATAAACTTCCAGAAAAAACTGTTACAAATAATTTCAATTTAAAAGTGAAATCCAAATGTTTATAAAAATTCAGAAAAAACTACTTGTCAGTTGTTTTCTCTTCAACTTAAAATATTTCCAATTCTTTTCAAACAAGATTTTATATGAGAATAACGGCGAAAAAGCAAAAATCATGGCTGCATCTTAACCACTTCCGCAAACTGGTAATAGTTGGTTTAAGTTGCAGCATTCAATGTATGATTAGAACTTAGTTATTTATTTTATTGCAATAGCTAAATAATATACAAAATATGGTTTGAATAAAGTTTAAAAAAAAACTTTTAAAAAGCTTTCTTTAAAATCTTTTTTCTAGGTTTAAATTAATAAGCTTTTTAGCAACGTGTCGTTTCAATTCTCTATCTATCTCTATGGCGCGATATACAACAGGTATATCTTCATAAACCTCCTAAGAGATTTTTGCGCCAAGCTTCTCTTCCAATTTGTGGTGTGCCGATTTGAATTTTCCCTACAAATTGTTGGGACCTACAGTTTTTTGCCGACTCCGAACGGCATCTACAAAGGAGACGAATTTTTGCTGAGAAGCCCGTCATGGCAGAAATACACTCGGAGAGTTTGCCAAACCACTGCCGAGGGGCGACCCCGTTTTTGAAAAGCTTTTTTCAAATCACTTTTGATGTTACCTGTACCAGGGCTCGAACCATGGACCTTCGGTGTGGTAGGCCGGCAACACTACCTTCACACAACGGCGGCCGTCGTTTCAATTACACAACGTTTATTTTCAAACGTTTTATAAACGAAAAATCTGAATTTTGTAAGCTTAATAATTATTTCGGAAAGCTTTTTAAAGATTTATTTCAAGTTCACTTTGCTTGTTGGGTAGTTATCTGAAATTATTTATGTAATAGTGATTTTCTTGAAAAACCTCTATTACTTTTTTTTTTAAGACAACACAATTACAGTCAAAATTTGTTGGTATTTAAATCAAAAATAAGAATTAAAATAAAAATAAATAACTTAAAAATAATAGCTAAAAATTACTTTTATCATAAAAGTAACTGTCAAAAATAGTTATTGAATTAGTTTTTATATTTTTTATTTTACTTTTTGTGTACCAACAATGGCATTTTTTTGTTCTTTCTGTTAACCATTAAGCAATCAGAACGATCATTTTTGTGTTAGCTAAACTCCTTTCTATTCATTTTTAGCATCCTATTGGGTAAGCACTAACATCTGTTGGCATTATTAGTACTAATTATAGATTTATTTTAATGTGTCCATTTTGACACCCGGATGTGCTTCGCGGTTTTTTTTTTATTTTATATAATAACTGTACATTTTAGCGTATTCATGATTATGATGATTACAAGGAGAAGAATAATAGTTTTTATGAAAATTATTAGGTATTATTTTAATTTTTTATTAATCATGAAGAGTTTTTAACTGAATAAGAAAGGAAAATTTTAGAGACAACCGCCATAACTTTTCTTATAGATCAATTTTTGAAGCCGTTTAACTTCTTCATCAGAGAAATTTTGGCACTTTCTGCCAACCGTTAGGCTATCAGAACGATGTTTTTTTGCCAGCTTAACTAATATTTCCATGCACTTGTACTACGCTACTGACAGTACTTTTTTTAAGGAGGGTATCATTTAAATTTTTTTTTCTTTCACCCAAACAACACGAAATTTGTCGAAAACTAACGTTCTGTAGTTCTTTTAGTAGTATTTTGAAAAAGTTGACTTTGACACTATTTTAGAGCTTCCAACGCAGTTGATGAGCGGCAAACCGCAACCACTTATCTCCACTAAGATTTACATAAATTAAATTCTATTGCAATACCTTCTTTATTATCGGTGTCAGGGTACCTTCAACACTTTCCGTAATCACGGCTCCGACCGTTACGATCCCTGATAAAAGCAGAAACTTCAACAACTAACTGAGCACATGCGTGAGAATACTTAGAAGTTGACCACAAGTAATTTAGATTTGAACAATGGATTACCCGCAATAGATAGTATATTAGTACTTTTGTATAAGTTCGTTATGTTCTTCATCCATCTGGGTGTTGCACAAGTAGAGATACTCAAGAAAAAAAACACAGGGTGAAATTCGGGAATCTTGGAAACTTAGAGCATGGTTCTGAGCGGTGTTACAATGCAGCTAAAATTGGGTAAGAAGTTCGAAATCTTGCGATTGATATTTTAATAGCTTTCAGGTGAATAAGAGACTTGAACTATGGAGCATGGTTCAGAAATGATAGGAAAAAATCCTCTAGATGGCACAAGAAACGATATTAATTTAGGTGAAATCCCGGTGAACAAGCGACTTTATTCTTGGAACATAAATCTTAAGTCGACGACCATGTCAATTAACTTGAAGCTTAGTACATATTTCAAAAATGTATGCAAAATATTTAGAAGAAATGTGCCTTAGGTGATCAGATGCGACTCATACTCAGTGCATACATAAGATAGGGTGAGAGCTAGAGTTAAAATGAGATAGCATTTTGTGAAGGTTAAATTTATATAAATGAAGCAAATAGCATGGGTAAACTTTTCTTTACGCAAATATCGATGCATATAAACATTAGCTAAAAACAAAATTCATCAACATTAAAGAAAACGTTGATGCTGTTCTTTTGGCTTATTTATATAAGGTAGGTTAATCAAATATTTGTATCATAATTCTTATACCTAGTAGTGCTACGCACACAAGGTATATTAACTTTAGTCGCCTAACGGCAGTACGTAACGGCATAAACGGATCGAGATAGATATTGACTTATGTACTCGTATATAAAAATGTTCAGGATGTAAAAAAGAAATTGATTAAGCCATGTCCGTCCGTCCATCCGTCTATGAACACGATAACTTGAGTAAATTTAGAGATATCTTAATGAAATTTGGTATGCGGGTTCCTTGGCACTCATCTCCGAGCGTTATTTAAAATGGTCGAAATCGGAAGATTATATATATAGAATATTTTCCAAAATACAAAAAAAGTGATTATTCCGTACATAATCCACTTACAAGGATACAATTTTGTATATACATTAATGTTAAGGCAGAAATAAATTTTTCAAGAAATTTGTTAAAATTCGCTTGGTACCGTCCACTCTTGATTAAGTAAAAATTGGAAATACTATTAATCATAATTAAAAACCCGTTCACGATATCGAAAGGAAATTTAGCACAGATATTTATACTAATACAAGGTAAGTTCCTGAAAAAAATGGGCGAAATTGGTTTAGAACCACGCCCACTTTCATACGAAAGATTTTGAAAAGGATCATAGATATATTTAATAGGCAATAACTTTGCGTACAGAAGCTTTATATCCTTTCTATTTCACTTTCAAAGTGGCCGTGAAGGAAGAAACTCGAAAAATAAAAATTTTTGAAAATGGGCGTGGCCCCGCCCTTTTTATAGTGGATTATTCTACAAAAATTTTTATGCCATAATTTCGGCAAAAATTGATTTGTCGAAACGAAATTTGGGGATAATGTTTTATATATAAAGGTTACTGTTTGCTGTAAAAACGGGTGAAATCGGTTGATGTCCACGCCCAGTTTTTTAACATAATTCTGAAAAAATTTTTTGTAAAATTTAAAAAGCGATATTTCTACAACTAAGCAAGTGATATCAATCAGATTTTGCACACATAATAAGATTTTTAGGAAAAACTCGGCCGCAAAAAAAGTTTGTCAATTTTGAAGAAGTAGGCGTGGCGCCGCACACTTTTCAGCATAAAATTTCTGCTACTTTCAAAGGCAATCGCTTATAATTCAATCTTGATATTTCAATGAAAATTGGTCAGCAGTATACTCCTGCCAAAAATTAGCGAAATCGGTAAACACACAAGCAAAATATTCGGGCACGTAGTTAATAGCCCACTGCAATAGCGAAGTTATATATCTTTTTTGATTGTAAACATTAAATGTATGTAAGTATGAGAACAAGAAGGGAAAAGTTCACCAAAATGATCAGCACGATGAGCGGAGTCGATTTAGCCATGCCCGTCTCTCCGTCCGTCTGTCTGTCTGTCCGTCTGTCTATTTGAACGCAAACTAGTCCCTCAATTTTTGAGATATCTCGATGAAATTTGGTACACGGATGTATTTTTGTATTATATTAGACATTTGTCGGATCCGATATAATCGGGTCACTATAGCATATATCTCCCATACAACTGATCGTTCAGATAAGAGGATTACGGCCATTTATCCCTCATTTTGGAAGATTAAAACTTGAAACTTGGTGAGATATTTGCTTACAGATAATAAAAAATTTGGTAAAAAAATCGCTAAGATCGGAGCTATATATAGTATATACAGGGTGGCTAATGAAAGCCGCTACCAAAAAAAAATTAAATAACTTTTTTTCTATTTAATGAATCTGGTTAATTTTTTTTTTATTTTGCAGATTGACTTTTACGTTTAACAAAAATGGATAACTGGGACACTGAAACAAGAATTTGGATTGTCCGCCGCTATCACGCACTGGAGTCCGTAGTTTCGGTTCAAAGAGAGTATAGGCGCACGTTTGGCGGCAATCCTCCGAGCAGATGGACCATAATAAGACTTGTAAACAATTTTGCCGAGCATGGGACAGTCAACAGAAGACCTTACCATCGAAACCCTTCAGTTCGAACGGAGGAAACAATCGCTGCTGTAGCTGCTGCCATACAAAACAATCCACGTGTTTCGACAAGAAGCTTATCTGCTCAAATGGGTGTAAGCAGACAGTCATTACAGTCAATTATGCACAAAGGTTTGGACTTATTCCCATATAAAATTCAAATGGCCAACAAACTGAACGCTGCAGACTTGCCGATTCGCTTGGAATTTTGCCAGAAGATGCTTTAAATGGTGGAAGAGGATGGAAACATGTTGAACTGTCTTTTCATGTCTGACGAGGCCCATTTCGATTTAAACGGCAACATAAACAAACAAAATTGTCGAATATGGAGTGCTTCCAAACCACAGATACTCCATGAGACGGAATTGCATCCACTTCGTGTCACAGTGTGGTGTGCAGTTTCATCACGCTGCATTGTCGGGCCCTACTTCTTCGAAGAAAACGGTCACACCGTTACGGTTACTGGAGACCGTTACTTGAGCATGTTGAGAGAGTTTTTCTATCCAGAATTACGCCGAATGAGAATTTCTTTCAACTCTGTGTGGTTTTAGCAAGATGGTGCAGCTCCTCATATAGCCCAACCTGTTATGACAGAATTGCGACGAAAATTTCCCAATAAGCTGATATCCTGAAACTCCACATTCCGTTGGCCACCCAGGTCGCCTGACCTTACTGCACCTGACTTTTTCTTGTGGGGTTATTGCAAACAGGAAGTCTTCAAAGCAAAACCAACAAATTTGAATGAACTAAGGCAATCCATTCGAGAAACAATTGCGGCTATTCCTGTCTCAACTCTCCAAGCAGTAATGAACAACTTTTTGGTAAGATGCCCCACATGCATCGACGAGCAGGGGGGGCATTTAAATTCCATTATTTTTAAAACTAATGAAGCTATATTTAATAAAATTTAATGAGCTTTAACATGATTAAAAGAAAAATGAATTCCATACACTGAAAAAAAAAATTATTTCAGTTTTTTAATGTAGCAAAATTCATCAGCCACCCCGTATCCCATACAACCGATCGTTCAGATAAGAGGATTATGGCCATTTATTCCTCATTTTGGAAGATTCAAACTTGAAACCTGGTGAGATATTTTCTTATGGATAGTAAAAGAAAATTAAATGTATTGCTGACAAAGTTTTAGAGAACTTTAAACAATGCGTATTTAAGTTTGCACGTATTCATGAAAGGTATAAAGCCTTCGGCACAGCCGAAGACAGCGCCGTCCTTACTTGTTTATATCTATTTTTGTTACGCACACAAAGTATATTACTTGATTCGGCATAAACGAATCGAGATATATATTTATTAATGTATATCAAAACGTTCAGGATGAAAAGTAAAATATCCGGGCAGTTAATACCCGAGTAGTTAATACCCCACTGCGAAAGCGAAGTTGTATATCTTTTTTGATATTCATACCTTTCATGAACATGAAATGTTTGTACGTATACTGAAATGATCAGGAGGATGAGCTGAGTCGATGGAGGCGTGTCCGTCTCTCGATGCGTCTATCTGTCTATCCGGCTATCTGTTTGAACGCAAATACGAACTGAAAGTATTAAAATAGGCCTGCGTAAATTGGGATGCCATAATAGATCACTACTAGGTATATAATGTTAGGTTAATCTAAAGCCTTTTCGTGCTAAACAAAAATTATCTTCCAGCAAAATCTAAAAATCTACGCGAAAAAAAAATCTAAATCATTTAATAAAACAGAAAAAGATACGCAAAACCACATGGTAACAACAAAAATCTGTCCGAAAAAATTAAGAACGAGTTTACTTCGAATGAAATACGTAGTGTGTATGTATGTGTTTATGTATGTATTTATGTATGTAGTATACAGTAATCAAATATCGAGCAATACTAAACTTGTATTGCTCAGCGCATTTTGAATCCAAGCAAATATTGCAGCATCTAGCAAGTGTTAAAGCGTTTAAGCACAATTTACAAACAAACAGGTTGCTTAGAGCACAATTTAGTTACAGATCCCAACCCACTCGCTTCTATACTCCGCAACCACTCATCTATAGTAGAGTAGAGATATGTTATTCTATTCGCAATGAGGCAGAAATGGCCACTCAATTGTGTATACAAAGTAAACTCAATTAGAAACAAGTAAGGTCAGGACTGTTCTTGGCTGTGCATAAAGACTTACGTATACCTTTTAGGAACACAACTTCTCCACAATCTGATCTCACTTTTGAGGAGCAAGTAGTTAAAGTAAAGACTATGACATTCCCAAGTTACTTGAAGCTTCGACAAATAGTTTTTTTTCGCGCGCCTAAGCGTTTTAATGCACTTTTCTTTAATATCGATTCATCTTCTTTACATATCATAAAAATTTTAGAATTTTTGTCTGTCTGCCTGCATGTTTGAACGCGCTTCACTCAAAAACGGCTACATAGAATTGAATGAAATTTTCACAGAGCTATTGGCAGATATCTAAGTAAAAGTTTTGACTCTTTTAACAGCAGCAAACTATTTTGTTATCGCAGAATACAGTTGTGGCAATAAAAGTAGGTTCATATCCTTTTTATACCCATATGCTTTACCCTGCCATAGGCAATGTCGATGCCTGAGTAGAAGATCACCCTATTGCGAAATATTTTTTAGAAAAAAGCTCTATCTCAGAATTTGTCTGAAGAGGCCCTGCTTCAGAATCTTTTTCAAACACGCTCTATTTCGGAATCCGTTTAAACCACCTATTTGAGCGAAAATGTAATATATTTTCAGCTGAGATAGGACGTTTTTCAATCGATTTTTATTTGAAAGAAATGCTGAGTGGTTTGTGTTTTTAATATTTTGATATGGGATGATTTTCCACTCAGCCGTCCATACATGGTTTTGAAAAAGTGTACCAAGCGGCTCATAAAGAAAAACTACAATTCGTCATAGCTCTTACTTTAGTCAGATTTAATATATATGGATATATGTGTCATATACATATGCTTAAAAATTTTTATAAAATTCAAATTCGCTACTACACATATACATACATATCAGTATCAGCTAGCCAATATTTGGTATAAAGATCCTAACTATGGATGATTAGAAGTGGAAAAGGGAAGGTAGGAAGGAAAAAGAGAATAATAAAAATTAATATGAAAGGGGAGAAGAGAAAAGCTGAGAGGTAAGGGATTCGTTACAGTAAAAGGTAAAAGGTGAAGGAGAGGAGGTGGATATATAGAGGAAAAGTAAAATATGTGTAAAAAAAGAGCATTGAGAACGAGCGGTAAATGAAGAGGGAAGAAAGTACATACAACTTGTCAAATGTGTAGTAAATTTTTGGCGCAGCACAAATTGTGCTGGGTTCGCTGGTAATACCTAATTATTTTCAATAATCTTACCTTTTATAAATAAAATAAAATTTTTTGTGATTTATTCCTTGTTTTCCGTTAAACGAGTATGATATTGTTGACGAGTAGCTATTTTTTAATATTTGCACTGCGTTTTTATTAATTAATTAATTAATGCATACATGTGGATGTACATATTTGTCAATATTTCACATAAAATCTTTGAGAATTTTTAAAACTAGTTTTTATTTCACTGCAATTAAATATTTTTGATGTCACAATATAATTTTTTTTTTATTTTACACACTTTAAAAGTAATTTTAAAGGCTACAATTTTTTATTGGCAATTTTTTTTTTAGTTTCGATTTTTCTTGTTTGTTTCATTAAACAAGTTCATTTAACTTTTACAAATTTTTAACTTTCTTTCACTGCTTTATGTATGGTTTTTTTTGTTTTTGCACAGAAAAATTTTTTCTGCTGATTTAAGTATTGTGAAACTTTCTTTGTTAAGCAGTTTTTTAATTAATTAAAATTACAAATTTTTTTTTTTGTGGTACTTTGTTTTTGCTATTTAAAATAAAATATTTGCTATATTCAAAAAACATATTATTTTTTTTTTTAATTTTTATGACTTGTTATTTTTAGCGCTTCCTTAAGAAATTCATATCAGTTTTTTTCAATTTTTTTTTTTTACTTTATAACCATTTTCACGCTTTTCCACTTTTGAGTAATTTAAATTTTGTCTTTTTTCGGCCTTCAAACTTTACTTTACACTAGACACGCACTTAATTTTCTTATAAAGCTTTGCTCTGTCATTTTCTTTTACTGTTATTCGTTAGTTTCGGCACATCTGTCAGTCGGAATTGATGTTTCGTGGTTTAATATGGGGTTCGGTTGTCATTGTTGTTGGCTTCCAATTTTTGTTTTGATGTTTTTTTTTTCTTTGTGCTTTGTTCACCACTTTATGGGTGTTGCAGAAACGCTTTCTCTTTACATTTTTTTCGCTTCACTTATTTTCACCTCAATTTCTCAGCGTTGAACTTTTTCGTATTTCACTTTTTTCTATTTTTCGCTTGACTTTTGTTTTGTTTGTCACTTTCTTCGTACGTACACACTTTCTAAATGAAATTTTTGTTTTAATTTTTGCTTGAATAACATTTTTTCTTCTTCGTCTTCTGTTTTATCGATAATATGAAACAAGAAGAAGAAAAAATATAATAACACAACAGTACCAACTAACTGAAGATTTCGCAAACATTTTGTATCTATGAGATACTTTCAAAATGCGAACTCGTTATTAGCAATAGACGTACGTATGTTTGTACATGTAAACAGCAGGCAAGCAATAGATTTAACTCGATTTCAACTTCTATAAGTACGACGTTATGATGAAGCAACAAATTGGGCAATAATTTTGTATTTATTTTGTTTTTGCTTCATACATGTATTAGTTGTTGTTATTGTTGTTGCTTACAGCCATGACTTAACTTGGCTGGTTGGTTTGGCTGGCTTGTTTTCTTGTTATTTGGTCGGGCTGTTTGGCTGCCTGTCTGTTTTTGCTGGATTTGCCACTTTGCACTGGCAACTTCTATGCAAACACACGTACTTACACGCACGCACACTCGCCTATGTAGAAATGGGTGTGCGATTTGAACAGCCGCTTATACGTACATTTGTACGATACACAAACACACGCAGACACAAGCCCCAAAAGCGCTTTGAAGCTCCAATGAAATAAACGCACACACACACAAGTCGAGCATCGGCGTAACACACACACACTTACATGCGCTTTGTCAATTTTTGCGAATAAAATTTTCGTTGGCGTTAGGCACAAGTGTATTTTTGCAAAATTTTTTGTGAATTTGTTTCTGGTTTTGTTTCTTAATTTAATTTTTCGTTACTGTTTTTAATTGCCAAATGCTCAAAAATACTCATTTATTAATTTGGCATTTTAAAATAACCACTCCAGCTCCAAGAAAATATAAATTTTTTATTCAAATTTTTAATAAATATTTTTCTTCTCGTTTTTTATTCAATCACTCGCCAACAAGGCGTTAATATATATGCGTCTAGTTATAAATAAATAAAATCGCGCACTCTCTCTATATAGCACGTTTATGCTCTTTTTTAAGCGCTCTCACTCTTTCATGCTCTCCTACATATGTATTGCTCAGTTTTCGCTCTTCACCTTCGCACTTTGCACGCAAGCACTTCGTCGTCCATACACTTCAGTTGACTATGTTTGTATGGCTTGTACATAGTATATAGATGTAGTTAAACAGTGGTGGTCATATAATTAAAAACGCCATTGGTGGGGTCAGTAAAAATATATTGTTAATTTTAAGACACTTAATATGCCTTTGATATTGTCCAAAATATGCATCCTAGCAGCCTCAAAATATAATAATAAAAAAATAAATAATTGGCGCAATATATACCTACGTGGCGATTTAAGGCCGAGCTTCTCTACTAAATTGTGGTATAAAATATAAAGAATCTTTGAAACTTTTATTCAAGAACGATAATTATGGCGAAATAACATACTTTTCACCAATCTGAATCATTTCCCCTATATTGATCGATTATGCTAAGGATTTTTAGTGAAATTATTTCAAATGAAGCTAAATGATTCCGGTGTTGTGTGCTTTTGAAGGTTTTCGTTATGTCCGAATAATGAGTTTGAAAATTCTTAATTGTGATATAATAAAAGCCTTTAATATATAAATTCATATCGAGAATCCTTAAAACAGTCTCAAGAAATACTCGAAGTAGTGTTACAGTGTCTTTAGTAAAGTAGCCAGTAGGTACAGGCTTCTCTCGGTTTTCACAGAAGAGGCTAATGTTAGCTGGCCACTTGACCCTACATATAAGGTGTCCAGGCACACTCGGCCTCGCATGAATGAAAACCGAACAAGGTTCATCATCAATCTCAATCTCCCCTCTCTTGGTTGTATATGGTAAACGCATGGAAATTCCAGCAAATGAATTCTGTCGTAGCTGTAGGGACGAGGAGGAAATAGAGAGTGTTGAACTCTTTCTGTGCAGGTGTCCCGCTCTGGCCAAACTCGGAAGGAATGCTTGCACAAGTCCTTCATCGCATATTTGGCAGAGCTAGGCTCTGCTGAAATAGAGAAAATAGAGCGGTACATCAAATAGACGAAATGGTTCAGCTTTTTGTGAATCTAAGGTAGGAAGAGTTTGAAATCAAAGATCGAGGCCAGCCGGGCTAAGTATGCTTATCCGCTGGACTGCTAACCTAAGTAGTTCTCAATGACTTTCACTCAAAAATTCTCTGATACTTTATTCAAAATAAAAAATTCCAAGGGCATCTCTTTGTCTAACACTCTGATGTCAAAATTTTTGTTAGCATTTGATTCTTATAGATTAGAAATTGTTATAATTTTTGTTATGATCTATAGAGTAGGTAACAATGCTGAAATACATTTTTTTAAAAGGAGGCCCGATTTTGTGGGCCTCTGGAAGCATTAAGTATCTATTATGGATTGGGTAGCGTAGGTTCTGTTGAAGAAATGGTAGTTCTAGGATTTAGTCTTTCTAAAATTAGTTGTTGTCATACCTATGCATGTGGGACTGGAAGCTTAATATAGAGAATAGAGTCAATTACGTTGCACATTACACCTGCAAAATATTAGTAGGTAAACAGTTAAGGCTGAGCCCTGCAGCATTTATTCTACCGATTCTATCTAGGGGCAGGGAACGACACTTAGGAGTCGAGATTTTGAACTGGCGAAACAGCACACATTTAGACACAACCGGAGTTTGCCAAATATTAACGGCTATAATGAAAAGGGGCTACTTCTGCCACAGGCTGTCTTTGATACAAACTGCAAAAGTGGGTAATTCATTCAAGGGTTCAAAATGGCATGTGAAGCAGATGCAAGGATTTTTGCAAAACTTCTAGTAAAATCTTTATCCTCGTCTTTATTCCGAGATCAACGGATCTTGAGCTCTACGTGCAGGGACTGGCAAACAACAACAACAAGTGGAAAGACTTGACCATGAACCTGTCAAATAAATACATTGGCCCATAATCATCGTCGTAAAGCCTGTGGATACCTTATAGGAGAGTCAATTAAAGGGAGGGAGGTACGCATATACTCAGACAGCCAAGCAGCGCTTATGGCGCTCGACTCGCCTATCACTTCCTCTAAGGCCGTCAGCGACTGCAAAAGGTCGCTTAGGTCAGCAGCAAACTCCGCAAAAATCACACTTGTCTAGGTTCCGGGTCGCAGAAACATTGAGGGCAACGAGAAAACAGATGAACTGGCAAGGACAGGGGCATTAGCAGACAACTCGGAAGTAGTTAGTGTGATACGCCCACTCACAGCAATCAAAAGTGACATACATAACAAATGCAAGGCTATGGCCATTCGTAGGTGGTAATCCTCAGATAGCTGTAGAATTGCCAAGAAAACGTGGCCTGTCTACAACAGGAACAGAACCGAGAGCCTGCTATGCAGATCTAGGAAGGAGATTTTCAGAATCACAGCCACTATAGCGGGACACTGGCCACTGGGCCAACATGCGGAAAGAATTGGGCTACCATTCAACGAGGTGTGCAGAAGTTGCGGCCTACATGTCTGCAAAGAGACTTTTACTCACTTCCTCTGCGAGTGCCCCCCCCCCCCCCAATATAAGACACAAGATCTTAGGTAGGTTCGTTCTAACTGACCTGAAGGATGTGTCTAAGTGCTCCATAATTGATATAAGTAAATTCATAAGTCTTACCAAATGGTTTGACCAAAATCCATCTAGTCTATAGACAGTAAGGTGTAATTGGTTTCAGAGTTAGTGCATCAAAATGGCGCCCAGCGCGCCACTTGGACCCGGTCCTTCTGACTGGGCAGCACGGCAACCAACCAATCATCGTCGTTGCTTAGTGACGCGTTTTAATGAAAATCTTTACTTAAAGAAGAATGTACAAAAACAAAGTCCAACATGCCTGATTTACATATAGACAGAATGTCTAAAATATTGTGTATACCGTTGGCAAGATAACAAACAACAATTAGAGGAAAACGTGAATTAAGCAGTTTGCAAAACTACACGCAGCATAGCCTATGGGTTAGGCAGCTGCGCTGGCAATCAGAGTGAGTGGGTTCGATTCTCCACAAGATCCTCTGAAATAGCAAAAACTATACGAATTAGTCTGACGAGAAATCGTGGCTGTTTTCGAAATAGTACTATAACTATAGCCTGTATATGTTTGTTGCTTTCAATTTTTCCTCTAATCAAAAATAATAATAATTAACTAAGAATTATTATCAACTAGTCTTGAGCTCGTTATACTTACAAAAATACTTAACTTAAAAAGACATTTAAAAGGTTAGTCAATCATAGTCATACTTAACAAAGATTTTAGCTAAAACGAGAAGTAACAAGGTCCCCTTATGAAAAAAAAATTAAGTTGGTTGGTGGTATAAAGAAATTTTTTATGTTTTTCAAGGTCACCCTGTGTCAGCTATTTAATTTATAACCATAGGATATCTGTAGCAACAAGCGAGAAGAGTCAAAATCAAGTTTGGACTAAGCGATGTCACAAACACAACCGTAAACACAAACCGTGATTTCAAAATATTAAAATGAAATTTTCGTAATTTTAAAATTAAAACTCCGTCTTGGCCGTAAAATGTAGTTTAAGTTGACTATGACAGACATGAAGTGATATTCACTATATAATCATGTTTAAGTTGATGAAACTCTATTTTAATTTGACTATGATTATGGGCCATTATTTCTCGAATATGGGTAGGGGGCATCGTTAAATACACGAAAAATGGATTGCCTATGACTTTGACGGGCGTGGATCGGCTCTTGATGTTCAAAAATCGAAGCAGGCCCTTGCACCTATGAGAATTATCAACTGCATTATCCTTGAGCACTGGGTTATCGAGCTTTTGATAATATGTGCTATGACGCAGCTGTTGCGGAACAATTGCTGTGCGATTGTGCTGGGTATATGTAAAAAAAAATCTAAAAATTATATTACTACATTGTAGATTTCTTTATAAAAAGATAAAAGTTAAATTTTTTTTCTTCAAAGCTTTTCACCTTTTATATGGTGAACTAGAAAAGCTTTTTCATTGTAATTATTTGCTGTGCATACCTATAACAAATTCGAATGACAACATTGTGTCTATTGAATTATAACTATAGTTCGGTATAACAAATTGGGAATATGGCTGTTAATTGAAATTTTACTTGGATTCTTAATGGACAAATAAATCTACAGTAATATGTCACTCATAGTTTTTGTTTGCTATTTTAGTTGCAGCGAAATATATTCATACAAATATTTGATTTTTTCCGGTAGATATTCAAAAAGTAACAATTCACAAAAACTCATTTCTTATTCTCAAAAGAAATAAATCGAATCAAGCAAACCTACACATAACCTGATGAAAACGGTGTAAACCTTTTTTCTCTAGCGCTTAATTAAAAAAACTAATCGTTTTCTTCTCAAATTCACGACTGTTTTTTTTTTGCCAATTCTACTACTTTTTAAATACGAACGCTGGCTGGAATAGCTCTGATGGGAAGCAAAAGGCCGAAAGCAAAATTACGCCGTTTCTTCACTATGTGACCACCACTGTATTTACTATTTATATTGTTGTTGTTTTTAACATCGACTTTTCATTATACGAATGATTTTATTGGTGATGTTGGTTATTTCTATTTGTTGTATGTACTTATATATACATGTCTGTATATATAGGAACGTACGCACAACCTCCGTTCATTGTACATAAGTACATGCACATATGTATGTTTTTAACAAATTTTCGCAACCTTTATTTTGATTTTAATTATTTCTCGTTTAGCTTATTTACCATACCACAGATGAAAAAGCTTTTTACTCGGTCATTTAAACCGTGTAAGCATCACGATTTTAAACTTTAATCGCGTTTTCACAAATATCTATATAATCACTGTATTTTCACAAAATCGTACTTAATATTTTAACACAGCGGCCGTACACCAAAACAGTAACTTTTCGACTGAATTTTTCAACATCAAAGTAATCTCCCAACCAACGTCTCATGAAGAAATTCAATGTTTTATTCAGCAGTAATGTTTGCGCACTGCCTCAGTTGACGTTGCTGCTGCCGCTTCAGCTACAGCTGCTTTTGATGCCTACTAACTGTTTGCCCACCTTGCTCCACTCGCACGCCCATTCTCAACAAGCAGTATACTAGCTCCTAATGAACGGCCTTCGGCACAGTTTGACGCTCTGCTCTCACTAAATAACTCATACATATTCGTTAAGCATCGTGCTAGCAGGCGAACAGTACGCTCGTTTTGTATGTTGATGCATGTATTTTTTGTTCATTAAATACTACTATAGAGCTAATACAGCTGTGGACAGAGAAATAGCATACTTAATAATCAAATATTGTATATTTTATACTACCTAAATAAATGAAAGAACGCATTCATCAATATACAAGGTAGGTATTTATATTTTGTAGGGATTTTTAAGGTATCTAGCTGATTGTACTTGAATCAGCGCAGATTTGGAGAATTTGAAATATCGCATCCATTATGGTGGATAATTAAGTTCAGGAATATAGCACAATCAAATATATACATACGTGTCAAGCGAAAAAAAATTTGTTTTTGAAAAATATGTTAATATTATTTCTTAGGACTGTGACCCACAAAAGAATCAATAAAAGATGTATACAAATTCTTAAATACACACTAGGGAAAACATGAATAAAAAAAAACTACTAAATTAATACAAATAGAGGCTTAGCTGACAAACAAACCTAGCACAATTTCGCTGATGAGGAAATTTGAAAGCTTCCAAAATGGATCAATAAAAACTGCTAAGTCGTGTGTCTCTAATTTTTCGTATTTCTATTGAACTAGTAACTAATAAGAATTAATAAAAATTATTAAAATCACAACAACAGAACTTTCCTAAAATTATTATTCTTGGCTTTGAGCTCATTTATTGTCGTTCATACTAAAACAGACCGAAAAACAATGATTATATTCAATTGTTGGTACTAACTTGTAATAAAAATATTTTCTTTGCCTAGTCTAATGCATGTAAGAGGGCACCAAAAATTATTAAATAAAACATTTTGGTTCGTCCTACAGTCTTTTTAAAAAAATCTTTTGTTGTTTATTGTTCTGGTCATTAACCAAAAAGATATTAACAGAACTTACGAAATTTTGGTTTTTTATATGAGAAATGGAAGGAGCTCGTAATATCCAGTAATAACTTTATGCCTTTTTTTGGGAAGAATGCAAATAAAATTCATTCAAATTCTCTTAGTTTTTCATAATTTTATTTTTATTTTTTATTTTAGACCAGAAAGAATACATGTCCAGATAGGAACTGTTGACATCAACATCACTACAAATTTTTCAAAAGCCATAACACTTGTGTTCTACCGGAAAACAATTTTAACAGGTTCTATCTCATCGAGGAGCTTATTTAAGTAAATTGTTTTATTATTTTATTTGGTTTGAATCTAGTCTAGCCGAACGTCTTTCGTAAAAGTTTTATAAATGATTTGTTCTATATGGAACGGGGGGGGGAGGGGCAAACAATTGTGGCTCTGAGGTATTAGCGTGTTATTGGCCTCCTCATTTTCGCTGTGGAAAGCCACGATTTAGGATTGCAGAACATAAACTATTTCTTTGGAATATTTCATAAGCTGGTTGCGATTTACAATAGCATGCAAAGCAAATTAAATAAACGAGAAATATTTACAGTTTTATTTTGTTTTGTTGTTTTTCCGACAGGGTGAATGATTGATGTATATTGGAACGATTTTTCGTCATCCCTTGTCAAATTTGGTTTTGAGACAGCTTATCTCGCTTAAACAGTCTCCTTTGTCGTTATTGCAAAACAACAACTGTTGATAATGCTTCTATAGATAATGCTTCACTGTTAGCCGGAAAGAACTTTGCAAATATCGACGATTATCGAAAAACTATAATAAGCTATCGACATTTTTCACTAGCGATAATTTTCCCGCACTAATATGGTTATAAAATAGTACGCTATTTCTTTCCCCACAGCTGTGTGCACCTTTAATGGAACTGTTTTTAGTATCGCTTGGTTTGCTTTTATTGTTTGCACTTACTTTGCTCTCAGACATCACTCAGCTTTAATGATTGTTGAGAGATTGTGTGTAAACATTTTGCTTTGACGTTTTTCATATGCTGTATATACTCACTCTCCCTCGCTGTCTCTTACTCTTTATTGTATTTTATTTACGCACTGATTTATGTTAGTTTATCATTGAAATATATACTGAGGTTTGTAAATATTATTATATATAGTGCCTCTTTCTCCAAACTAAAACACTGCAGCTCTTACTACCTCTCATCACTTTTCTCTGTTTTTCAAGTACAATATCTAGCCGGTAGCCATCTAGAAGTCCAACCCTTATTTGTTTTCCTTTTGATTTTGATTTTGTTCCTCTGACAAACAAAACACCCCAAACAAGGCTCAATACACTCCCTCTATCTATCTTTCGAATTTCTATTTGCCAAATTGTATACAGAAACTTGTATAACAGTTTTTAGACGTGTCCATCATGTTGCTGCAACATGTTGCTGAAAGCAGAGCGTGAAATGAGCTGTTGATCGCTTGTATATTTCATTCTCTTTGTATCTTATCTATGTCAGCTGTTTTGAGCGATGGTACTTTACAGCATTTCTTGTTGTCAAAAACATTTACATTAACTCGTTTGAAAAACGGGTTGAAACCCCGTCACCCAAGATTGAGACTTGTATATTTATACCTTTATCGGAACAATCGATTGTATGGGGCCTATGCGTTGCATTGGTCCGATTTTGTTGGTTTCGACAAATGATCAATATATTACAAGACGGTGACCGCATACCTAATTTCATCGAGATATCTCTAAAATTGAGAGGCTAGTTTTCGTTCAAAGAGACAGACGCACGGGCGGATAGACGGATATGGCTAAATCGACCCAGCTCATCGCCCTAATCATTTTGGTATGCTTATTGGTTGGTCTATCTCTTCATCTTCTCATACTTACAAGCATCAGGCCAAAGTTATAATACTATATCATGTTCACGAAGGGTATAAAAAGACTATTTAAATACAATCATAACTCAGCCAGTCAGGTAGTACCGGAGTGTACCGGGTTAATATCCGGCAAAGGACTGCCACTTTCGACAACAATCCCCAAAAATCTTCGGGAGGTATTTTTATAGTTACAAACAACAACAACGCGCTATTTTCGAAATTGCAAAAGCTTAGAATAAGGCTCGTAAACGATTACAGAAAAAATTTGGCTGACTGAGAAGTTAAAGCTTCACACGTACAATTTCGGAACGAATATTTCTATAAAACTACAAATTTCTAGCGTCGGCAGGATATTTCTCAGAAAGGCGAATCAAGCAGGTAGTTTTTGCTGAGCAAAGTTATAGATCGACGGCGAGTACCGAAGAAGATTTAATGATGAGCTGTATGAACTTTACGCAGACGCCGATATAGTTCAGCGAATTAAAACACGGCGGCTTCGCTGGCTAGGCCACGTAGTGCGAATGAGCGAAGATGCTCCAGCCCAGCAGGTATTCTCATCGGCACCCGCCGGTGGAAGCAGAGGAAGAGGGAGACCACCACTCCGATGGAAGGACCAAGTGGAGACCGATTTATGATCCCGCGGTGTTTCCAATTGGCGCCAGTTGGCGCAACGAAGAAACGACTGGCGAGCTATGTTGGACGGTCAAAATCGCCCAGGCGGTTAGATGACCATTTAAAGAAGAAGAAAGTTATAGATCTGCAAATTTGAAACTTTCCAAAGGTACCATATAATTGTAGAACTCCATGTTGACGCTCATGAATCGACTGTAAACGTTTTGAAAATTGTTTGCAAGGCCAGCTTGAACTCCTCTATGAGCTTAAACCGTGACGTAGTAACAGATGTCCAGAAAGAAAACGATAGATCAACTAGGGCCGACAAAGTACCGATGCCCACCTACTAGGCGGTTGGGGGCTTATAATATACCCAACTAGTACTCGAATTTTTCGGAAACATTAGAGGAGTTTTTGTGCAGTTACTACAACAACAGCCCGATGTCACAATCGGAGATCAGGGAATTATTATGGTCGGGAACTGAGACGAGTAATGAAAATCTATATTCTCAGCTTTTCGATATTCGCTTAATCATGTTCTATGACTCTCTCATCACACCCTTTGTTATCTCTATAACTGAAATATCTTACCTCGAAGAAGACATCATATCACACCACAGCCGAATGTTACTTCGAAGAAGGCATCGTATCACACGACAGCCGAATCCACGAATCGGGATGACTAGAATTTCACCTAGCCAATAGCTACGTGCAGTCTAAATAGGTTAAGTACTGTTACAATGACAACAACAACCGCGAGGAAGGAATGATTGTGGGATTATTCACGCCAGTCGCGGATCAAGAAATAGCATTCTTTCTTATGTGCCGGATATTCGGCACTAAAAATAAACTAAATTTCTGTGATTTTTTTAACGGAAACTATCTTAGTTTTTTTCTTGATGTTTATTCAAAAACTTTTGTATAAGTATAGGTAATTTTTACCTACTAAATTTTGACTTTTATAACAAAAGTCATAATCTTTATTTTGTTGTTGGTTTTATGGTCTGTTCATTTTTACATACAGGGTGGCTGATGAATTTTGCTACATTAAGAAACTCAAATAATTTTTTTTTCAGTGTATGGAATTCATTTTTCTTTTATTCATGTTAAAGCTCATTAAAGTTTATTAAATATAGCTTAATTAGTTTTAAAAATAATGTAATTTAAATGCCCCCCCTGCTCGTCGATGCATGTGCGGCATCTTACCAAAAAGTTGTTCATTACTGCTTGGAGAGTTGAGACAGGAATAGCCGCAATTGTTTCTCGAATGGATTGCCTTAGTTCATTCAAATTTGTTGGTTTTGCTTTGAAGACTTCTTGTTTGCAATAACCCCACAAGAAAAAGTCAGGTGCAGTAAGGTCAGGCGACCTGGGTGGCCAACGGAATGTGGAGTTTCTGGATATCAGCTTATTGGGAAATTTTCGTCGCAATTCTGTCATAACAGGTTGGGCTATATGAGGAGCTGCACCATCTTGCTGAAACCACACAGAGTTGAAAGAAATTCTCATTCGGCGTAATTCTGGATAGAAAAACTCTCTCAACATGCTCAAGTAACGGTCTCCAGTAACCGTAACGGTGTGACCGTTTTCTTCGAAGAAGTAGGCCCCGACAATGCAGCGTGATGAAACTGCACACCACACTGTGACACGAAGTGGATGCAATTCCGTCTCATGGAGTATCTGTGGGTTGGAAGCACTCCATATTCGACAATTTTGTTTGTTCATGTTGCCGTTTAAATCGAAATGGGCCTCGTCAGACATGAAAAGACAGTTCAACATGTTTCCATCCTCTTCCACCATTTGAAGCATCTTCTGGCAAAATTCCAAGCGAATCGGCAAGTCTGCAGCGTTCAGTTTGTTGGCCATTTGAATTTTATATGGGAATAAGTCCAAATCTTTGTGCATAATTGACTGTAATGACTGTCTGCTTACACCCATTTGAGCAGATAAGCTTCTTGTCGAAACACGTGGATTGTTTTGTATGGCAGCAGCTACAGCAGCGATTGTTTCCTCCGTTCGAACTGAAGGGTTTCGATGGTAAGGTCTTCTGTTGACTGTCCCATGCTCGGCAAAATTGTTTACAAGTCTTATTATGGTCCATCTGCTCGGAGGATTGCCGCCAAACGTGCGCCTATACTCTCTTTGAACCGAAACTACGGACTCCAGTGCGTGATAGCGGCGGACAATCCAAATTCTTGTTTCAGTGTCCCAGTTATCCATTTTTGTTAAACGTAAAAGTCAATCTGCAAAATAAAAAAAAAATTAACCAGATTTATTAAATAGAAAAAAAGTTATTTAATTTTTTTTTGGTAGCGGCTTTCATCAGCCACCCTGTATTTTTGTAAGTTTAACGAGCTCAAGACCAGTTGATAATAATTCTTAGTTAATTATTATTATTTTTGATTAGAGGAAAAAGTTTTTAAAGCAACAAACATATACAGGATATAGTTATAGTACTATTTCGAAAACAGCCACGATTTCTCGTCAGACTAATTCGTATAGTTTTGCTATTTCAGAGGATCTTGTGGAGAATCGAACCCACTCACTCTAATTGCCAGCGCAACTGCCTAGTTCATAGGCTATGCTGCGTGTAGTTTGTTGCTTTAAAATGTTTCCTCTAATCAAAAATAATAATAATTAACTAAGATTTATTATAAACTGGTCTTGAGCTCGTTAAACTTACAAAAATATGTAAAAGTCATAATCTTTACAATGCCTGATCTAAAAAAAGTGTCGTTTTCTTATGTTAATTTTAATTCAACCGACTTGATAAACACAATTTTTTTTTACGAAAACTTAAACACATAAATTATCTTAAGTGAAATAATTTCAGTTGAAATAAATTTATAAGAGCTGAGTTAAATTGAAATTTATTGAATAGAACTGAACTGAATTGACTTCATAAGAACTGAACTGTTCTGATAACAATTTAATTGAACAGAGTTTAATTAAATTGATTTGAATCAAATTAAATTGACTTTATATTGGAATAAATTGTTAAGAACTGAAATTAGTTTTAATGAGTTGAGTTGAGCTGTAACTGTAAGAGAGAGTCTTTTGAAGCACATCATTAGGTTTACTTATAACAAAATTAATATTATTCTTAGGTCTAAGAAGAGGAGAAATATTTTTACAACAAATAAAAAAGCAGCAGAGCGTGCCAAAGTTTCTCTGATGAAGAAGCCTAACAGCTTCCGAAATGGATCTATAAGAAAAGCTATGGCGGTTGTCTCTAAAATTTTTCCTACTCTATTCAATTAAACAACTTTTAATAATTAATTTAAAATAACTATTAAAAAATATAAAAACAATAATAATTTTCATAAAAATTAAAATGTTAAAAATTATTATTCTTGGCCGTAAAATAAACAACAAAAAAAAGTATTGGTACAAAAAAACGAAATATTATTAAGTTGAAATTCCGTGAAAACCGTGAATATCTAGTCACAAGATTCTCCATATAAAAGGTTTCATACTGTAACACAATCACATAATTTTCCAGCAATTATAAGCAGTCATTAATAGCATCATAAAAGATTAAAAGATAGTTAAGAACTATTTATATTTTGTTTGGGATTTTCACACAACGTCATAAATCATGATAATACTTATTGAGTCTGCGTTTTGTAATTTGACTCATAAGTTTTATTTATTTTTTTTTTTTTAACAAAACCAGCCATGCCAAACAAAAGCTCCAATAATGGTTTGCTATAAACTTAGGCAAAGATAACAAAACAATGAATTTCATAATCACTACCGACAAATATTGACAATTAACTGCTTACCTTGTGTAACCTCTTTTGTTCTATTAAAATAGTATATTAATAATAAATATGTACGTTTATGTAAAATTGCAGTTACACCAACTAGTTATGCATTGCAACAAAACCAGTATGTACAGCAAACCCAAATAGTTATCCAACTATGTTTGTCCATAACAGTAACTGGTATTCTTATCCTACGAGATTCCAATTCTGAGATATCTTACTACATAAATATGGCAGTCTTAAACTATTTTACAAATCTATTATAAGTGCAGATTAATTTTTGTGGAAACTGTAAAGTAAACATTTTTTAAATATCTTCGCGAAAGGAGGATAAGTACTCTAAAATAGGGTGTTTCACTCAGCCGTCGAATAAAGTATTCGAACTTTTTAAAATTCAAAATTGGCAAGAGTTTTACGATATCTAATATCTTCATTTTATTAAAGCGAAATTTGTGTAGAATTACCAATTTCGTTCTTGTACTACTTCATATTTATAATCGTTATTACCTCTCGAACGATATGGCTGACGTTTTGTTAAAAGAAAATTAACTACCTCTTTAAGAAGGTGTTGCCGATGGGGAACACCATAACCTAACCTAGCAATGCATACTAAAAATTTGCCCTGTAAACTCTGAAAAGCTGCAGAGACTTTTCAATACAAATGTTGTACGGTACGCTTTGGTCTGAACCTCTATCCTTAATACAGTCTTAATTTGAAATACTTTTTGCACGTATGTATATTACATACCAACTCATATGCATTTTAATTAATTAAATATATCGAAATGCCAATTTAAGGTAATTAATAAAAATGAAAAATGCAAAATGCAAATGCTGGATTGCGTTGGCCCTACAATAAATATTCTGCACACAATAAAGTATAAAATACATCATCCAATCACGCAAACAGCTGCAGGCAATCGCTTTTGTTTGGAAAGCTCGTAAAACCCACATAAATTTGTAATAGCTACCTAAGTGGCAACTACCACCCACACACATATTCCCGTACGTACACACATATGTTTAAAAAGTGATGCATTAACTTTACTAGTTATCTTAATTCCGTTAAGCTTTCTTTTAGTGGAGATTCAATTTCGCGTAAAATATTTATAGGACAGTGAATCTTTATTTATGGTACCACATCCAAATTTAAAATGCAAATTTATGCAACAGCAATATATTTACACGCAACACATACCCAGCAAGAAATTTAGTAAGTAATAAGTAATCTAGTTAAATAAGTAATCTAGTAAAATAAAATAAAATAATATAATTTAAATAAAATAAAATAAAGTAAAATAAAATAAAATAAGACAAAATAAGATAAAAAAAAATAAAATAAAATTAAATGAAATAAAATAAGAAGAAATAAAATAAAATAATATAATTTAAATAAAATAAAATAAAGTAAAATAAAATAAAATAAGACAAAATAAGATAAAAAAAAATAAAATAAAATTAAATGAAATAAAATAAGAAGAAATAAAATAAAATAAAATAAAATAATATAATTTAAATAAAATAAAATAAAGTAAAATAAAATAAAATAAGACAAAATAAGATAAAAAAAAGGAAAATAAAATTAAATGAAAAAATAAAATAAGAAGAAATAAAATAAAATAAAATAAAATAAAGTGAAATAAAATAAAATAAGACAAAATAAGATAAAATAAAGTAAAATAAAATATAAGGAAAAAATAAAATAAGAAGAAATAAAATAAAATGAAATAAAATAAAATAAATCAAAACGAAATAAAGTAAAATAAATTATAATGAAATAAAATAAAATAAAATAAAATAAAATAAAATAAATCAAAACGAAATAAAGTAAAATAAATTATAATGAAATAAAATTAAATAAAATAAAATAAAGTAAAATAATCATGACTATGAATAAGCTCAAGGCCACTTATAGTTTTTCTATAGCGAAAATAGCCAAAATTTCTCTGATGAGTGAAGTCTAGCAGCTTCCGAAATGGATCTATAAGAAAAGCTATGGCGGTTGTCTCTAAAAATTTTCCTTTTCTGTTCAATTAAAAACTTTTAGTAAATAAATAAATTATTAAAAAAATAAAAAAAAAACAATAATAATTTTCGCTATAGAAAAATTATTAGTGGCCTTGAGCTCATTCATAGTCATGATACTTGAAAATGTATAGGCCGTAAAAACCAACAAATTGTTGGAATAAAAAGCAATAATTAAAAAAGCGTGAGCACCCGGTAGCGGGGCTGTGACAAGAAAGTAGCTCCGCAAAAAATTCATCATGATCAAAAATGACAGCCAGATGGCGGTGTTGGTCATGTATATGGTAAAGTGAATAAAAGGAGTTTAGACAGAAAAACCAGCGTACAATACAAAAAAAAATAAAATAATATGGAATAAAGTAAAGCAAAAAAAAAGAAATTTTTGTTAAAAAAATATAAAGAAATAGCATAAAGTAAAACAAAATAAAATAAAATATTATAAAATAAAATAAAATTATATTAAATTAAATTAAGTTAAATTAAATTACATTAAATAAAATAAAATTAAATTAAATCCAATTCAAAAAAATAAAATAGAGGAAAATTAAATTCCATTAAATTAAAATAAAAGGAAAGGAAAGAGGATAGAAGAAAGGAAAGGGAAATAAAGGAAAGAGACGAGAGGAGAGGAGAGGAGAGGAGAGGAGAGGAGAGGAGAGGAGAGGAGAGGAGAGGAGAGGAGAGGATAGGAGAGGAGAGGAGAGGAGAGGAGAGGAGAGGAGAGGAGAGGAGAGGAGAGGAGAGGAGAGGAGAGGAGAGGAGAGGAGAGGAGAGGAGAGGAGAGAGGAGAGGAGAGGAGAGGAGAGGAGAGGAGAGGAGAGGAGAGGAGAGGAGAGGAGAGGAGAGGAGAGGAGAGGAGGAGGAGAGGAGAGGAGAGGAGAGGAGAGGAGAGAGAGGAGAGGAGAGGAGGAGAGGAGAGGAGAGGAGAGGAGAGGAGAGGAGAGGAGAGGAGAGGAGAGGAGAGGAGAGGAGAGGAGAGAGAGAGGAGAGGAGAGGAGAGGAGAGGAAGGAGGAGGAGAGGAGAGGAGAGGAGAGGAGAGGAGAGGAGAGGAGAGGAGAGGAGAGGAGAGGAGAGGAGAGGAGAGGAGAGGAGAGGAGAGGAGAGGAGGAGGAGAGGAGAGAGAGGAGAGGAGAGGAGAGGAGAGGAGAGGTGAGGAGAGGGAGAGGAGAGGAGAGGAGAGGAGAGGAGAGGAGAGAGAGAGGAGAGAGGAGAGGAGAGGAGAGGAGAGAAGAGGAGAGGAGAGGAGAGGAGTTATGAATGCTTCAAGTAGGAGCCTCATAGTTTAACACTTAGTAAGCAGCTAAAAACAAACCAAAAAACAGACGAAATTATGCAACGCTTGAAACGCGCCAAGGGAGACTTATGCGTGAGTTAGAACCATTGTTAATAAATGACGAATACCCTGAGTAAGCATTCCTTTCCTGTGTGTTTTACTTTCGAACATCAGAATACCTTCAATATTACGATAAACAAAGGTAAGTGCAAGTTCACAGCACAGCATACGAGCAATGATTGCATAACTTTTCACAACAAAGTCAACATATATGTTTTTGTGTAAACGTTGGCATAATCACAAAATTGCGTTAAGCCAAGGAAATCTAATAATAAATTTGCAACATTTAATAAATTCCATTATTCAAATTTGACACATTTACAACAACTTCCGGCAACAGCTGGTTAGCTCGAATGCATCTCATGTCCTGGCCTTACACAAACAAATAAGAAAAGTAAAACACTTAAACAAATATTTACCTTTATTTATGTATATACATACTTGCAAAGACATTAATATGTATGTACACAGGACAAGTTACAAAATGTCGGAGGACTCAATTCATAAATATGCATTACCTGAAATGAGAAAAGAAAGGAGGATGAGAAAGTGAAGTTAGTCGAAAAAGTTTATTTTGAAATTTTACAAATGCAATTAGTAGTTGTTTTTGCAATTCAACTTTTTGCTTAACTCTTTTTTATGTGTTTTAATTTTTTATTATTTTATGTTTGTGCTAAGTTATGTTGAGCTCAGTTACGTTATGCGAAGTTATGTTATTTTATGTTAAGTGATTTTATTTCAATTCAAATTTAGTGTAAATAAATGAAAGGTTTGAAATTTATTGCAAAAAAATTTTAAAAATTGGCAAAATTTGTACCCTTGTATCAAGACATAAATGCAAATTTTATTATATTATGTTATCTATTTTATATTATGTTATCATCTATTAAACTATGTTATATTATGTTAAGGTATGCTATACTGTGTCAGCTTATGTTAAGTCTTTTTATGTAATTTTTATTGATTACGTTATGCTATGTTATGTTTGCTTTTCGATGGGATATTTTATGCTTTGTGATCTATGTTGTGTTATGTGTTGAATATATAATTTTTATTGGGTTGTGATAAGTTATGTTATGTTATGTTATGCTATGGTATGTTATGTTATGATATGTTATGTTATGTTAAGTTATCTTATGTTATGTTATGTTATGGTATGCTATGTTATGTTATGTTATATTATGTTATATTATGTTATGTTATTTTATGTTATGTTATGTTATGTTATGTTATGTTATGTTATGTTATGTTATGTTATGTTATGTTATGTTATGTAATGTTATGTTATGTTATGTTATGTTATGTTATGTTATGTTATGTTATGGTATGTTATGTTATGTTATGTAATGTTATGTTATGTTATGTTATGTTATGTTGTGTTATGTTATGTTATGTTATGTTATGTTATGTTATGTTATGTTATGTTATGTTATGTTATGTTATGTTATGTTATGTTATGTTTTGTTTTGTTTTGTTATGTTATGTTAAGTTCCGTTGGTATGTAATATTTTACGTTATTTTATACTGTGTTATGTTATTATGTATTTTATACATATTTTCAGTAATTGGTTATATCATTTTGTTGTTGATTTTCTTTCAGTCTCCGCTCATCAAGTTCTTTTAGCAAACTCCAATTGACTCATCGCTACAATGGAGCGCAACAAATATCTAAATCAGCAACAAAGCAACAGAATCAGCTAACTTAACAGCATTGTAAGTATCGGACAACAACACAATTTGTTGCGATTCAGTAATAACTGTTTCATCAAGTAAATCTACCACAAACTAGAAATGCCATAAGGCAAAGAGTGAAGTCGGCAGAGGAAGACTTTGTGAGTGAGTTACAAAAAGGTAAATGAGTGAAAGGACGAGCAAGTGGGCAAGAAAGGTGTATAGAGTTCCGGAATGATTATTGCAAGTGCACTCTTCTATTCACATTGCCATCTATGAGCTATTAGCCTGCAAGGAAATCTTAAAATATCAAATGCAATAACAAATAAATAAACAATACCCAAAAGCCAAGATTTACTAAATTTGTGTGTTTGTTACTGCTTTGTATTCTGCGCTGATGCATTTACTTAAGCTTTTGAAGTAAGCAATATTTCTGTGTTAATGTTGACACAATGAACACAGCAAATAAGTGCCATGGGAGATTGGCGCAGAGAGACAACTCATCAGACAACCAGACAGATAGTTAAGAAAACAAACAGGAATAAAAGCAACAGCACAGCAGCGCCATTGTGGTGAGTGCAAAGAAATGTGTTGGCATGAATGAATGACCAGAAAGACGGCTGTGACTGCATCAATTCCTATTCACTGAATTTACCCTGGAAATACGAGTATGTCGAATAATGGCAATAATGAGTAGCAGTGGGACAAATCTTGCGAGGCACAAAAAATTATTTGAAAATATTTGAAGAAGAATCGTATTTTAGCTACGGAATATAATGTCATGACTTCTGAGGAGAAAACATGAACAGTGGGATATTCTGCTTATATACTACAGCTAATGACTTGGAATTTAACACCATTGTTATGTGTAAGGACACGATATTTAAGTTCAGTTGATGTACACATAAAAGATGTTTAGGTCTTAATTCTACAATTATTGTAATACTATTAAATAAATATATAAATTTAACTAGCAAAATGCCCAATATTTATAAAACTATTACTGTCAAATATGCCAAAGGATATATCATCTCTCATAATTCAATTTTACTAGTTCGAAGGGATCTATACAATGGAAGTTTAGCATACTATTAGCTCGAAGAAAAAATATAGGATACTCAAAGTGTATGCAATAGACTGAAGGAATCGATGCTCCAAGGAATGAATAAATAAATTAAGCCGAAGTAGCATGAGCAGACTTTCTTTAGTCACCCTCAGCCTTACGCGATGCGTGGAAGACTGAGAACCGCCGTCAACTTTTTAGAAGTTTTAAGTCTCCATTGGAACAGATTGGACTGCATCCAACTCCTGCGGAAGACTATGTTTGGTTTATTTCCAAGTAGTCTTTAACAGCCGATTTACCAGGCCTGAAGCTGTAGTATAAGGTCCAATAAGCTTGTTGACATTGGAATGGAGTCTTTCGCTTAATACATGGTTTACTCTGTCGCCTTTATTACGCATTGGGGAGACCACACTGAAGTCATGCTTGCCTTCGAGCTTATGTGTACTCTTTACCCAGTCTTCAACTTTATTTTTGGACAGCTCGACCTTTAGTATGTAATTTGTGGCAGGTTCTTATTGTGCAGAGGGGATATTGCCACTCTCTCTTCGTAAGAGTCGGGTGGTTATGCTTAAGTTCCATCCTCAGTGTTTGGGAAATCTGTTCTGAGTAAAAGAGTTCTAAGGAAACTCTAATTTTTTTTGTACGGTTTACCATGGATCCGGTAGGAATTTACACTTTTTCAAAATGGCTGTGTATGCGTTGAAATTACCCAACAAGCATTTCTGTAAATGTTTTTAAAAATAATTTAAAATAAACTTTCTACATTAAGCGAAATGTAAGCCTTTTCAGTTTTAATTTATTTGAAAGTTAAAAGTGAGCTTTTTATAAACTTCAAGAAAAAACTGCTATAAATCATTTCACTTTAAAAGTGAAATGCAAATGTTTAAAAAAATTTTGAAAAATCTATTTGTCAGTTTTTTTGTTTTCAACTTAAATTATTTAAAATTCTTTTAAGAAAAGATTTTACATGGGAATGATGACACAAAAGCAAAAAGCATGGCTGCATCTTAACCACTTTCGCAATCTGCTAATAATTGGTTTAAGTTGCAGCATTCAATGTATGATTAGAATTTTTTTATTTATTTTATTGCAACAGCTAAATAATATGAAATATATAGTTTGAATTAAGTTTCAGAAAAGCCATTTACAAAAACTTTTTTTGAAAATTGTTTATATGCTTACATTAATAAGCTTTTAATCAACGTGCCGTTTTGATTACGAAATGCTTCTTTTTCAAATGTTTTATAAACGACAAATCAGAATTTTGTAATCTTCATACTTATTTCAGAAAGCTTTTTAAAGATTTATTTTAAGTTTACTTTGCTTGTTGGGTAGTAGTATGAGAGCCTCTACAGTGCTTAGTTTGCTATTTTGAATAATAAAATCTTTATTTATTAAGCCATCAAGAAGAGAGATGTCTGTCCTAAATCTGTATCTCCAAACGTTCATCCCACAACACTGTGCTCATCTTATGACTACACATGTAGCTATGTATGTATGTATGAGACAAAAAAATGCAGCTAACTTTAAAAAGAACTTTAAGAGCTTTCTCTATAGCTACACGGAAGCGTCTGCATTCATTGCTTACAAACAAAAGAGACAAAGTTCAGGACAACGAGAAGAAAACAACATCAAGAATGAGTCGGCACTTGGCATGAATGGGTGTCTGAATGCAAAAAAACACGAATGAGTAAAAGAATGAATGAATATAGCATGAATGAAATAAGCATGCACAGTTGACATAAAGAAAGGACACAGTTCAACTAACGGTACTTTTGCGCCGACAGGCAAAAACCAAATACACAGCCTGTCAGCGTTCAATAGAGCTTTGGAGTCATGGACTTCTTTTTAACGAAAGCGATTACATTACTTTTAAGGAAAATTGCAAAAGATTAGGTGAAATGTGAATAAGAAAATTCAGATTCTCTGATGGGTTGGTGTGGTTGTTGCAAATGTTGTTGACTTTTATTTCTTGTTGTTTTTCCTTTTTGTAGTTGCTGTTGTGTATGCGAGTAATTTCAGTGTGTTGCATCCATGTCTTAACTGGTGCACTTCTAGTGCATTCGAAGCCACTACCAGTTCATCCTCAATCTCAATCACTCGCACAACTCTAATGATGCGGATTTTATTAGCTATCTTAGCGAAATCGTGAATATCAATGCACCGACGAGAGCACTGTAATTATCGGAGACTTCAATATAAACAGGCAATTATTAGATTTATTTCAATCCTGTTCTATGTCGCAAAAAATTGACTTCTACACTAGAAAGTCGGAAGATGTTGAAACTTTACAAATAGTAACAGTATTTTGTGCAAGCGATTGGACAAGTACCAAATATCTGACCACGAAGGAATACATTTTAAAGTAAATCTTAAAAAATCATTGACAACGCGACTGAAAAAAATCTATAATATCTTGGAAAAATTATTAAAGTGACAATCTGGTGCGTCTCTTAACTCAATATAACTATAGCGAATTCTATCATTTGAATATCAACAATAAAGCTGAATTTCTGACAGCTATGTTATCCGAAGTAATGAATACTCTCACTTTTCCAAAGGAAATAAGTGTTGAATTAATGAACAAATGATACGACGGTGAATTAGCAAGCCTAAACAAGCTTAAATACACCCTGCATAAAATAGTCTTAGAAACGGTAAATTGGCACGATTACCATAATGTGAAGAATCAATATAAACGGTTAGTAAGAGTCAAAAAGGTTAAGTACATGGAGCGTAAGATAACCGCTAATGTAGGGGATAGTAAGGCATTGTGGAACCATCTCAAAAATTGCATAAGTATATCAAAGACGGCAAATACCAACAATAAAGTCTCAATAAATAACATCGTATACACATTTGAAAACGAAATTGTTCAAGCATTAAACAATTATTTTATCGATAGTATCAAAGAAATCAACACTAATATAGAAGTTGTAGACGAAGAAGTGCCGATATCGCAGAGAACCGAACACAATTTTAAATTTGTCGAAATAGATAATGATGAAATAGCTAGAGCTGCTACTATTAACACGTTATCGAATGATGAAAAAATACTTGAAGGCGTGGTTAAAAAACAATTAGTAGAATACCTAAAAACTAACATGATATTAATCCCGCAACAGTCTGGCTTTAGGAGGAAACACTCATGCGAAACTGCGCTGAACCTGTTTATAGGTCATTGGAAACAAGAACTGAGTAAAAACAAATACATAATGGCAGCTTTCCTGGACCTTAAACGTGCTTTTGGGACAACAGATCAGGATCTCTTACTAAAAAAGTTAGCTAGTATAGGAATAAGTGGCACTGAGCTGAAATGGTTCGAGAGTTTTACAAAGAACCGTAGCCAAAGAACAGTCATTGGAACAGGGCATTCCGACGCCAGAAATGTAGCCGTAGGCCTCAGTATTAGCACCTATTTTATTTAATATATATATATATAAATGACATGTCGAGCTGTGTAAAGCAGAGTGATGTCAATCTGTTTGCGGATGATATTTTAATAATAATAAGCGGTGAAAATGGGAACGAAATGATTGAAAAGCTGCAATCTGAGTTAGATGAAATATACAAATGGGTATGCCTGAACAAACTCCAACTATACATCAGCAAAACAAAATTGATGGTCATATCCAGTAGATTTATAGGCATACAGAACTTGAACACTTTAAATATAAACCATAAAACAATAGAAAGAGTACCAAATATAAAATATTTGGGAATAAAAATTGATGATAAGTGGTATTTTAATAACCATGTCGATTACACTGTAAGCAAAATTGCAACAAAGCTGTACTTCATGCAACGCACTTGCAAGTTTCTAAAAAGAAAATACAAAATAATAGTAAACCGGGCTATAATCTAGCCCCTTTTAAATTATTGCCCAACCATATATATTTATAATGAATGATAGCCAAATTTATAAATTACAAAAACAACAGAATCGTGCTATTAGATTCAGCCTTCGTAAGCGGTATGACACGCCGATCAGAGACATGTTATCGACTCTCATTTGGTGAAGTGTTAAACAACAACACTTTTCTTACACAATGCAATTCGTTAAAAATATTAAAGATGCTAACTTAGCAGAGTACCTAAAAGTTAACGTAAAGTTTGGCAATGATATTCACAATATTGATACCCGTAGAAAGAATGATTTTAAGCTACCTGCATTCAGATGTGGGGCAGATAAATGTAATATTCTCTATAAAGTTTTAAAATGTTATAATGACTTACCTAGTAATATTAAGCAAAGTAAAAGCATGTCTAAATTCAAAAGAGCACTTTTTGAATATTGTAAGTCTATGTCAAAAGTTTAAAACATTGTTAAGAAAACAAAGCTAACAATTCTGCTTCTGTTTTTGCTTTTTCCGTTCTTTTTCTTATTCTTTTATTTTATTTTTAATTTTTATTTTTATTTCAATTTTAGTTTTTATTTTAAATAATGAATAATAATAAATAAATAAAGTCTTATATTAAGCTTTTTAGTAATTAGTAGTCAGTATAAAATTACAATTGTAATGATCTAGGTTCAATAGAGCCGTAATAAATTTATAAATAAAGTAAATCTCTTCTACAAGAAATCAAGTGGCTGTTTAAGTCGGTGGAAATTATCTTTTCTGTAGTTTCGTATTAATCCAATTTTCTACACTTAATATCTTGTTCGTTTATTGGTACTGTTTCTTTGATCCCGAAACAGGCACGATTTTGCACATTATTGCCATAGTTCTGAACCGCCCAATAAAATACACATTCAAAATATTACGTTCTGATTCCCTTTTTCGATAAATCCGAACAAACACCAACTTTCAGACCAGTTTACCTAGTACTTATTTGTTTAACCCTAGACACGTAACCTTCGTCGATTCGACGAATACGCTATTGAAAATTTTCTGTTTCTTTTTAAGATTGCCTTTCTAGAAGACTTAAAAAATATATCTAAATTGTTCCAAAATAATAGAAAATGTTTTATTTCGAACATTAAAAACTGGTTCACATAGGGGTACAATAAATCAAACCAAAAATTAAATAACTATATTAGAAAGAAGTATTTTAAGTATGTTCTTCGAATCGACGAATTATAGGGAGTGAGCGAAGGTTAGTTTTCTAGGTTTAAAAACTCAGAACTATTTATATTTTATAGAACATAATATTTAACTTCATATTTAATTTGATTGTTCAAACCAAAAACTTTAACAATTTAATTTTTATGGTTTGTCTAAGAAGATATTATAAATAGTATAAACCAGTCAGAAATTACAGGAATCACGCTCGTACTCAGTTCTTTGACTACTGAGAGCACAAAATTGAGAATAAATATGGTTCTCTCTCAGTCATAAGATGCAAGTTTTTGTTAGAAGAATTTTTGCTGACTAGTCCTAGCAAATCTCTCAAACAATCAGCTGTGTAGCGTTTAACGAAAAATTGCAAAAAAAATGTCAACATTTAATCTGGAAGTAATTAAACATTTTTATTGTATTTCAAGCTGATAGCCGTATTTTTTTATTTCTCGCTATATAAAGTAATGAATATGAAAGATATTAATTTTTTTATTCAAAATCAATCCTCTACTTGTTCTCGTTCTCAGCAAATTTTTAGCTTTTATCAGTTTTACTAGTTTTAGCCAAAAGAAATAGGGGATTGGAATACGGAGGGACCTTAGAGGACTACGAGTAGTCGAAGCAAAAGTTTTGAGAACTGTTTGTCTGTATGTTTGAACGCGCATCACTTAAAACCTGCTGCATGGAAATAAAAGAAATTTTTACATAGATATTGCTAGATGTCTAGCTTAAAGCTAAGGACACTTTTTACAGCATGAACTATTTCATTTTTCGTTACAAGGGCACCATTATGTTATGCTCACATCGTTCATAATATCCGGTCAATTTTAGTATATTTTATTTATTTTTATTAATATTAATACAAAAAAAATTCATATATAAATTGAAATAATAAATGTTTTGCATTAAATTACATTATTACAGCCACTTCTTTCGTGAAACCGGTTGTATGAAGAGTATTTTTTTCAACCCCAATTCAAAATACCTTGCACCTTGAGTACTGTCACTTTTAAAGTATCAAAATTCTAGTTACTAACTAGTTATTACTTGGCACTTTGGATCTAGTTCTGAGCAAAATTTGTGCCACGAGCTACCCAATTTTATTTTGTGGGTTGAACTGCTAGCTTTTGTTAATGAATGTCTTATGAAGAGACTAAGGTACCATTTTATAGTTCAACAGGTACTGAAGGACAGGAATTCTTCGTGGCACTTTAAGTAGGCTACACAAATTAGAACTTTATTCCTTAAAGTGACTGGTATTTGAAAAAAAAAACAGTTTTGAAGTCGAAAAAAATCATAATATAATTTTAGGGGCATGGTAGATAAGTACTCGGCCCACATCAAAGAGTTCAAAGTTACGCTCTGGTGCTGAAAACATCAAAATTTTGTGACTTTTGGAACTAGTAGTAGATGAGCTATCAAATTCTAATTTTTAACTAATTTAGTTTTTAACTGGGTTTTTGTTTCACTTCAGAGTAGTTATTCGCACACATACACAAACGAACTCGCACACACAACCACAATGTACAGCACACAAGTAAATTTAAAAATTGCAGCGGACGTTTGTTGCGATTATCTTTATTCAAGCAACAGAAAGAGAATGCCAAGAATAGACATACTTGTATTTGCATTATGTACTTTTGACTTTATATTGAGCAAATAAGCTAAACAAACTAGCAAATATCCTTCGGCCTTCGGATATTATTTAAAATGCAATGGAAAGCCAAACGGAAGTGAAGAATATGCTCTGTCCATTTTGTTTTTGGCGGGTACATACATCGGAATAGAGCTCCGAACTAGTTAGAAAAAGTACTAGTTTACAAAAAAAACAATTCCGGCAGCAGAGCTAAGTACCGGAAGAATAACTTCCTGAAGCCACGCCTTCGTAGCACACTTTTAACTGAAGAGGCAATTGCGAAGTAAAGTTCCCTCTCGTTTCCCAAATGTGACTATCTAAAAGTACCCCATGCTATCTAAATTTATGTATAGCTCGGAATCATGTACGATGTCGTAAGAAGAAGAAGAAAAAAGAAGAAGTGGTAACATTATTTCCATCGACAGTAGACTAAAGTCAGTAACTAAATGGACCCCAACTGAATGAACAAAAAACATTGGGGAAATTATTGACCTCATTTCGTGTTTCCAATTACCGTCAGTTATCGCGTTGCTAAGCAAAATCCGAAGTTGTGTGGACTGCTCCGTTCCAATGAAAGATGAGGAATGCTTTGCGATATGGACTTTAGAATTTGGCTTATGACTTGCTTTAGCAGAAACGCGTTACGGAAGTCTTTCCGGCCTAATTTTATTTATTGTTGGGTGGTTTGCAATAAGTTGGCTTTACTGCTGGGTTATGCATAAATGCATGTGTCTTTATATATATTTGCAATTGTTCAATCAGTCGTTTTGTCGTAGTCGACTTTTCGATTAACGCGATAAGCCAAATTTTCAATGGAGAGCAATTTCCAGCTTTTTGTCCGCTTATAAGGATTGTCGTTGCTCTTTATCTTTGTATTCCCCATAGACTCACACACGTATACGTATACTTGAAATTGCTTTGGCATTATTTGTTGTTCGGTTTCTTCAGCTTTACGTTTCAACTCCGGCCATTTCAATCCTAAGCCTTGAGATTGTCATTGAGATTAGTAAATTCATTCGCTTTGTTTATTAGTTGGAAGGGTTGTCATACAGGTATGGATAAAAATATTCACTTGACTTCGGATCATTGAAGTATTAGCTAAGAGATTCAGATAAAACAAGCTCTACAGGTATGTTAATTCTAGTTGGCAAAAGTATAAAATCATGGTCCATTGTAATTAAGGCACGTTTCTACCTTGTTGGCCCGAAAACCTGATGTGTTTTCTGAAATGTTTTCCTCGGAAAGTATAATAGGTAGAAGGTTAAAATGTGCTCACTGTTGTCGGAAAAAGTTTAATGAAGCTTCGAAAATGGTTTGTTGTTGATCCAAGTAAAGGGGGGGGAGAGATGTACCGAACAATGGCAAACATGTATCCATCGGAATATGCAAAAAAAGAAAACGATTTTTTTGATCCCACAATGTAGAAGCCTGCCTTAAAGATTATATAACAACAACATGAGCCCACCTTTTCTCTACGTATAACGCTGCGGCGTAATAAAATAGTCCGGAATATGACAGACCTCGATATTAGTTGTATTAAAGTAAAAAAAAAAATTGTTTTGCTCAAGATAAAGCAAAATAGTTTGAGGAGCATCCAATAATTCCCCAATTACTAGCTGCTTTCCAGGATAAAATTAATGAGAATATTTCTGGATCCACCTAATTTGTGAAATATCAAAAAATTCAAAACTTATTGTATGATCTAACCCATATTTTGGTACCGTACCGAAATTTACCGTGAATACGGTTCCGTGGAGTAATCGAAATATATTCGTATAAAAAAAACCAATATTTTATTTTGCCAAACATTGGCCTAGGCCCACCATAATGCAGAAAGAAATAAAATTAAAAAAAAAATAGAATATAGAATAAAATAAAAGAAAATTAAATTAAATTATATCAAATTAAATTAAATTAAATAAAATATACCGAAATAAATTAAAATAAAGTAAAATAAAATAAACTTAATTAAAATAAATTAAAATAAAGCAAAATAAAGTAAAATAAAATAAAACAAAATAAAACAGAATAAAATTAAATTAAATAAAGTTAAATTAAATAAAATTAAAAAAAAGATAATGAAATAAAATAGAATAAAATATGGTAAAATAAAATAAAATAAACCAAATAAATTAAAATTAAGTAAATTAAACTAAAATTAAATATATAAAAAAAATAAAAAACAAAATAAAATAAAATAAACTACATTCAAATAAAATAAAACAAAATAAATTAAATAAAATTAAAAAAATAAAACTAAACAAAATATAATGAAATAAAGTAAAATAAAATAAAATAAACTAATATAAATTAAAATTAATAAAATGAAATAATGTAAACAAAATAAAATAAGATAAAATAAAATAAAATGAAATAAAATAATACAAAATAAAATAAAATAAAACAAAATAAAATAAAATAAAATATAATATAATAAAATATTGCATAATATAATATAATAAAATAAAATAAATACAAAAAATAAAATAAAATATAATAAAATTAAATAAAATAAAATAGAACAAAATAAAATTAAATAAAATTAAATTAAATAAAACAAAATAAAACAGAATAAAATAAAATTAAATAAAATATGGTAAATTAAAATGAAATAAACCAAATAAATTAAAATAAAGTAAATTAAAATAAAATTAAATAAATAAACAAAATAAAAAACAAAATAAAATAAAATAAATTAAAAAAATAAATTAAACAAAATATAATGAAATAAAGTAAAATAAAATAAAATAATATAAATTAAATTTAATAAAGTGAAATAAAATAAGATAAAAAAATTAAATGAAATAAAATAAAACAAAATAAAATAAAATGAAATAAAATAAAACAAAATAATTTGCAAGTTGTGCTGAATCGATGTCCGTGTTTTTTGATTAAAGCACTGTTCTTTTTTCAAGAAAATAAAACCAAATAAAATAAATTTAAATAAAATTAAAAAAATAAAATAAAATAAAATAAAATAAAATTAATTAAAATAAAATAAGATGAAATAAATAAAAATAAAATAAAATTAATTAAACAAAATAAAATCAAATGAGATAAAATATGTTGAATAATACTGGCAAAACTTTAATAATCAAAGTTTTTAGAAATTGTATAATGTATTGCAATTTAGATGCCTACCGAATCATTTCACTACCGTGAGCATTTAGTTTGCGATAAAAGCTTTGAAATTCGTACAAAATTTTTAATATTTTGTTTTCATTTCTCACTCTTAAATAGAATGTAAAGTGCCACAAACTAAATTCTAACAGATTTGGTACATTAAACATTGTCAACACCTCGGAGGCAAAACTGCATCATCGGCCACAGTACAAAAGAAACAGAATAAGAAGAAGAAGGAGTAGCAATAACTGAAGTAGATATTTTAGCTATGATCAGTCACTCATAGTCTGAACAATATTTCCTTTCGTTGTTGTTGCTTTTGTAGATGCTACTTCACTACTCAATGACTTGAAGAGAAATCTGTGAAATAAATTGTAGCAATAAAAAACAAATTTCGCTAAAAGATACTTTAAACGTTGGCGTGGCGTGGCTGCTGATTGCCCAGTTAAGAGCAACAATAGCAACACCATCAGCAGCAGACTTCTCCCAGCGAACCAGTCGTCAACGATTGGACAATGATGATGATAACTGTGTTTTACCACAGCTTTCAAAGATAAGAAGGTAGTGTGCTACGAGATGCATTTGATGATAACAAGGATGAGAATGATGGCGATAGTGATGATGATGATTGTGATGAAGAGCACGTCATTGATAATGATTGCAAATTTTCTTTTTTATTTGCTAGTTAAGCTCGCTAACTTGCCATGCCAGTATGGCTTTAAGTGCAAGCTAGTAAATTGGTGAAGAAGGAGAAGAGTTTAAAAGAGATCAAAACATTACAATTGAATGCAAAGAAACGTCAAAAGCTGAACGAACTCCGGCGTCATAGCTAAGGGTATTTCAAAGTATTATTAACAAGTAAGTTAGTGGAAATGATTGATCCTTCAATTACAGTTAACCGAATTGCCAACTTAGTTGAAATACGAGGACAGTTTGAAAATTCAGTGAGTTTTAGAAAAAAAAATTATTTTTACTTCGAAAAAGCATTTAATTTTTAACACGTAACCTTTTTTAGCAAGATGCCTTTGGTGTTGCATTTTTTATTAATCTCAAATCTCATTATCCACATATATTCTTCAAACATTTATATGCTTACCTTTTATACTCAA
>OX465293.1:82898484-83052685 GCA_949987695.1 Merzomyia westermanni
TTATTTTATTTATTTTTATTTGTATTATAAGAATAAGATAGGCTCATACTAGAGTTATTATATCAGTGGCTAACATAACCCGAAATTTTATTTTTTATTAGCTATCAAACAAAGTGGCATGCCCCACAGTAAAGCGCAGCTTACTAAATACTTCCATAGGTTAGAAGCGGACGTGTACAGAATGTACGTAATAAATGACGGATAGCAGTGTTGGAACAAATGTTTGTAGTATGGAGGTGTTGTTTGGGTTTTAGCAAAAAAAAGTCCATACATTGTGAGCAACTAGTCTTATATGTAGGCATGTACAAACTGATGAAGTTATCGAGTGTTAAAAGGGAGCGCATATGGCGCACTTGTAGAGAGTAACTAATGATTTCTTGATGGGTTTACAAATACTGGCTAATTGACTTTCGTTGGCAAATATTGGTAGGAAAAAAATGCTAGCTCGCATAGAGTGTATTTATGACAAGTTTCATTGGAATTCGAAAAAAGAAATTTAAAAGACTCATTCTCACTTATATAAAAACTTAATGTTTAGTCAAATCTACTCGACGGCATCCAGGGTAAATAAATTTCAGCAACTTAAGTGCCCTAGCACTTTAGTCATACCGTTTTACCGATCAGTGACGTCAATTGAAAAACACAGCGAAGCTAAGTCATACTCCACCTGTTTTTTCATCTCAGTCGAGACCACTCCTTTTCTCTACTGTCGTATTCAGGTGTCGTTAAGAAAATATTTGTCCATTTTCATAACATGACCCAGATCGTTGTGAAATTTCCTTCGATACTTGACGTTAGCATAGCGCGAAGAACCATGAATCTTTTGGACAACGTTTTTCTCGAGTACTTCAAGCGTCCACCCGCCATCACTATTCTGCAGTGTCACGAATTCCGAGCCGTACATCAGGACAGGTATGATAAGAGATTTCTAAAGCGTTATCTTCATTCGCCGTAAGAGGACTTAACTTCTCAAATGCTTGTTCAACTCAAAGTAGCACTTATTGGCAAAAGTGATTCTTTGTTAAATTTTAACTCTGAACAAACCCCAAATAGTTTCATTTGTACCACTCGATAGTGGCATGTCGGGCAATACGCAGGTGTTTTAATTCTTTATTTGATGGCAGCAAATACTTCTATATCCAGGACAGAAAAGACAGAACTCAGGTCCTCGCCAGGAATAGCACGCTCTTATATCAGATTGTTTTGAGATTTGCATTGGGCAAGAGAATGGTGCGTGTCTATTCTCTTATCATGCGTCTTCTCCAGGATTCTGATGTGCTCAGACTTGACCGATCATAATCAAATATAGGATACTTACTGTGTAATACCGCTTTAAGTAGCATTACAATACTTCACACCTACACTCTACCTTACTACCACACACGCGCCCTTTGCGAATGAAAGCGCCTAACATGATTTCGTTCATGTGCGATCAAATGCTTATGCCCAGCTGTAATTCGCAATTAGTTCATCCCACCTTATGTATAAGAAGATTATTCGCGCTTCAGTAATTGAGACGGCAGGTACCACAACATATCGTGAGAAGCTTCCACCCTTACGTAGAGAAGCACCCTAACGGTTGCACCTTTGTTCCCAAGACCAGTGGTGAGTCCTTCGGGGCCACTAAATACATTTACCGGTGTGTACTCACCGGGCCATCGTCCTACACCAACCGGCCATCAATCGTCGGTGACCTGCCACCGATCCACCGGCATCACCCAACCGGTAGCCTGGCACCGATCCGCCGGCATCAACCAACCCGTCGTTGATGACCTGCACCGATCCACCGTCATCAATCCACCGGTCATCGGTAACCTGGCACCGATCCACCGGCATCCACTAACCCGTCGTTGGTGATTTGCACCGATCCACCAACCCGCCGTTGGTGACTTGCACCGATCCACCGGCATCCACCACCCATCATCTGTAATTAATACCGATCCACCAGCCCGTCATCGGTGATTCGCACCGATCCTCCATCATCCACCCTACCAGCCACGTTATGCGTCGTCGCTGAGACATCCTATTCATCATACCCAACTAGAATCAAATCCGAAAAAGTCAAAAAATTTAAATTTCGCAGGCTCGAAATTAATTTTTTTGTGTATGCGTAGTGGAACTTTTTTTCCCGAGCCCAAAACCTATCGAAAAATCGATGGCGTGATATCGGTTAACTTTCGTCCATACAAATCGACCCACCCTAATAGTCAAGAGCACATTAGCAATAGTTTATGCAACTCAAGTATGTATAAGCACGTGAGTTATACCCATATTGCATACAAATTATATGAAAAGTAAGTACACGGCTAAAAATTTTAGCCTAAATTTTAAACCATTCGTCGGTTTAAGCAATTTTTAAACGTTTTTGTAATAAATTCCAAACCGTTAAATAAACTACACCAATTTTGAATTTATTGCGAATTAGATTTAAAATTGAACTGAAAAAACGTCAAAAATTTTGTACATTTTTTTAAATTGATTTCTGAAAGCTTTTTCAATTCATTGAATTTTTCTCTAAGCAGTTTTGTGTGCGCCGTAGCTCAGTGGGTAGAGCAGACGACTCTTATGCGGGAGCGTCGGTTCGAATCCTGGCAACTGATGATACAAATGTTTTTTATGTTTTTTAATTGTTAAGACATTTCTGGCTTAAAATTTAAAATCTTTTCTTCACGGTCATTTTCTCGAAAACTGGCACAATTTAAATTCTAAACCAAATTGGTTTTGGACATACATGCAGCCCAGAAAATTTTAAAATTTAGGTTAAAATTTTTAACCGTGTACATTGTTAGAAAACTCAACATAATACTTGTACTTCGTAGTACTTATTTTCAAATGCCCTTTTAATAGGTCACATTCCGGGAATGTGCAAATGACTAAAACTACGACGATGAGACTGTTAAGTGAAAAGGAATGCAAAAGCATCTACTTACAGCTGTGTTCAATATAATAGTAGTGAAATTAAAATGGCTATCGTTTGACGAAATAAAAAGGAGCTCTGATTCTAATAAATTTCATTCAAAATATAGCGAATTCCATAACTGAAGCTACATAAAAAGAAATTTCAAAGTTCACACCAAGTTCAGGAAAGTTATTTAAACTTAAAAAATGGCCATCAACACTTTCAAATCTTTTGGCAGAATTTCTAGAAAAAATTTTTGTTACGCAATTTTGTAGACCAATCAATTTTAGTATAACATTGTGTAAGTTAGGACTCGCTCAAAAATTTCACCGAATTTTCTACATTTCCTTCGTCAAGGGTGTTGAGTGATAACTTCCATACAACGCATGAAAAAAAATTAATTTTGTATGGAAAAAAATACCCAACATCCTTGACTAAAAAATTTTTTTAAATCCAGGAGAAATTTTGAGGTACTTCGAACTTGCACATTATTGTGCTAAAATTTAATGAGCTATAAAACTGCGTACTTCTTCCCAAAAATATTAAAATTTTGATGTACTTTGAACTTTGATTTTTTGAACTTTGTGTAAACTTTGAAATTTCTTTTTATGTGGTTTCTGTTATAGAATTTCCTATATTTGAAATTAAATTGATGATCACTACTATTATATTGAAAGCAACTGTACATACATACTTATTTGTATATATGTCTGCGCTTGTGAATTATTCGCATAACATAACTCAACTTGAAAAATTCTGTGGTTATTTTATTATTGCCAACATCCCACTTTTCACATTCTATCTTCCCTTTCCAAACTGTTTTGTGGTCGCATATAAACTATTTAAAAGTCATTTTGAAGTACGCAAAATAACCAACGATACCAAGAAATCGTAATGAATATGAGTTTAGCAGAACGTAGAAAATTATGCTATAGGAACCCATGAGCCAATATGTATGCAAGTTTGTACAGTGCGAGGAGGAGAAGTTGGGACAGCTGAAGTGATCAAAAATTACATTTACTCAAAGAAAAAAATCAAATCTGTTAAACCTTTAAAAGCGCAGTGTACTAACAGTTACTTTTGTAGTTGTTGTTACTGTAGCAATACTATTTATATATAAATTATTCAATATATTGTACCGGAAGACCTGAGCAGCTTGCAGTTTCAACAATCATTCTTGATAACCCTCCAAAAAATAATAATAATAATAATAATAATAATAATTCCCAACGGATTACCCACCATATCCCGCCCGACCGGCGCGAGGGGCGCATCCGCATAACGCGCGGATTATTCGTTCGTGCCGAGTCGTTGAAAGGCTTTGGTTTGTTAATCGTCGAGATCTAAAACTGCTCAGCTACAGAGAAAACCTCACCAGCTAAGTAAAGTAGATATAGGATAGATTATACATTAAGAAATAACTAGTTAACAGAATAAAATTATTGTTAAAAGTTAAAATAGAAGTCAAAGAATAAAAAACAATTAGTAGCTATGCATTTAGGATAGAAAGAATTGATTTTTTTTTGCTGAAAAGCGAGTCTGAAATATCAAATCTACCAGAAAGAGAGTTATAATCTTGACACAAACAGCGAAAAGGCTCATTTAACTGAAAATTGGTTCGGCACTGTTTTAAGACTAGAGGTTTAAAATGCCTTGAAGGACGAGACGGTACATTGAAGTTCACTTCACTTAGAAGAAATGGGCTGGATAGTGAACCATTTAGCAATTTAATCATAAAAATAATTCCAAGCATTTCCCTCCGACTAGAAAGTGTGTGTAGATTAATGAGTTTTAAACGATTCGTATAGGGTGGCAGATTGTACGAGGGATCCCAATGAAAATCTCCTAAGGCAAATAGTAAAAATTGTTTTTGAACTGATTCAAGGCGATCTACATGAACCTGGTAACGCGGGTTCCAAATTATAGAACCATATTCAAGTATCGGTCTGACTAATGTAGTGAAGAGGGCTTTAGTTACATAAGGGTCGCTAAATTCTTTAGACCATCGTTTAACGAATGCTAGGACACCTCTAGCCTTATTGACTGTTGTATTAATATGGCGGTTGAAACTGAGTTTATAGTCCATAGTAACCCCCAGGTCAACAAAATCATACACTTGCTCAAGACTATAATTTTTAATTGTATAGGAAGCCGGCTGAGAAATTCCACGCGAAAAACCCATGTGCTTACATTTTTTAAGGTTAAGTGGCATATAATTTAAATCGCACCAAGTAACTAGTGTATCTAGATCTGATTGTAGCTTATTTCTATCTTCAAATGACGCGAATGACATGAAAAGCTTTACGTCGTCGGCATACATTAACATTTTTGAAAATTTTATTATTGTAGAAATATCATTTATAAACAACAAGAACAGAATCGGGCCAAGATGGCTTCCTTGAGGAACCCCCGAAGAGACATAAATGACATCGGATACTAAATTTTTGAACATTACTCTTTGTGTCCTGTCACTAAATTAAGAAGAGATCCAGCGATTGAGACCCGGCTGGAAGCCCAACTGATCGAGTTTATGAATAAGTAATGAGTGGCACACTTTGTCAAAAGCTTTGCTGAAATCCGTATAAATAACGTCGGTTTGCAGATTTTTTCTAAAGCCATTTGAGACATGACTGGTAAACTCAAGTAAATTCGTAACTGTGGACTTTCCCTTACTGAACCCGTGTTGGCAGTCAGCTATCAAAGTAGAGATCGGACCCGTAAGTTGATTTGTAACAATAGCTTCAAACAATTTTGGGATGGCAGAAAGCTTTGCGATGCCACGATAGTTCTCTATAGAAGACCTACTCCCGCTTTTATGCAGCGGTAGAAGAAACGATTCTTTCCACGCAGTTGCAAAAACACCACACTTTAGTGATAGATTGAACAAATTGGTAAGGGGTTGGTAAATATGGTTCGCACACTTTTTCAAGAAACATGTAGGAATCCTATCAGGACCATATTTAAAAGATTCTTTTAAGGTTTTAAGGTAAATTAGAACTTTTTTGGCGCATATAATTGGTGAATTAATTGAATTTGTCCCGTGTAGCTTATAGGGATAGTTTTGAAAGTTTGAATTGGTGACAGCAGAATAGTTAGAAGTGAAAAATTGAGCAAAAAAATTTGCGATACATTGATTATCGCTAGATATGTCTTGATATTTCATGGCTGAGGGAAACCCTGATACTTTACGTTTAGAATTTACGAAACCATAAAATGACTTAGGATTGAGAATAATGTCTCTTTTCGTTTTAGAGATATAAGCTTTATAGCACTTCTTATTTAAATCCATGTACTTCTGACGTAGAATGGAATACAGCAGGTATCGTGTGACTTATCTCTAAAGACAGTTATCGGCCATTAGTCCCTTTAGTTCACAGTGGCTTATAATTCAATATACATAACTAAATTTTTATATGTGTAGCAAACTTATGGAGGTGTTAGTCAATTTTAGTTTCTCGTAATCGTTGGGGTGGAAAGTGGATGAGTCCTTTCGTACCCGTTCGGGTATAAAATGGTACAATTGGTCAAATGTGAACAGTTCAACCCATACAAAGTGATCAGAACTGGCATTAGTCGCATCCTCCTTTGTAACTCATCTGGAATGCATCCTAGGCTAATCGCAGTTTTTTCAGGTTAGGCCCACCTATAAAACAAAAAAAAAATTTAATTGGCTCGATACACGTATACCTCATGAGGAGATTAAGACAGAGCTTCTCTACCAATTCGTAGTGTGCTGCTTCTAATTTCGCCTACAAATTGGCGGAGCTTACCGTTTTTTGCCGATTCCGAACGGATACACGGGTACATTCCTGTTACCCTAAATCAGAGCCCTATTCTATTGTTCGCTTTCGAGTGATTCGTATACTGTCGAAAATTTTTGAGTGAAACACATTCATTGTTCGAAATTCCATTCTGTTCCTTCGGCGAATCCCTTTCGATCGTAGAAAATTTGGTACGCCCTATTTAGAAAACATATGACAAAATAATCGAAAGTTTGAAAATTCTGACAACAATTAAGCAAACGGAAATGTGTTTCTTATGCTTACAATAAAAGGATTACTGTTGTTTTTTTATCAAAAAATTATTTTCGTCGCAGAAAGAGTAAAGCTATCGCTTTTAACAGAAAATAATTTGAAGAATGTTCGGTAAAAAATTGGAAAAACTAAAAAAAAAAATATTTTTTGAGATTAGAAGTATTTATAGTATATTTAAAAAAAATGATTTTTGTGTAACAAAAATAAAAATAAAATAAAAATGTATGGTCCGTGAACTTGTGTTCGAACCTGCGACCGCATGCGTGATAGTCGAGACGCTTATCACCTGCGCTACTGCGACGTGTACACTAATACTCTGAAATTTGTGAAACAGTGATGCCTGCTATTATCGATTATATTTTAAAGTAAATTCGTTCGAACTAATGAGTACCGATTTTTGCATTCGAGTAGAATAGCCTTTCGAATAGAACTACAGCGTAAGGGCCCATGCTATACATATCCCTTACCCATTTTCCTTGCATCTCACTCTTTATCACAATCGTCTCCGTTCACGCTTCTTTTTCATCTCATATTCATCTCCGCACTTCCCTCTATCTTGAGGTCCATTTTTATTTTCAACTTATTTAAATCATATAATTTTGTAAGAGTTCTATCACCCTTGTAATATCTCTTTTCTTAACTATTCAAAAAATGTTTTTGGCCAACTTATTAAGCAGTTTTGTTATTAAAAATCGCTATTAAACATATCAATTTGCCATTTTATTTGTTCGACTTAAGCTGTTATTGCACTGAGCATTCAAAAGCATACACGTTTTTATCGCCTTCCCTATCTATATTCTCGTGTCCAACCTTGCTTTCATATTCCACATCATCATCCTCTTTTCCTTAGTTTCCGTTTCAATGCTCTATACCTTTCTATCACATAAACTTAGTTTAAGTCTCCATCTCTGTCGGTATTTCCAAAAGGGTTTTCCCGAAATATTATTGTAAGTTTTACGATTTCAAGACCACTTGATAATAATTATTATTCAATTATTATTTTTGCTATTTAAAGGAAAAATTTGAAGCAACAAACATATACAGGCTATAGTTACAGTACTTTTTCGAAAACCGCCACGATTTCTCGTCAGGCTAATTCGTTTAGTTTTTTCTATTTCAGAGGAACTTGCGGTGAATCGAACCCGCTCACTCCTGATATTGCAAGCGCGGAACACTTCTTCGTCCACAACCCTTTACCCTTATTTCCTCATATGCCTCTGAATCTATAAATCGATCGCCATTTTTGCCTTGATACCCATCCACATAGATAAAAAGAGAGATAAAAGTTCTAAAGGTGGTTCAGATGAACCCTACTACTTTCCCTACGTCACCTTCAGTCACTTTTTTCAAAGAAATATTCAATATACATACACGATTTTTCTACAGTTTTATTATAGTATAGATTTAACTGCTTCCGAAGCTTATTGGTAAACGCTGGAGGCTACAAGCCATTATATTACACTTGTTGCATTTTATCAAATCATCGTAAAGTTGATGCTACTTGGCGATAGCGAATTTTAGGGCTTCCGTTATAAGAGATTAATGGAAAGTCTCGATAAGGAACTAGCCGATTAGGCAGTGCGAAATACCGTTCCAAAGGCAGCGAAATAAATACTATACTATATATTGACCTCACAGTTAGAGAGTTCAATATTTACTACGTCGATTTACTTAATTTGCTTTGTTCATTTTCCGACAGGGTGGAAAGTTGATGTATATTTGAACAATTTTCGGTCATCACTTGTCAAGTTTGGTTGCCTTGTATTTATAGTATGTGGATGATGTAGCACGTAATGTCCACATTCGTTCGTGTATTATGATATATCTAAATGGCTTCCTGTAATGAAGGTTGTTTTTACATGCTCCTTAGGTAAGCCATAGGTTGAGCCAGGTATAAATCGATGAATTTTATTATTATAACTTTGGTCCGATGTTTGTAAGTATTAGAAGAAGAAGAGATAGAACCACCAATAAGTATGAAGAAATGATCAGGGCGATGAGCTAAGTGGATTTAGCCATGTCCGTTTGTCCGACCGCATGTCGATCCGTCTGTCTGTCTGTTTGAACGCAAACTAGTGTAGGATGCCGAAAGTAAAAACGTCTTATTGCTTCAACGAATATTTTATTTTCAAATTCATTATTGATTATTTCAAACAAAGCTTTCTCTTAAATATAAAAACAAATATCAATATTAACACACTTACTACACTAGTCCATCAGTTTTAGAGATATATTGATGAAATTTGGTATGGCGCCGCCATTTCGTAATACCTATAATTAAATTGCGAAGGTTGAGGGAAATTGTCCCACTTTATGGCCAAACTATACATTTAAGGTATTAACAATTGTGTATGTGTGGATAAGTATTGCCAAACTGCAGTACCGTCAATCAAAAAAGCTTTAAAAAAAATGTATTATAATATAGAAAAATTTGTTTAAAAATGACACCAACACAAATGCTAAACATGTATTCACACCATAGGGCCGTAGTTGTGTGAGTAGACATGTCATGCATTTTTGCTTTAGTTGTTGTTATTGTATTGATCCTAAGAGTACGAAAAGTTGCTTTGTTGGTGACATTAAACTAGTAATGTAAAATATGAGCAAATATATAAACTTCATTGATGATACCTACAGACAGTGTTTACAATAACAAATAAATAATTATTCAACATTGGAGTTGGTTTTGTTTTTGATTTTGTGGTTGGGATTGTGTGAATTGAAATTAAATGAAATAAAATAGAAAAAAAAAGTTTATTAAAAGAAAGTGAAGGGAAGGAAAAGAAAGGAAGGGAAAGGAAGGGAAGGGAAGGGAAAGGTAAGGAAATTAAATAAAATGAAAGGAAAGGTACGGAAAGGTAAGACAAGGAAAGGAAAGGTAAGAGAGGGAAGGTAAGGAAAGGTAAGAAAAGGAAAGGAAAGGAAGGGAAAGGGAAGGAAAGAAAACGAAAGAAAATGAAAGGAACGTAAGGTAAAGCAGAGGAAAGAAAAGAATAAAATGAATTAAAAATAGAAACTGCAGAGAGAAGAAATGAAAGAAAACGAAAGTAAGGGTAAAAAGGTGAATGAAAGGCTTAGCAAATAATTAAAATAAAATAAAGTTTTGTGGTTGAATTTCAACCACTGGGCGATCTTTAGTATTAATAATTTGCCGGAACCAACAAGATCGGGCCAATACAACGCATAGCTCCCATATAAACGATTGTTCCGATAAATGGGGTTCGGGCTATACATATTGCAATTTAATAGCGAGGAACAAAAAAAATTGGCAGTAACATTGCTTATTACATATGTAATGTGTGTATTGAAAATCATCAAGGTTGGACCAATATATCGTTAAACCCCTATAGAACACATTTTTCCTATTCTTTAAATTAACAGGGTAAGGCCAAGGATCGGACACTTCAACCGCGATGCGTATTTATGAAAGGTATAAAGCGGCTTAACGGCTTTTTCAATTGCTAATGATTATTTTAATTGTTTTTAATAAAAGGCAATTTTTAATTGATTACTATAATAAAAGATAAAAAAAAAGTTTAAAAAATAAAAAATAATCAAAAAAATCTAAAATTTATTCCAGATTTTTTTAGTATTGTTGCTGTAAATATTTATGTGCTCGTACAACAATACTGAAAAAAATCGAAAACAGTCAAAAAAAAAATCGAAAAAAATCAAAAGTAATCAAAACAACTTTTTTGACTATTTTTAATTTTGTTTATATTCATAAAAAATTACCAATTTTTTTGGATTGATTTTTAAATTAGTTGGAAAATAATCATTAAAAATTTTAAGTAATTGGTAATCAATTATTAAATGGATTCTCAAGAAAATAATTAATCACACCGGTAATCATTATGATTAGTAATCATTATTTAACAGGTCTGGTCTCAATATGTTTATAATTTCAGGTGGACAGGGAAGGTGGAAAATTATGGCTAACAGCAAATCGCAAACAAATATTCCCATTAAATAACGGCAACTGTGCTAAAGTAGATTTAATGGTTTAGATTAAAATAATTGTTAAAGGATTTCGTTTAAGGAGTTGGCTATAATCAGAATCTGTTTTACACATAACGAACTAAAACAAATACTTTGATACAAATTGAATATGAAATAAAGTTAATTGCACAAATAAATAGGTATTAAAGAAAAGATGAGGTTTATGAAATTTTGTGTAAAGTATTTACCAAAATGGTGTGCGTAGTATGTAGATGGAATGACCTCGAAGTTCGACGTGTTCAAAGCGTTCGGGTTGAAGTACCCGAATGTACCGGATTAATATCCGGCAAATGGCTGTTCAATCAAACACCACACACTGAGGCGGCCTCTTGTTTATCTTTAACTCGCTTCACTTGAAGTAACTTTGAGGTGCTCTTCCGTGAGCAGTCTGCGAGTTCAACGGAATTTCTCATACTCTCCATTGTCGGAAAGAGTATTGTGTAGAGATTTGTTGGCCCATCTTGATTTGATTTGGGAGGAATACTCTCTAGGCATACTTAAGTTGTATTACATATTGACCTAAAGTGAAATTCTTCCAAACCGGACACTCTTGCAGATACAGGTCCTGATCAGTAAGGGTTCGAGAAACCTGTTACCTCATATAGAGACGGTCCCAGAAAAACATAACCTTTCCTTATATTATTATTTTCTTTGGCCTTACTAGGCTTTGATTTTAAAGTGGTGTCAAAACTGAGGCTTTAATTAGAATTTGCACTAGTTCATTCGGTTCGAAAATATCGTCAAAACAAGAAAGAGCTCGTAGTTTAGTGGTTTCAAAATGTTTGGAAAATAAATTTATGCGGTACGTAAAGTTAGCAAAAGAAGTCGACGAGTCCGTTAGTACAGTAAAACGTGTTATTACGCGATATAAAAAATGTTTGTGTAGCCAACGGAAACCGGGTTCCGAAAGAAAAAGGGCCGCCGCTAACAAGAAACTAGCTCAAGAGATCAAGAAGAAGTTTATGCAAAAACCCAACACTTCAATTCGAGATATGGCGAAAATTGCTACAACCTCCAAATCAACCGTGCAAAGGATTAAAGAAAGCTTTCAGGTGAAGAGTTACATACATCGATCAGAAGAAAAGGAAAAAGTGGCAAAAAAGCGTTCCCGAAAATGTTATAAGAAATTTCTTAGTTAATTCGATTGTTTAGTAATGGATGACGAAACATACAGGTCAAGAGCTTTACACATCATTTCAGAAGGGCAACGTTGATAAGAAATTTTCAACTCAAAGGATTGGTAAATTTTCCAAGCAGTTTATGGTCTGGCAGGCGATTTGCAGCTGCAGTCTGAGAAGCTCAAAATTTGTGACACAGGGCACAATTAACTCGGCCGTTTATATAGAGCAATATTTGCAACCCCATCTATTGCCATTTATTCGCAAGGCCCAAGGGTCTGTTTTGAACATAGTCCAATAGATAAGTATTGGGCTCTTATGAAGAGAAGTCTTGGAAAAATTGGTAAATTGTTGTTGAGTTATGACCTGTAGAAGTTTTAAACTTTTACTACTACCATGTGGGCAATCTTATAAATAAAAATAAATGTGTGTCTGGCATCCAAAGTACTCCGCCGATTTGTATTCACAGTATATTCTTGGATTCCCTGGTGACAGCATAGGCTGTATATCATTTTGGAAAACGTATATAGTATACCTCGTATCGTCGGTTTCGTAATTTTATATAACACGGTTAATAATAGCTTAAATTTGACATTTTATTAATGCAGATGTAGGCGGTGCCATGCCCATTTTCCAAAATTTTAAAAATTTCATAATTAAGATCATCAGGTCATTGTAAATAAGAAATTCTAGCATTCTATCTGCATTACTTCAGGAGATATCTCATGTTTCGGTATCCTACCTCTCTTTTATGAAGCTTTAGTACAAAAGTGGGCGTGGTCGTCCACCGACTTTGCTTATTTTCAGTGGGCGTACTCTACATGTGCATAGTAAACCTGGTACCAAGTTTCGTAATTCTATCTTACACCGTTCTGAAGTTATTAACAGTCAAATTTGAAAATTTGTTCACTCATATGTGGGCGGTGCCACTCCCATTTTCCAAAAATTTTAGAAAATCGTCAATAGGACAACCAACTCAAAGAACCTATAAAATTGCATTATTGTAGCTGCTTTTATTATTGAATTATCTCATTTTAAACGTTTTTCGAGATATTCGATATTGAAAAGAAGGGCGTGGTTATGGTTCGATTTCGCCTATTTTAAATAGCAACCTACCTTGGCCACAAAGCAACCTGTGTGCCAAATATCTCAATTTTTACTCAAGTTATCGTGTCCACGGACGGACATGATTAATGGATTCCTCCGTTAATTCTAAGAACTTTGATATATGGAACTCTATATCTATCTCTATTATCATGTACCGTTACAAACCACCGTTATATGACCAAAACTATAATACCCTGTGTACTAGTACACGCTGGGTATGAAAATTAATACAAAAATGTAGACGAAAGTGTTGTAAAAACTTTAATGCAAAGCGTTAAAAGAAAGGTTCGCAAATTTTACCACAATTAGTTGAAACTAAAAAATATTAATTTTTTTTTTTGAGTTATACAATAAAGAAGATATTGAAAAGAGACAAAACTACTTTTGAGTTCTTTTACGAAATGGCTTAATTGCAGAATATGTAAATATCAATTTTAACTGGGACCGCCATTGAGAGGACTACTCTATACAAAGGCTTAAGTTTTATCATACGTTTCTTCAGAAACTGCATGAATACCGTTATCCCGTATTTACAAGGACGGCCACAAGTATTATAAGCGATATTAGTAATATTAGATAACTTATTGCTGCTACATGTCCCTATCATACTATTTTCAAATAGAAGTTAACACGTGTAGTTGAACCATCTGTAACATCTTTTCCTGTAGCTACTGCTGTTGTTGTTGTTTTTAGCTGCAAAAACTCTCCCCGGAGGTTTTTGGAGCATTGTCGAAAGTGACAGTATTTTGTCGGATATGAACTCGGTACCACGTTGCGGTACATTCTAGACTGTAACGGGGCCGGTTTAGTATGACCATTGAAACCTTTTAGGTCATCTCAACCCCTCGTTCCGTAACGAAGAAGAAGATGAGTAATGAAAGGTGAGAGGCATCATTGTGCATTTTAGTAGCCTCTTAGGACAGGTATGCCTGCCACCATTTTCTGTTAGTATGTCATGGTTTCCCAGTTTCTTAGAGATGATCTGTGATTGTTCTGCAACTGGATTTTTTCTAACTGTTCGTTGGTTCTGCTAAAATGACTTCTTTCATCTTTGGGAATCGAGTGCTTTGAACCCTTTTCAGGCCATTCAAAACACATTTCACATGTGGGTTATATATTGGGACAGAGAAAAGTCTTGGATTGCATAGTATCCAAAGTGTTGTTATACTATATTACGCTGGTAGCAAGTCAAGTAGCAATCACCACAAGTTACGCCTTTTTAGTTTTAAGCTTTCTGCTCATTTCAGCCACACAAAAGTGTGCTTAACAACACTCTTTAAAAAAAAAAATACATTCAGAAGTACTAGATACCTTTCATTTTACACTTTAGTCATAGAAATTCACAATTTGTAGGTCATGAATTAACATGTCCGCAACACAAACCAACGACGACCACTCTAATTTCGCTCCATTTCGCGCCACCAAGCGTGTTGCACCTCAAGATGGCACTCGAGCTCGTGGCATGGCAGTGGCATACAAAATGCCTCATTATAACTAAATAAAATAAATTGTTTCAATGCTAAATGTAATTTAAATTGTGCCAGAAAAGCGTAGCCAGACGAATTGTGGCAGAGGGATATAGCAGTATGGGTGTGAGCGAAAAATGGGGCCAAAGCAATTTTGCGCATATTAGCGCTTTACAATTTTTACAGAGTTCGATCGTCTTGTTTTAAATTCAAAACGGAAGCGAAGTGTTACAGGTCTTTTGGGTCATGCAACATTTGCAGCAATTCCAACTTCAAGCCATCCAACGAACAATTGACCTAGTGTACACGCCGCACCTGACGCCTGTATACTCTTACGTGATCTCACTCTTCTTAGACTATCCTTCATCTAACAAACTTTGCTCTTTTACGCTGTACGCTTTTAGCTTTTCTTTTATTTGCATTACACTGCCCATCAAACTGTGCTTAGCTAATGCGACTCTACATTGCTCACTGCTCACTGTTACTGTTCCTGCTTTCCGTTGTTCATAGCCCATAAAACTTTTAACTTCCCTTGCGGTTAAATTAACACGATTTATTTGAATTTATCGTTTAATTTTTGTTTTTTCGTGATTTTGTACAACGTCTCAGTGTGGCATGACCGTTGGCCCTATGTGTGAGCTCCTCTTTCAGCTTCTACTAGCTATTGTAACATCTTGACTATGACCTGACCTAATTTCATCGCGGAAATGTAGATTTGTCCTCATCTAATTCTGCCCCCAACCATTGGGAAAGATAAAGTGGAAGTTTGCGTTTACGACGTACAAGATTTGCATGTTTATCTTTTGTTACTTTGTGTATCTTTACTTTTGGCTTTATTTATACTCGTTTCTATGCACTCTAGTATATATTTAACGGAGATTTTGTTCAGATAGCCGAATATTTAGTTAGATGGGAATTCTTATGAGATTTATGTATTTATCCACTGAATAACTTTCGTTATAAATTTCAATAGCTAAAACAAGCAGACAAACTTATAAGCTGTAAGTAACTCTCAAAATCGTAAGAAAATAGCACATTAATGCGTAACTATTTTTTTTTATTGTCTTTGTTTCTTTTTTTATACCCAGCGTGTACTAGTACACAGGGTATTATAGTTTTGGTCATATAATGGTGGTTTGTAACGGTACAAGATAATAGAGATAGATATAGAGTTCCATATATCAAAGTTCTTAGAATGAACAGAGGAATCTATTAAGACATGCCCGTCCGTGGACACGATAACTTGAGTAAAAATTTAGATATTTGGCACACACGGATTGCTTTCTGGCCAAGGTAGGTTGCTTTTTAAAATGGGCGAAATCGAACCGTAACCACGCCCTTTTTTTTCGATATCGAAAATTTCAAAAAACGTTTAAAATGAGATAATTCAATAATAAAAGCAGCTACAAATAATGGAATCTCATAGATTCATTGAGTTGGTTGTCCTATTGACGATTTTCCCAAATTTTTAGAAAACCGGCACGGCACCGCCCACATATGAGTGAACAAATTTTCAAATTTCGCCTGTTAAAAACTACAGAACCGTTTATGCTAGAATAACGAAATTTTGTAGAATGTATACTATGTTTATGCTTAATACACCCATGAAAAAGAAGCTGAATCACACTTCGACCACGCCTACTTTTTCATAAAATTTATCTGAAAATGAGGTAGAAATACTGAACTGCCCAATCTCATTGACTGATACAGGTAGAATGATATAATTTGGCAGTTACATCAATTTTCTTATTCTTTATACGGTTTTTGCAAAATTTTGGAAAGTAGGCGTGTTACCGCCCACTCTGAGTCAAGCAATTTTCAAATTCGACTGTTAATAACTTAATAACCGTGTAAGATAGAATTACGAAACTTAGTATGAGGTTTACTATGCACATGCAGAGTTCGCCCACTGAAAATAAGCGAAGTCGGTGGACGACCACGCCAGATAGAATACTAGAATTTCGTATTTACAATGACCTGACGATCCTGTTAATGATATTTTTAAAATTTTGGAAAATGGGCGTGGTACCGCTTATATATTAATGAACAAAATGTCAAATTTCAGCTATTATTAACTTCAGAAGCGTGTTAAATAAAATTACGAAACATGATACGAAGTATACTATCTTCGCTTTCCAAAATTATATGTAGCCTATACTGTAACCAGTGAACTCAAGAACTGTGAAAATATCATAAAGATCGGTTAAGTACTTTGGACGCCAGACACCCATTTATTTTTATTTATAAGATTGCCCACATGGTAGTAGAAAAAGTTTAAAACCTGTACAGGTCATAACTCCACAACAATTTACCATGACCACTTATACAGAGCTGGGTATTTAACGTTCGGTTCCACCTGTACTTAGACTTCCTTACTTGTTTCCGTTACAGTTTAGTACAGCAGTTTGCATTACTCTACCCCAAAATCTTAGGGGTCACGTTTGATAACATGTTCAAATACGGTGCTCATGTAGCCGCGATTGCCACCAAAGTACAAAGCCGTAACAAAATCTTCAAGTCACTAGCTGGCAGTACTTGGGGTAAAGACAAAGAAACGTTACTGGCAACGTACAAGGCAATCGGCCAGCCGGTTCTGAGCTACGCGACGCCAATATGGTCGCCGGGGTTAGCAGACACGCATTGGAGGAGGTTGCAGGCCTGCCAAATCACCGCACTCAGAACTGCCGCGGGATGCCTCCTTATGTCTCCTGAACACCATCTTCATAATGAGGCAAAAATGCTCGATGTCAAAGAGCATTGCGAGATGTTGACCAGACAATTCCTGTTCAACTGCTATAAACCGCAGCACCCGAACAGGAACCTGCTCAACGAAAATCCGCCTCCCAGGAGAATAAGGAGTCACCTCCGTAAGCACTATGACGAGATCCGGCACCACATCTTCTCGCCGTTTGATCCAAAGGTGCACCGGCGGGCCCTCAACCTCATCCACACGGAGTCGGTAAACTCCTTTGTCAGGTCACGCCCAGTGAATGCAGCCCTACAGGCACAAGCTCCACCTGTTGCCGACGAGGAACGCGATCTGCCCAGGGAGACAAGAGTCACGCTGGCCCAACTTCGTTCTGGATACTGTAACAGACTAAACTCTTACCTATCCAGACTGAACCCTGACATGCCAAATGTCTGCCCGGCATGCGGCGTGTCTCCCCACGATACGAACCATCTGTTCATCTGCTCAACTGAGCCCACTCTTCTAACACCAATTTCACTCTGGTCCACCCCTGTTGAATCCGCGAGGTTTCCTGGACTTCCGTTAGAAGAGCCTGATGACAATGTTGGATGGGGGGTGACATCCTAGGCAGGTTGAGTAGTCGCTACAACAACAACAACAACTCTACGGTGACTCGAATCAAGTGCGATGAGGCTGTGCTTTAGATTCGTATTGCAAACAAGTAAGGGAGTCTAAGTTGGCGGAAACCGAACACTATACACTTAATAGTGTTCAATTATGGCACCCCGCTTTACGCAGGTCTATCATATAACTGTAAAACAAAAAAATATCAGCAAAAATACATTGGCTCGCAATAAAAATTATCCAGTGTTTAACGCAACGTCTCCGAATAATTGTTTGTTAATTTTATATGCAAATGTACAAAATTCTTTCATCGAAATCTTTTGAATCAGCGTTTCCAAGGTAATAGAAAAATTCCTGCAATTCCTGGAAATTTTAACAAACTGAGTGGGAATTTTTAAACTTGGGGCAAGAATTTCAAAAAGATTTCTGAGTATGCATGCAGTTTTATAGCCTTTTAGCAGACCCAGCAGACGTTGTCGTGCCCAAAATTTTACTTACCTAAATTTAACGAATTCTTCTTTCTACTTTGGTTTTCCATCACCCCAAATACCGTTACTCTTCTTTACCCTCTTCACTTTCCAGTAACACCTCCTCTATATCTCAAATTTCTATTCCTACTAACCTTCATCTCCCATTTCCTCTGCGTGTACTGTTTCGAAGATATAGCGCATTCACTTTTAGCATATAAAATATCATGATTTTGAAAAACCCAAAATTCTAGCTATGTCAAATTGGAACTTTATATAACCTGGGGGCTTTTTCAAAAACTATATATGGCTTGTGTTGTTTCACAGAGATCGATAATAAACTTTGGACATTAATGAAGCACAAACAAAACTCACAAATATGTGGGCGTGGCACCGCCCACTTTTCCAAAATAATTTAAATCTTGACTAAAGGACACATATATCCAAATATACGAATTGAAATTATATATAGCCAAGGGGCGTGGCAGGGAAACCAAGAATATACTATGAACATTTTTTAAATATCGGTTGAGTACTTTGCATGCATATAAAAGACAGACAGACGCATTCATTTTCGTTACTTAGCTTAGAACAACAACGAAAGAGGAACGCGTTACAAGTCCATGGTACTTTCCTCTCATATGAGCTTGAATGACTATGTATTCAATTTGATACCAGTTACAGTAATATCGCGTTTCCAATTTTACTAACACATTTTTCAGAACTACGAGGTGTGTTCAAAAAGTATCGCGAATTTTGTGTTTTTTCAAAAATTATTTATTTATTCATGAATATCTATTTTGTCCCCTTCAAAGTAATCCCCATGAGATATTATACACTTGTGCCAACGGTTTTTCCAATCTTCGAAGCACTTCAAAAAATAATTTTTTTGTATCTTGTTCAGCTCCTCCTTCGATGCCGTCTTTATCTCGTCAAGAGAAGCGTAACGTCGTCCTTTCATGGGCCTCTTCAGTTTAGGGAACAAGAAAAAGTCACAGGGGGCCAGATCTGGGGAATACGGTGGCTGCGGCATCATTAGTGTGTTGTTTTTGGCCAAAAAGTGGCGCACAAGCAACGATGCGTGAGCAGGGGCGTTATCGTGGTGCAAAAGCCAATTTTTGTTCTTCCACAAATCCGGGCGTTTCTGGCGGATTGCTTCGCGCAAATTCCGCATAACTTGCAGGTAATATTCCTTATTGACCGTTCTTCCCTGTGGCAAGAACTCATGATGCACCACGCCCCTGCAATCGAAGAAAACTGTCAGCAAAACTTTCACATTCGACCGAACTTGGCGCGCTTTTTTCGGTCTTGGTTCGTGCGGCAGCTTCCATTGGGATGATTGAGCTTTGGTTTCCACGTCATAACCATAAACCCACGATTCGTCACCAGTTATGACCCTCTGGAGCAAATTTGGGTCGTCGCGGACAGAGTTTAACATCTCATTAGCAATGTTCATGCGATGCTGTTTTTGGTCACAATTGAGCAATTTTCGTAAAAAAATAGGTAAAAATCGAAGACGATCCAAAACACGTGCAAGCAAAGCAGCTGTCAACAATTAACTGAACATTCAAAATGGCCGAGCTTGTCGGCATAAGTGAGAGACATGAGTACCAACATAACGCCACAAAAAATTCGAAATTCGAATATACGTAATCAGCGAAAATTCAAAATTCGCGATACTTTTTGAACACACCTCGTATATGCATTAATAGGTGGGTGTGGATCTTGGCCGATTGTTCAATTTTTTTTTTTTTGTCTGATTTTGTGGACTGATCTACTCAACAGGGGTGTGGGGCATATTTTCGAAGTTTTATTTATTCTCAAAAATTTACAAATTTTTTTTATGTTTCCCAAAATATTCGATACATTGAAAGTGGGCGTTGCCACCATCCGATTTCGGTCATTTTTAATATCGAGCACTTAGTAATCTGTATACCAAATTTCAATAAGATATCTCAAAATTTAAGCAAGTTATCATGTTAACAGGCAGTTGGACGGATATGGATTGATCAACTTCTCCTTTCATGACCCCTTCAAGAAATGTTCCAGAAATGCTCAAGAAGACCTTCCTGACTCGAATCTGATCATGCGGATGCACATCGAAAGACATTTTAAAAAGAAAATCGTCAGGGAAAGGCATACAATACTATACAAACTTTCAAATAAAAATACTTTCAAATTTGGCTTCCGTCAAAAATATAAAAAAAATTTGTTGAGCATTTTCTTGCGAACTGCATTCAGCCCCTTAAACTCTACAATTTTCCAGAGAAATATAAAAATTAAATAAATATAAAAATTTAAATAAGAGTTAACCTCCGATTCTGTGTTTCTGACAAATTGTCAACCTTGATAAATAATCAGCAAATAAATATTTATATCAAGTGTTTTGAATTCTGCGTCAAAAAGAAAATAACTTTTTTTTTGAAGTAAAGTATGTCCCTGGACTGTCCAACAGGCTGAAATATTCCAATATGTATGACCACGAAAAATTCGAAATGGCTTTCACTTACAACAATACCGTACAACGAATTTTTAGCAACACAAAGGCCAAAATCGTAAAATACGAGAAATCTGACGTAATATACCAAATTCCATGTAACGGTGACGGGTCCCATGTATGCAATAAAGTATATGTCGGGACTACAAAATCAAAATTAAAGACAAGGATTTCCGCGCATAAATCAAATATCAAAAATCGGGACCACGCTAATGACAATAAAACAGCTTTGACGCAACATTGCAGAGTAACCGGGCGCTCTCCAGATTTAAACAACATAGCAGTAATTCAACAAGAGAGGCATTACAACAAAAGATACACATTAGAAATGCTTCATATTATTAACACACCAAGAGATCAAATTTGGCGGCCGCCGTGGTGTGGAGGTAGTGTTGCCGGCCTACCACACCGAAGGTCCATGGTTCGAGCCCTGGTACAGGTAACATCAAAAGTGATTTGAAAAAAGTTTTTCAAAACGGGGTCGCCCCTCGGCAGTGGTTGGGCAAACTCTCCGAGTGTATTTCTGCCATGACAGACTTCTCAGCAAAAATTCGTCTCCTTTGTAGATGCCGTTCGGAGTCGGCAAAAAACTGTAGGTCCCACCAATTTGTAGGGAAAAATTCAAATCGGCACACCACAAATTGGAAGAGAAGCTTGGCGCAAAAATCTCTTAGGAGGTTTATGATGATATACCTGTTGTATATTGCGCCATAAAGAGAAAGAGAAGAGATCAAAGAATAAATTTTAAGGCAGATGTAGAAGGCTGCGCGGCAGCCTATCGTCGATTGATTACAACAACTGCCAAGTTCTCGTGAGAAGAGTGTCGTCCCAAACATGTTGTCCCAACGCTAATGTCCTGAGCGCCACTTACTGCTTATTATTTAACGTATTGTTGTTTATGTAAAAATTTGTTTATTATTCTTCTTTAGATGTTTACTTTTTTGTTTATCGTTTTCCCTTGTACTTGATTATTTTAAGGTTTATTAAATTAGTCGATCAGGTGCACTCAAGAGTGTAAGTTCAAAATTATGGAATGTTGTTATGTTTTATGTGTTAATATGTTTTTGTTTTTATATGCCTTTCAGTCCTGAAGATTATTTCAGTTTTAAATACAAATATCGAAAACAATGAACTCGACAAATATATAATTTATATGTAAAATAAGCATTTTTGGTGTTTCAATTTACATATATATGGGCTGGAGCTCGGAAAAAGTTTTTATAAAAATTTGCAAAATAAAGGCCGAAATAGAATAAAAGTAATAACTGAGAAATATTTTTTTTGAGTGATCCGTAATTATTATTTTAATATTTTACTTTAAAAATTTTTAAATAATAATTATGAGTAATTTTTTTGTTTTTGGGTATTCAAAAACCTTTTCTTTGATACTTTTAAAATAAAAGTAATAATTAAAAATAAAAATAATAATTATGGATATCTTTTTACATTTTTAAGTATTAGAAAAAATTGATTTGATTTTTTTTTTTTTGACGTAAAATTAGCAAGTTATACAAATTTATTCACAATCACATTCTCAATAAAGTCCAATTAAGCTGAAGCTTTAAATAGCCCATGTTCGCCTTAGTGAAGGTGAAAGCCAAAGAAAGGGCGTCCATTACCTACGCTGTCAATATTGCGCCAAACAGAACATGAATATTGATATTGAAAAAAAAATATTCCATATCTACCGTACTGTACTATATTTTAAGTATCGTGGTGGTGCTTTTTCTTGGCACCTAACCGGAGAGGTCAAGTCATCCTCCGTCTGTTTTTTCCATCACATTCTAGGCCTCCTCCTTCTGCTGCTACCGAATTCGTGTGTCGATAAGAAAACCCTTTGGGCCGGATCTTCTTTCTCCATTCGCACTATTCATGTGAGACTGTTATAATATAAATTACAGAATAAAAGTATTTGAGGACTTAAAACAAAAAAATTCGGATACTAGTTATTTCACTTTCAATAATTATTATGAACAATTTTTAGTTTTTATATTGCAAAGTTATAATTTTTCAAGACTCAAAAAAATAGCTATTGAAATGAAATAATTATTTTGAGACTTTTATGAATATTTCTTATAATAGTTATGTCTCTGGAAAAAATCGAAACCAATTTAAATTCGATGTTTTTCACTTTTTAAAGTTTTCTAAAAACTTTCTATCAAATTTTTGTATTTATTGAGATTATATTGCCAGGAGAACGAAATAATGCGCTACATGCCTTGTAATTGCGTTATTGTGATATCTTTCAAATCTTTATATTTTAAACTTTTGATGAACTTTCTTAAATCTGCGCTATCTTTGGGGTGCATAGGGTTCCGTTTCGCTCATACTTGCTTACAGTATTATATACTATTTACAATGCCGCATGTTTTTTTTTAATTTTTTTAAAAGCTTTATATTTTTAATTCATTTTTTGATGAAATTTTTATTTTCCGCTAAGTGCTTGGCATTATGCAGCATTTTCTTTTCAATTAAATATTTTCCACCTTTGTGAACTCTCTTCACTCATTGCAATTCCCCCTTCTTCATACAAATAAATATTTCACACCAACCCTGGTACGCTTTGCGCTGTGATGTGGTTTTAGCAACGGACCAAAGTTGGCTTTTCTTTAATAAAGACATTTCGCGCTTATAATGAACATTTTGTTTGTGGATGAGTAAGTAGGGGCAGTAAAATGTTCCACGACCGCAAAACAGAAGCAAGAATAAGCAGGGAGTGGCGCTAGGTCTAAGTGGTGTACTGTTGGTTGATAAGTTGGCTGAACTTTTGGTGGTTTTGGCGTTTGACTTACAAAAGAAACGTATGTTGGGCGTTATGATGACATAGTCTTTTCACTTTGCTTAGCAAGTATTCGCATTATTGTCTGCCAAGGCTCAGTGTCCTGCAGTTACGGGCTTGTTGTTTTTGTTTTTATCTTATTAAAACCACAACTTGGTTGCTCATTACTTTCGTACTGGAACGTATTGCTTTTATTCTTTGTTTGCAATTTTTTTCATATCCTTGTTTTTGTAGTTCTATAGTAATTATGACTGCATTTGGCCACGGCCTAGCGCAACCGAGACTTACATAAATATAATTAAGGCGCATCAGCTACCACAGCTGTTTATAGTTTTATACCCTGCTCACCTGGTTTATTTTACACAAACAAATAAATTGATATAATTTTTCTTCTTTGTACAGTTATGACCTAGTCATAGAAAGTGTTGGCGCGCTTTGGTTGCGGTTTGTCAGCTTGGTTAGCCAACAAACCTAATATTTTAGTCTGCTTATGACCTTCTTATTACATAGTATATATGTATTATGTTGTGTATATAGGGTTCGCCAATAGCGCAATGTGTTTGAGTCATTTTCGGTTAGCACAAGTCATTTCAAAGTTAGACAATTGGCATTCTCTTGTGGAAGACTATCATGTTCCTAGAGTGTCTACATTTAAGATTTCCTTCAATGCATAACCAAAGATAATTCGGGGAGTGTCTGCAGGAAATTATTTTTTTATTAAATAAAATTATAAACATTCCTATTTTAAAAAATAAGAACTATTCTAATCCACATCTGTACTGTGAAAAGAATGCATTCGTTGAACTATAATTATTCAATTGATTTTACGTAAAATGATTGCAGTCAATTTTTAAATTTTGTGACTGGGACTTAAAAAATTAAGTCAACATTCAGACTTAAACTAGCGACATCTTATACCTTTTTCAAACTCTTTTTTTTATTTATGGATTGCATTCACTGAATAAAGAAGGTTTTTTGAAGTCAATTGAAGTAGTTTGCATTGCTTTGAAATCAATTTACATGAAGCCGTATCGAGGTATAATTACATTATCGAAAACTATTTTTACTCAAAAAATATTTATCAAACTGTCAAAGATGTTATAAAAACAAGTAAGGAACGGGCTGTCTTCGACTGTGCCGAATACTTTATACCTTTCATGAATACGCATCACGGTTTTAAGTGTCCGATCCTTACTCACAATTAGCACAAACGCTGCAAACTGATCATTTAAAGATACATTGCCCAAACCCCATTTATCGAAACTATCGATTGTATGGGAGCTATGCGTTGTATTGCTCCGATCTTGCTTATTCCGACAAATGATTAATCTCATGCAAAATGGCGACCTCATACCAAATTTCATCAAGATATATCAAAAATTGAGGGACTAGTGTGCGTACAAACAGACAGACGGACATGGCTAAATCGACTCAGCTAATCGCCTTGATCATTTCGGTATACTTATTGGTTGGTCTATCTCTTCTTCTTCTCATACTTACAACCACTTCATGTTCATGAAAGGTATGAAAATCAAGAAAGATATATAACTTCCCTATTGCAGTGGGTTATTAACTACTTATCATATATTCTGCTTGTGTGTTATCCGATTTGCTTAATTTTTGGTAGGAGTATACTACATACTATTAGGAAGCAGCTGACCAATTGTGATTGAAATATCTAGTTTCAACTACAAGCAATCGCGTTTGAAAATAGCGGAATTTGTATGCTAAAAAGTGGGGGGCGCCACGACTACTTCCCCAAAATTCACAAAATTTTTTTTTGCGGTTGAGTTTTGCCTGAAAAGCTTATTATGTGTGCAAGATCGTATTCATATAGCTTGCATGGTTAGAAAAATATCGCGTTTTATATTTTACAAACAAAAGTTTTGCGGAATAATCCACTATAAAAGGGACGGGGCCATGACCATTTTCGAAAATTCATATTTTTCTACTTTCTTCGTTCACGGACACTTTGAAAGTGAAATAGAAATGATATGAAGCTTTTGTACGCAAAATTATTGCCTATTAATTATATCTTTGATCCTTTTCAAAATCTTTTAATATAAAAGTGGGCGTGGACCCTAACCGATTTCGTCCGTTCGGAACATTCCTTGTATTAATATAAATATGTGTGATGAATTTCGTTTCGATATCTTGAACGGTTTTTTAATTATGATTAATAATATTTCTAAATTTGACTTAATCAAAAGTGGGCGATGCCGCACCCATTTTCTTAAAACTTATTTACTGCCTTAACATTAATGTACACACCCAATTTTATCCTTATAAGTGTATTATGTTCACTTTTTTTATTTTCGAAAATATTCTATATATAAAAAGTGGGCGTGGCTATCATCCGATTTCGCCTATTTTAAATACCGCTCGGAGATAAATGCCAAGGAACCTGCATACCGAATTTCATTAAGATATCTCAAAATTTACTCAAGTTATCGGACTTGGTTTAATCAATTTCTTATTTCCTCCTGAACATTTTGATATACATAGGTCAATATCTATCTCGATCCGTTTATGCCGTTACATACTAACGTCAGGCGCATGAAGTTAATATACCTTGTGTGCGTAGCACTACTAGATATAAAAAGTATGAAGGTGTTTCAGAAGCAAAAACATTGGTAGATTGGAGTCAGAGGTGGTCACTACGTGCTGTCTCTTGCTCTGTGTTTTAGAGGAACGTTGAAAGTAAGTTCACTCGATATGTCTCTAATCTTGGTAACATTTTACAAACCATTGCCGTGAATTGATGGAAAACTGGAAACGTGATCCATAGTAGTTCTCGGCAGAGTATCCTTACGAATCAGCGGTCTCGGGCCGCGATTTAAAAAAAAAAAAACTATGCAAATACCTCTGGACAGAATAAAAATATTTAATTTCCGCTTTCACTTGAAAGATTGAAAGATTTATGTAAATGCCAACACGAAATAACCCGGCCCTGATTCCATCTTAGTTGTTTTACTCAAATGGGATTTTGGGAAATGGTGAACTACTTTCACACCATCACTTCGGATCGGAGTTACAATTAAAATTCTCCATACCTGCAGCAAATCAAAGATTCGATTCGAAGAATATATGTCGCCCTGCGTCCGTCTGTATTGTAAGAGTGGAAATTTCAGCATTACTTTGGTTTATTGATGTTCTCTAAGCACAAACGCTTGAATCACAAACGGTTCCGCAAAACTTCGATCATTGACAAAATTAATTTTTGAACTAAACATATTTTTTATAAATTTTTTAATTAAAAAAATATGATAAGTCCTATTGTAGCAGGGATATGATATCTTAAAATTTGTATTAAAAAAGTCGGCGTAGTAAATCGCTTGTTTTGCTCCTACGAAAGTTCAGACCTGAACTTTGTGTAAACTGTGAAATTTCTTTTCATTTGTTTCTGTTACAGAATACGCTATACTTTAAATGAAAATTATTAAACACAAAGCTTATTTTATTTTGTCGAAAGATATCCCATTTAATTTTGCTACTATTATATCAAACGCAACTGTATGTATATATATAAGGTTGATCAATCTCCCACCATAGCCATGTTGCATCCCTATTCTATACCTTAGCTGCCATAAAGAGGCTATTTTCCTTTGCCTCAATACTTAGCAAGTGACTTCTCTATATGACTCTGAAGTCGGTACTCTCAAAAATACGATAGATTTAATCGTTTTAGTTCTTAGTCAGAAAGCTAGTCAATGCCTTCAGTAGAAATTGTAAGTCATTGGTTGTGACTGCAATTGATTTCATTCTCAATAGATTGCATTCCTGGACAACCCTGACCCATATACAGCACAATACATATTGAAAAGAGTGCAGCCATCCCTGAATTTTTCCGGACCCTGTATATCAGCACATCTCTTCTATTCTGTTTATATGTCCACATCGGTTCCTGCCACATTCCATTCATGTGTATTGTCATGGCTTTGTTTTTATCAGTTTCTGCAGTTCTGTTGGTTTTAATCATTATTTTGATGGTGTCATTGCTGCACCCTTAGCCGAATACCAAGAAATGATATTGTAATTTTTATCATTTTCTCTTTGGCAAAACAAGGATTTTGAAGAGCTTAGACCGCTAATTGAAATGGGAAAATAGAATTTTAGTGGTGAAACATTTTTGAGAGATGCAAAGCATGTTTGCATATCGCTTTCGTAAGCTTTGCAGGAATCTCGTTTATTATGTAGTTGAATGACAGGAAGGTGTGGTTATCTTTTGGTCTTTTCGTTGGTCAATTAACTACGTGAACCAAAACTTCGTGTCGCCATTTTCTTTTACTTCGAACGGGTAATCATTCTTTTCAACAAAATGACGTTTAGGCTCATCTCATATACAAACGTTCTTATATATGACGAGGAGTCATATAAGTTGTCTGCTACCAGAAGAGATGAACCTTGAAATATTCGCAAAAAAATTTCTCTGAAATAATTATGAACCTTTGCGTGACGCCGCTGGCGATTATTGAAGCAAATCTTATGATGAGATGTGTAAGTTTTGGACAGGCAATATTTGTTGCAAGAAAAGCAAAAAATATAAAATTCTCAAAATGGGCGTGGCACTGCCCCTTTCTTGACCAAGCCTATTTTAACGGTTTTGGTTTTGGCCATAATTGATAAGGTAGGTAAAATGACAAAAATCCGCTAATAACCTCGCCCATTTTGATTAATGAAAAAAAACACCGTCTAAACAATTTTGGCCGTTGCATATCAAAGCACGCCTGTCATCTCTTCTCATCGTTAACTGACGCCAATTGTTAACCTCAAAGGAGTTCTAGTCATCCTCCATCTGTTTTTTCAAACTCAGCCTAGGCCGCCCCTTCATCTGCTGCCGAATTCGAGTGTCGATAGGAAACCCTTCTGGTATGGAGCTTCTCTGTCCATTCGCATAATGTGACCCAGATAAAAGAGTCTTTGGACTATGGTCAGATCTGCGTAGAGCTCATACAGCTTATTGTTAAACTTCCTTCGACACTTGGCGTTGGCATTACGGGGATGACCATACATTTTCCAGAGAACTTTTCTTTCGAATACTCCAAGGGTCACCTCATCTTCTTTCGACACTGTCCATGATTCCCACCCGTATGTGAGTACATGCACGCTTTTGTAGTAGATTGTACCATTGCGGTACTCAAGCATCAAGTTCAAGAAATCGCACGAGAGGGAGTCACCTCGTCTGAAGACTCGTTTGATTTCGAATTACTCGCAGAGGTCCTTTCCAATTCTGACGTAGCTGTTGGTATAGCTCAAGGTCTTTTGGTAAAGTCGTATAAGCTTTGCAAGGAAGTCAAATTCAGGCATGGCATACAGGCAACTCCTTTTAGCACTGTCAAAAGCGGCGCTGAAAGCGACAAAGAGATGGTGCGTGTCGATTGCTTCATAATGGGTCTTCTCCAGGATTCGGTGTATCGTAAGAATCTGGTCAATGATAGACTTACTAGGTCTGAAGCCACACTGATAAGGCCCAAACAGCTTGTCTACGATGGGCTTCAGTCTTTCGCATAATACGCTCGATAGAACCTTATATGCGATATTAAGGATGCTGATTCCGCTGTAGTTGGTGCGGTTAGTAGGATCGCCTTTCTTGTGAATTGATAATAGTACACTTAAGTTCCAATCTTCAGGCATGCACTCGCTCGACTATATTCTGCGTAAGAGTTGATGCATGCTTTTCAGCAGCTCTTCGCCAACTGGACGGCTAATCCGTCCTTTTCAGGCACTTTGTTGGTTTTGAGCCGAAATATCGCTGTTCCCACTTCATCGTAGTCGGGCGGTAGGTTGTCGTCTTTCTCGCAACTTCGAAATGACACAAGTGTTCAATCCATAATTAAAGTACGCTATGTACGTCGGTTAGTGCGAGGATTGCTCTCCGAGAGCAAGTATTAGAGTCTAGTGGAGAAATCATGCGCTGTCTGTGTCATACGCAGCTCCTCGACGACTTTCCTTCCATTCTAGTACGCGCTTTCTTCCCTGCAGAGAGAAGTGTGCGTATCTTTGCTGCCACAAGATGATGGTCTGAGTCAATATGGGGACCACATAGTGTGCACATATCTAGAATGGTGGAGCCATGTCTGCCGTCGAGCATGACAGGTGGCCTGGTGTATTTGTTTATGATGAGACCTGGTATTGCGGTTAGGAGATGTTACATCATAAGACTACATTTTCCGACGGTAGGGCCAAAAACTCCTTCCTTGCTCACTCTAGCATTGAAGTCGGCAAGCACGATTTTGATATGATGTAGGGGGTAGCGATCAGAAGTTGGTTCCAGTTAATCATAGAAGAGTCCTTCTCTTCGTAGTCTATCTCCTCAGTCAACGCGTGGAGGAAAAATATTTTATGTGGAAGAACCTCACTTTTATGCGGATCCCACAGTATCTTTCCTACGCCACGACCTCGCTTATCTTTCCTACTTGTCTAGCCACTGTGGTAGAAGTCACAGGGTCCGATTTTCCTTTTGCCTTGTTCATTGCATTTCCTTTGGGGTGGTGATGTCAGCCTTTGCATTAACGTGTACATTAACCAGCCTTGCAGCGGTACCCTCCCTTAAAAGGGTCCGGACATTCCAGGTACAAGCCCTCATATCATGGTCCTTAAATCGTTTTGACGGGTCAACAACAGTAAAAAGAGTTCTCATTCGAGGCTTTGTTACCTTCTTTTTCATTGGATTATGCTTAAACGAAGCGGGTCCCAAGCCCAAGTCACAACCAATCTAAAAATTAGCTACTTTGAAAACCAATGTTAAGTGGGCGTAGCACAGCCCATATCTGAACTAGCAATTCCTACTTCTCCGTGACTTTATCGAACACGATAATTATTCAAATTATATACACTGTGTCGAAAATTCCTGATGAATTTCTGGTACGTGAAGCCAGTAAACTGTGAAAAATTAAGTCAATACGTTGAAAACTATGTCTGCATTTCTGAAACCTAGATTAGCTCAACAAAACTAGATCTCAAAGTTCTAAGTATTGACGAACAAATTTCATGTGTCAACGCTTATATGAAAAACGAATAACTCTGAATTTGTTGCTTAAGTTCACAGTAGTATATAATGCTGATTTGTATCCGCATTTAGTCTCCCTTACTTGTTTATAATATTATTATTCGCTTTATTGTAGTTATGTACCCACATTTATATATGCGCACTGCATTTTCCTGTTAAATAAACATAATAAAAGCATGGAAATGTACGATGTGGCTAAAGAGAATATTTTTAAGCGGAAAGACTTCATCTCCGATTGCGACAAAAGTAAATGAAGAATTATGTTGGTGATAAGTATATACTCCTACATAAATTGGCATTTCGCTAAGGTGGAACAGAAATATATGGTTGCCGCCAGCTTAAATAAACAATTACCAAAATATCGGCAGAAGAATTACCAATACCTTGGAAGGATTGTATTACGATTCTCTCATGTGTACAGGACTTCAGTAGACTTATTTCGGAACATAGTAACAATGGCACCTTTCTTTGTTGCACAAGCTTTCACATACTTTTAGCCAGAGGGTTTTTAATGCCATTTCGATTTCTGCCTAAGACAAGTGTTATACATTTTCTCACTGAGAAAAAATTACCAAACAAATTTTAAAATTAACAAGTAGCCAAATTTCAAAAATACCCCAAATTTGATAACATATTACCAAAGTGGCAACCCTTCCTACAGTCCACTTCTTGGTTATTCATATTTTTGTTAAGTACGTATCATTTCTGTTGAAGCTTTTTGGTTGGGGCTTCGCCAGTCTGGTTGATCACTTGATTCGTTTGCTGGTTTATGAAATTTTTGTTTTTCTTTTTTTTGCTGTCATTGTTTATTTTTGCAACGAGCATTTTCATTTTAATGGCAATTGACTGGAGTCGGTTAGAGGCACTGCTTTGTGGGTGATTTCTTTGTGGCTTTTTTAAAGTTTTATAAAATGTTTTCGCTTTCACGAGTTTAAGCACTGCGCCAGATATGTAACGCAGCGGGCGCTTAAAACCGAAGTCAAAAGAAATATTTAAATGTTAAAATGAAAACTCTCCACTTTGATGCACAACTAAAGTTGTTAGTCGGTTCTGAAAAGTTAACGCTCAAATTAACAAACAAAACGTGCGTTTAAGCCAACTGAAGTTAAGTGAGGGAATATACGGAGTGTGGGTATTCATAGTGCTTATCTGAGAATGGTGTAGGGATTATTAAATGTACAAAGATACTGTGAAGCTTCGTGCTAAATGCAATGCTAACTAACTTGCTGATGGATGAGTATCAGCATGGGTTCCATGAAATAAACAGCACCATCATCGTACTTAATTCTATTCTCGTATTCTGGGCTTTTTAAAATGATTTGGCTCAGTAAACCACCCGACACTCCTAAATGATAAAAGGGATACAACCCCTGCCGCCAGTTAAAAAGGTTGACGAACCAATTATATATTTATGGTTTCGCCTACATTTTTCTTATTTTCTATACATTTCTGCTTTTTCTTAATTTCTCGGTAGCAACTTAATTAAGTAATACTCAATCTCATTCAAATTTCCGCTAACAACTTCCTTATCACAACTACAATAAAACAACCGTCTCCCCTAACCTTACGCCAAATTGTACGCAGCACTCTTTCCATCACCCGTGACCTTATTTTGTGAAGCTTATTTTGCGTAAAATTTTATTCCCATTAATTTCTGTTTCCTAATGCATTTTTTATTACCTTCTTTCGCTTGTTTTATTTTATTAAAAAATGTTTCAAGTACTTATTACAAAAACACGTAATCAAAATTTTTGCCTTTCCAAAATATTATTTGGTTTTTTAATTCCTTGCTAATCCTTCAGAGTTTAATTCGTGAAGATTATAATAAAAAGCATAAAATACATTCGCTGAAAACGCCCCAAAAAATTAAATCTTAAATTACTGAGAAAAGGAATTAATGCAAAGCCAAAATACTTCAGAGTCTGGGTTTTATGTGGCGAACCCATTTAATTTTATTTTTGTTATGACGGCAGTACTTCCTTCCATCACAAGGACTCAGCAAATCAGTGAATGAAAATATGGTAGTTAATATTTTTTTTTTAATTTCCAAGTAAATGTTTGTATGGCTTTATGTGTTCCCTGTAGAAAACAACTCTTGAACTGGTGGCGTTCTAGTGCATACGGAAGCGCTACTAGTTCGCCTTCAATCTCCTTCACATACAATAGACTAGCTATAATAACAAATCGATATACCAGGCAGTGGTAATAGTTACAAACTAGTGAAATATGCTTCAGATCTAGTTCATTTGTTGGTTCCGTTCCGTAATAGTTCTGAACCATTATGTAAATATAAATATTGGAAATACACCTTTTAAAGATGTACGTCAGAACGCAACAAATGTATTTCAGCATAGTCCGATGTACTTCAGAAAGCGTAAAATTTATTTCAGAATAAACAATTGTACAACGGAAACCGCAAAATTAATTTCAGAATAGTCAATTGTAATTCAGAAATAGTAAAAAAAAATTTCAATACAAATAATTGTAGTTTCGAAAACGTAAATTGTACTTCAAAAACGATAAATTGTTCATTAGAATAATCAAATGTAATTCAGAGTTTATGGTTTCTGCAGTAAAACTGGTTATTCTGAAGTATATTTTACAGCTTCTAAAGTATAATTTATGGTCTCTGAAGTATATTTCTGAAATACAATTAGTTATTCTGAAAATTATTTTAAGGTTTCTACTCCCAAATACATTTTGCAATTTCTAAAGAGCACCTTATGCTTTCTGAAGTACAATTGGAAAAGGTATAGGGAGTTAGAACTTACTTTTTCGCTACTTCCGAAGCATAACCAAATTCTACTATTTTTTTTTTTTTTAATTCAAGACATTATAGAACATAATATTTTATTTAATATTTCGATTTTAGTTCTACAAATATGGAACATTTAATAAGAATAAGTAGTCTATTGACTATATGCTTCTATTAATTGACAGTAAATATTTAAATTGTTTTGAAAAGTTAGCAGTTAATAACTGATTACTGTTAACAAAAGAAATACAGTTGTGTTCAAAATGATAGTAGTGAAATTCATTTGGATATCGTTCGAAAAAAAAAAGAGCAAGCCGTGTTTTGAATAATTTTCGTTTAAAATAAGCGAATTCCATAACAGAAACCACATAAAAAGAAATTTCAAAGTTCAGGAAAGTTAATTAAACTTTTAAAAATGGCTATCAAAATCTGCAAAAATTTTTTGGTAGAGTTTCTAGCAAATGTTTGAGTATGCAGTTTTGTAGTCCAGTGGATTTTAGCACCACATTTTGTAGACTACAACTCGCGCAAAAATTTCCATGAATTTTCTGAATATTTTTTTTGTCAAGGGTGTTGAGTATATTCTTCCATACAAAATAAATAATTCAGACTTTTTAAAAAGCATAAAACTTAAACCATTTAATTTTAATCGCTTTTCTTTAAACATATTCATTGTAAAGATAAAATCAAAAAAATAAAAATTCAAATAATAAATGACTTTCGATAAATGACAATGTAAGCAGAATGAATTTTGGATACAACTCAATACGGTTAATCAACAGATGATTTTAAGCTATTGAAACCTAGTTACTATCGAACTAAATCTTATTTGGCAGTTTAGATCTAGTTCTGAAAAAGAAATTTGTCAACTAATTACGGAATTTCCTGAAGGGTAATAATTTCCAAAAAAAAAAACCTAATTACTTTCGACTATATTTGAATAGCTTTAATTTTTAAATAATCGTAAAAAATATTTTTTTTTTGGATTGGTTAACCCCCCGATTCTGTGTTCTTGATAAATTGTCAATCTTGATAAATAATCAAGAAAAAAAAAATGTTTGTGAATTTTAAGTCAAAATCAAGAAAAATAATAATATTTTTGACGAAGAATTCAAAAAACTTGATACAAATATTTGTTTCCTGAATATTTATCAAGAGTGACAATTTGTCAAGAATACAGAATCGAGGGGTAAGAATCATTAAAATTTGGAGAACAATGGTAATTAATCATTAAACGACTTCTGGAGAAAGTAGTCAATTAAGCCGGTAATCATTACCATTAATAATCATTTTATATTTTGTAACCTCTTAACGGCTTCTCTTCAAAGATATTCATTGAAAACTATAAAATACAAAATTTAAACATAAATTAGAAAATTAAATGTTATAAGTTAGAAGAATAATTTTTTTCAAAAGCAATACAAAATGCTTTGTAATGATCACTTAACTGGTCGTTGTGTACTGTTTAAGTCCTATCTAGTATAGAGCTTTTTCTTATTTTTTTTCAATTTAGATCTAGTACTGAACCAGAAATTTTGTCTCACTAGCTACTCAATTCCCTGCTGGGTTAGTTTTTGTGTCTGTGCATTGACAAACTCATGACGGCCACTCCTGCACGACTTTATCATAGCTGGGCGCTTAAGTCAAACTGCAGCAAATGTTTTATCCTTTGTACTCCCACTGTTGTCGAAGGGTTGGACTTTGATGGCGTGTGTCTGATATGGAATATGGAACAGTCAGCACAGTCTGACATTTATTTGGGTGCCGCGACAATTGGCATTAATTATTGTTGGTCATGAAATACGAAACAAAAAAAGTGACAGCCGTAGAAAAGGACACATTTACTAAAGCGGAATTTGTCACGCGTTCTTAAATGCTTGTTTTTTTACTTATTCAACTAAGACTTTAAGTTGATTTTTGGTTTGGTTTGGATTTTGGAATTTAACTGCACAAGGAGGGTGATGTTGGCATTGCACGTTGAAATAGGTGGGATAAATAAGGAAAGTAAAAAAAAAAATAGTATTTTTGACTGTACTGAATTTCTCGATTGGGGCAACCGATTTTTTCCTGATTATATGCAGCAATTGTTGCTTTGGAGAAGGTGGAAGGCACGTACAAGTTTTTGCATAGTCCAATGAAAATAGCATGTTGTAGGTCACTAGAGGGTTAGAAATTAAATAAAAAAATAACCGCCCAAAAATCGCATGGTGCTGTAGGAAGAAATTTTTGTAAAAATCCAAAGAATAAAAAGGCAATATTGCGCCTTGAAGTATGTTACACATTTAATAGCTGTATTCTGTAAGTTTGTCTCATCTCACTAAATTTGATATTTTTCATTAGAGAAAATTTGTGTGCCTTCAGATGATTTCGGTATTCTGTACGAGAAAATTACAAAAACTTCACCAATGATATGTGGTGAAAACACACTTACATACAGCATTTGACAGTGCATGCATAAATATCGCAATAGCCCAGGGAATAAGCGTCTCGAATACAACACGTGAGACGCAGGCTCGAGTCCAGGATCACGGACAATTTATTATTTTTATTTTTTATTTTATTTTTTGTTAATTAAATATAATTTTTTTAACAAATATCAGTTGAGTTATTTTTTGAATTTTTTTTTTTAAATATATAAATGTTTCTACAGTTAAAAAATAATATTTTGTAATTTTTTTAATTTTTAATCCAAATTTTACGGTTTGTGACCTGCCTAGAACCAGCTGACAAATTAGTGACTCTTTTTTGAGACTAGAGATGTGAGACATCTTACTGAATACCAAATTGTAGCAAAATTTTAATTGACCACAAAATGTCTCTATTAGTGACTAAAAACTGCTTACAGAATTCACCTATAAGTCTTCGTGGCAATAAACTTCTAAAATGCTCACTTTCTTTGTAGAAAGACTATGTCTGAGAGTAACGCAAGGGTGTAACAGAGCGTATGGCGTATATCTGGCAAAGCACTGTCACTTTCGACAACACTCTCCAAACCTGCGGGGAGTGCTTTTGTAGTTAAAAGCAACAACAACAACAATCAGGAAAAACGACGGCGACTTTTCAGGTACGAAAAGTTAATAAATAGGAAATTTTTGATCAGAGTTGACATTGACGCTCCCAGTGCAGTTGCTGAGCGAGTAAGCTGTACAATTTTGAAGTGCGGTGGAGGCGAGGTAGAGGTCATACTAAGTGTGAGGGACGGATGTGTCTGCCTAGGTGGTGATAAGCTGAGGCCTAAGCTGTGTCGCAGTCTAGAAGGTAATGAGTCGTGAACATTCAATGAAGAGGCCAGATAATGTGGCGTGGTGGGCTCCGACATTTTGCAACAAGCGCTATGAACGTATCCATCCAGAGGTTTCTGTTCGCGAGCCCAGAGCACATAAGAACTTTATATAGGCCAAGGCATTTGTTGCATTATACCGATGCCGTAGGCGTATATAACCTTTGTCGACAAACAGTGCACGTTGCGAAAGGCACAAGAATACCGTGGTCCTGACCAATGTGCATGCTGGAAGTAGGGGTGACATTTGGGGGCAGATAAAGAGGGGAGTGACGCTCAGCAGTGCTTGTGTCTGACCTATTCCGGAATGGATAGGAGTCACGAGCGTCTTTAGGAGATGGAACCGCTGTTGAGCGTAAGCGGCAGTCGGGTGTGGGTGAGGCGGGCATATGCTGCTGGTCGTGGAGACTGGGCCGCTTAAAGATGATAGAGGGGGGGGGTGCGCTAGAGCGACGTGTACCACGGGACGCCGTAAGCCGTGAATGACATGGTGACTCCAATTCACTTAAGAAAGTAAGTGGTCCATTAATGGCAGGATTAAGATCTGAGCATCCAGAATTGTCGAGCCATCTCTTAGACTTCACACATTGAACAGAATGTGACCGTTTAATATAAATCTCTTCCAATCTTTTGGTACGGGGTTGAGTTCGATACCAGCTTGTAACAAAAGAAAATGGAGCAACCCCGCTGCAAGGGTTGCCAATTTGAGGATGAGACATGCCAAACTAGACAGCGTTACGCAGAAATAACAGCATTTGGCTGGGTAAAAAAAAGACCGGGTCATTCCGGCACGATAGAACCGGCTGTTGTGGAAATGCAACTGAAATAGCTGATGAGGAGCGCGTTCTTCTGAGGGAGACTAGAGTCATTATTGTAACAGGTTAAGCTCTTACTTATTCAGACCGAACCCCACCTTACCAAATACTTGCCCTGCATGTGGTATGGTTCTTCGTGATACTAAGCCTACTCTTCTAACACCAATAACACTCTGGTTCAACGCTGTTGAAACTTGGCGTTTCCTTGGACTTCCATTGGAAAAGCTTGATCACAATTCTCAGAGTGATCGTACCCATCAGGCAGGATGAAGCAGTGCTAATAACAACAACAACAACAGCGACATCCGGCATGCATTTGTATCCTTAACCTTTACATAAAGTAAATTCGGTAGTAATAGACCTCTTCCTTTTTAACAGAGTCATCAGCTTTCGGTAGAGGCAAAACACCTTCAACCCCATCCTCTGTCCTACTTAACTCTCTCTCTGATATTTCTCCTCCCTATTCTTCTATCCCCTCAAATATTTCCTTCCCATATGCCTTCCTCGTTTTCTCCCTCTTACTGGTCCTCCTGCTCGGTTTTATTCAATTATTATTCGCCTCTTTCTCTACTTCTTCCTTTACCTCTTCTTCAACTATTCGAACCACATCCTCCCTTCCCTTAGCCTTTTGCTGCTTTTTTGTTTCCTTCACCCACTTTTCACCGCCTTCTATAAAATAAATATAAAAACTATACCTAACCTTCAAAATTTCACATTATTCACATTTCACATTTTCATATTTTAAAGGTCGAGTGTAGTTTTAATTACTTTGAGCTTTTCGTTCCACTGTAAAATTTTGCTTTGGAACTCAGCATTCAATGCTGTGCGCTACTTAACTTGAAAACGTCTTGACAAGAGTGGATAATCCTGCTTCCGAAAAAATTTAAAAAGTGGTCATAAATAAAATATCCCATCGACGCAGTAATAACTTTTTAAACTTTTCGATTAATGTTGATGTAATAGATGTAGTAATAAATACAAAAGCACTTGAACAACTCATCATGGCACAGCTGTTCGATCTCAGCCTTTTCATTTTCATTACTTTGCTTCCATCCGCAAAAGAGCTTCTATAACTATGATTTATCGTTATTTTTCATTTTTCAGTTATTTACATTTGTTCAAATACACATGGCAATATGTAGAGACATCCATACTGGGCAAATCCACCAAAAGTTCTTGTTTTTGCTTACTCGGCCAGCTGCAAAAACCAAAAAATAAGCATGCCCAAGGGATGTGTTCGGTTAGTACAACCTCTTTGCTATGCCTTATGGCGCTATACATAACAAAAGGAAGGAGAGAAAATTCCAGAAAGTGAAAACCTGAAAATTTTTGAATTTTTTCTATACATTTCCTGGCCTTAAAAAAACGTTTCTACAATTTATGAAGAACATATCGACCGCTGGGTGGAAGATCACCTTATTTCAAATTTTTTTTCAACAACGCCCCATCTCAGCTTAATTTGTATTGACTTTTCGGTAAGATGAGGAATTTTTGAAACTTATTCTGAGATAGGGCATTCTTCAATAAAATTCTGATAGAGCGTCGTTTAAAAATATTTTTAAATAAATCGATCTTCCACTCCGCCGTCGGTATCGTCGTCACACCTTTAAAAATTTGCTGCCTACTCGTATATTCAGTAAAATGTCTCAGTAAAAAAAACTCAATTGTATGAAAACTAAACTCAACCTTCTAAATTTCAAAATGTATAAAAAATGGAATGACAACAATCTTCTAATTCTAAGAATAACAGCTAAATTTTTTTAGAATTAGAAGATTTACTAAAAAAAAAATATTTCCAGAAAGTCGAAGGTTTCGTGGATTGGCCCATGTGCATATATAAGTACTCAGTCATGGCACTTGGTTTTTGGACAAGTACGTCGATTGTTCGATAACATCAGTATCACTTGTGCCAAATCAATTGGAAAACTTTGTAGCTCAGATTTAATTTATAGCATGCATAAATAAAACGGCAGTTGAAAAGGAATTTGTAATTTGCTTATGCAAAAATAGTAATACCAAAGATTTTAAATGACAAGATTTTGCAAGGAGAAGGCGGAATCAGTACAAATTTGTTTTTTTTTTTTCTAACCCCCAGAGAACTTATCCAAAGTTGAGGCATCTCCTCCTCATCAGCCACACCATCTTCCAACCATCTCACAGAATGCAATTTAAAGGACTTGTAATGTTTGCGCGAAAACATTAAACAGACATCAGTCCCTTTGTAAATAAGTAACTACTCAGAAATTAAATTAATTTTGGATAGAGTCAAGTCAAATCATTAAGTACGAGTACTTGTTTCCTAAACCAAATCTTAAAAACTTCCAAATTAGTAATTTGTAGTTAATTTATTTATAACGCTTTTCGATTGCCACAGCATTAAATAGCTATTAGATTTCTTATTCCAAATTTATGCTATTTCGTTTTCGAATTCAACGACATGCAACACTAAACAACTATGGGAATGACAGCCCATTGCGTAAATAGCGCATAGCTAAGCTTTAAGCACAAAACGGCCTTAGATCCAACAGGGCACAATTCACACCAAATTCCGTATTGACATTAATTTTATTCAGATTGCTTTGAGTTTTACTGGCAAACAACGATGAAAAGTAACACAACATTTAGATTACCCCAACCACACTCACGCAAGGACCAAACACTCCGCCGTCTCTCACTAATTCAGTCCGAACACGCGATTCGTGGTGCGGGGCACAGATGAAAAAAAAATTAACAATTTGAGTACATGAAATGGGCAATACGAACTAATTAAGTCAATTAATTCGCAAAGTACTCGCTTCTCATGTTTCATTGAAAATCAACTTTCCTGGCAGAACAACAAAGAAACATATTTTAGCTTACATGCAAATAAGTCTTGCAATAACTTAAGTCTTACAATAAGACTGAATTAACTCAAAATTTTCAGTATTGGATATACATTTTTATCAAAAACTATAAATAAAAAAAACTTTAATAATATCAAATAATATAACATAAAATAAATTGAAATAAAAAAAAAACAAATAAAACAAAATAAAATAAAGTAAAAGAAAATAAAATAAAACAAAAAATAAAACTATAAATAAAAAAATAACATAAAATAAAATAATACAAATAAAGTAAAATAATACAAAATTAAATAAAATAAAATAAAATCAAACAACATAACGTAAAATAAATTGAAATAAAAAAAAACAAATAAAACAAAATAAAATAAAGTAAAAGAAAATAAAATAAAACAAAAAATAAAACTATAAATAAAAAAATAACATAAAATAAAATAATACAAATAAAGTAAAATAATACAAAATTAAATAAAATAAAATAAAATCAAACAACATAACGTAAAATAAATTGAAATAAAAAAAATCAAATGAAATAAAATAAAAAATAAAAATATAAAAATAAAATAACATAAAACCAAATAAAACAATATAAAATAAAATAAAGTAAAATAAAATAATATAAAATAAAATACCATAAAATAAAATAAATTGAAATAAATCAAATAAAATAAAATAAAAAATAAAAATAAAACAATAAAATTAAGTAAAATAAAAAAATTAAATAAAATAAAATAAAACAAGATTAAAATAAAATAAAATGAAATAAAAAATAAAAATATAAATAAAAAATAAAATAAAACAAAATAATACAAAATAAAATAAAATAAAATAAAATCAAATAACATAACGTAAAATAAATTGAAATAAAGAAAAATCAAATAATATAAAATAAAAAACAAAAATTAAAATAAAAAAATAAATAAAAATAAACAAATAAAATAAAATAAAACCAAATAAAGCAATATACAATAAAATAAATTAAAATAAAAAAATAAAATAAAATAAAATTAAATTAAAATAAAATAAAATAAAATAAAATAAAATAAAATAAGATTAAAATAAAATAAAGTACAATAAAATAAAATAACATTCAATAAAATAAAATTTAATTAAACTATATTAACTAAAATAAAAAAAATTAAATTAAATTAAATTAAATAAAGGAAAATATAAAAATAGAAATAAAAAAATTTAATAAAATAAAATAATGCAAAATGAAATAAAATTATAAAAATTTAGTAAAACAGAATAAAATAAAATTTAGTTAAAAATTTAAATTAACTGGCGAGATACAACCACGAGATTGAGGCCAAGCTTTTCTCTTTTTTCGTCAAAAGTGCTGAGGTGCCGAGATTCGTTTGGCCAAGAGCTGACTGCGAGCGCGCCGACTCATTTAGTTTAAGATTAGAGTCTAGCGTAAAATCGAGCCAAAATGCTTGGTGGTATTAATCAAAAAGGAAGCGAAATTTAGCTGCCAAGAAATAAACTGAAAACATAGTCAGCATAGAAATTTTACTTTGCCTAAAATTGCTTCTTTGGATTTATTAAACAAAACAACCGAGAGCAGTCGATAGGTAGTCGCTAGTGGTAGTAAGTGAAAAGTCCCCACTGCTGGGCAATATCAGCTGTGTAAGAATTTTATTCGTTTTTATATTTGAGCCAAAACCTTTCAATATTCACTTAAGGAAAGAAAGCGAAGCCTAGTGAATTTCTTCTACAGTCCAGTTATCTTTTACTATTTTCTCATTAAGGCTGCACGAATAACCATTTCTATCCGGTTACACATAATATGCTGACTAACCAGAGCTCATTTGACTAACTCGTATTTCTTTTTTCATTATTGGCCGTTAAAATCAATTTACTTTTGCTCCCAACACGCTCAACGTAATCTTCTTTTCCTCTTCTCATCCGTTAGCTAGTTATTAGTTTACTGCTGCCAGTTGGTCTGCCTTTTTGTTGTTACTTCTGACACGCATCACACAAGAGACATATAGTTCAGATATCCGTTCGAGTCCACCCTAAACTTACTCCGCTGATGAACCATTTGTTATTCTCTGTATATATTTTTGTTGTAATTTGTTGGCCTGTAAAAATGTTAATGGCAATCGTCCAAATGAAATGGCGTACAGCTTACAATAATGGTAATGATAGGCAACATTTACAAGCCCTCATTCAGTCAGACATTCAATATGACGATATTGATGGTGAACCAACATGTTTCTATATCATTAGCTGATGCACTGAGAAAAATTTAGTATTTATATTTTTTTATATGTATATTTAAAAGTAGTGACTATACACTGCTTTACACTGTAGTGAAGCACTAGTGTTGAAACCGTCGGAAACAAAGTTAGTAATTAAATAGGCAGTATCTGTCACGGTCACTTTTCTGTCAACTATGAGGATTAAGGTCACTAACGGTTACTCTCAGGATCGCTGTCACTTCCATGGTCTATGTGAATTGCTTGGTAACGGTCACCTTTATGGTAACAGTCACCTTTTTGATAAGGGTCACCTTCTAGGTAGGAGTCACCTTCTTAATAAGGGTCACCTTCTTGATCGCTGTTTCTTTCATGGTCACTGTCACTATCATGGTCGCTGTTACTTCCATGGTCTCTTTCAATTGCTTGGTCACGGTCACCTTCATGGTAACGGTCACCTTTTGGTAGCGGTAACCTTCATGATCTCTGTCACTTTCATTTTCTGTGGCACTGTCGCTTTCATGGTTTTGGTAACTATCGGGGTTAAAGTCACTGACGTAGTTAATTAAAAACACCGTGACTATAACCATTATGACCATCGTTTCTTGTAAGTCCCACATAAAGCAAAGACCAAAGCCATCTTTATTGCCACAGCCTTTGTTCACCTAGTTATTCACATCTCTTGAAAATAGATGTGTACGGCCGATATGTTGAAAAATATAGTTTTGAGAATGGTTTAGTTTTGAAATGAGTATAGTTGTAGAAAATGTATGCGTATAATTTTAAATAAATTTGTGTGATAACACGTCATTGACTTTGAAAAAATTTGTCCAAACGTGATAAATATAGAAACTTCAATTTTTCCGAGTGTACAGCACTCGCCCTTTCCACTCAGCAATTCGAAGTAATTTCTGACCAAAAAGGATATAAAAATTAAGTAAATAATCACATGGTAATTTAGCAACATGCGTTCGAAACGTTAAGCGGATTTAACTAACTGTATTACTTTCCGCTCTCTCACACTCTACCCTTTCTTTCCGCTCTCATCCTTTGCTCTTGATGCATGAGCTAATGCAAAAGTCCATTTGATTAGCTATCTATCTTTCTATTGTTTGTGTATACAGTTATGTATGTGCAGATATTGGTGCACGACACTGATGTTTTTATACAAGTTTGAATATATGTGGTGTTGCAGGCGCCAAAGGTCATACGATATTAATTTGCAACAATCGCCAAGAAAGGTGAATAAGGGAAAACCGATCGATAAAAAAACTATATCTACTCTTTTTTTTATGTAGGTACTGCACAGTGTACACGTACGTATTGGGGATGCCAATTTCGAGATCATGTCATAGTTTTTTAACTGTCAAAAATCCTGTCATTTCGTCATTACTATCTTGCAATTTTCGAAATTGGAAATATGATTTATGTATGCGAATTGTTTAAATTTTTTTGCTGATGCACATTTTTCTTGAACTCTTTAATTTTCTTTTCTGATTGTGTTGCTTGAAGTAACATGAGCATTTCTAAAAACTAAGAAATTATGAATTACCGTAACCATGATAGAATTTTTTTCAATTATTTATTCCACTTAAATATTCCACTTTTTGATAAATAAACGCATAATAAATAAACAAATTGTTTGCAAAAAAAAGATTGAGTTCAGTGTAATATAAGATGAAATAAAATAAAATAAAAAAAATAAAATAAAATAAAATAAAATAAAATAAAATAAAATAAAATAAAATAAAATAAAATAAAATAAAATAAAACAAAATAAAATAAAACAAAACAAAATAAAATAAAATAAACCAAAACAAAATAAAATAAAATAAAGTTAAATTAAATTAAATTAAATTAAATTAAATTAAATAAAACTAAATTAAATTAAATTAAAAAAAGCTAAAATATATAAAATAAATTAAACTAAAATAACATAAAATGAAATAAAGTAAAACAAAATAAATTAATATATAATCAAATAAAATAAAATAATGTAAAATTAAATTAAATTAAATTAAATTCAAATAAAACAAAATAATATTAAATAAAATAAACCAAAATCAAATAAAACAAAATAAAAAAAAAATAATATAAAATTAAATAAAATAAAAAAAATTAAATATAATAAAATAAAATCAAATAAAACCAAATAAAATAAAATAAAATTATTGCTTTTTTGTACTAACAATGTTTGTTGATTTTACGGCCTGTACATTTTCAAGTATTCATGAAACGAGCTCAAGGCCAAGAATAAACATTTTTCACATTTTAATTTTTATGAAAATTAGTATTGTTTTTATTTTCATAATATTCATTTTTTAATTAACTATTAAAAATTGTTTAACTGAATAGATAAAATAATTAATTAAAAATTATTATTAAAAAAATAAAAACAATAATAATTTTCAGAAAAATTAAAATTTTAAAAACTTTCATTCTTGGCCTTGAGCTCGTTTCATGAATAGAAAAAAATATAATAAAATCAAATAAAATAAAATTAAATAAAATTAAATAAAACGAAATGAAATAAAATAAAATAAAATAAAATCAAATAAAACAAAATAAAATAAAATAAAACAAAATAAAATAAAATAAAACAAAATGAAATAAGCTAAAATAAAATAAAATTAAATTAAATAAAATAAAATAAAATAAAACAAAATGAAATAAAATTAAATTAAATAAAATAAAATTAAATAAAATAAATTAAAATAAAACAAAATAAAATTAAAAAAAAATAAATTAAAATAAAATAAAATTTAATTAATTAATTAAATTTAATTTAAGCTAGTTCAATTCAATTTAATTCGATTTAAATAAATTAAGATAAATTAAAATAAAATAAAATAAAGCAAAATAAAAAAAAATATAATAAAAAAAGTGAAACGAAATAAAAAATAAAATAAAGAAAAAATAAACTAAAATAAAATAAAAAGTAATAGTAACATAAAATAATAATAATTTAATAATTTTTTAAATTTATGTGCAGGGTATACATGTTTACACATCAAATGTAACATGTCCGTAACAAAGGAACTGGTGCTGGAAGATGTAAAATCTGATCCCAGAATTCCAGGAATGTTTAGATACAAAAAAAATTGGAGCCCCAAGTATAAGTATAGAGGACACGAATACAAACATAAAAAACCATATTACGAACAGACAACTAATGCTAATACCGATTTCCAATTTCCTTATCGACGTGTGTGCTTCTTTTGCTTGCACTGCTTACCCTCTGGTACTTCCACGACAAACAGAAAATAAAAATAAAACAACAGCTTGTACCAACCCCAAGTCTGGGCAACAGTTATAGTTTGACATAATAATTGGATGATGTACAATTTTGTGTTTGAATTTATCTCATTACTAACTGGACCGGTAGACTTTTTCCAGCCTACGAGTTTTTTATGCACATTTAGAAGTTTCTTCCCCGTCTATTCATAATCTTCACCTTCCTCGCCCTCTTACACAAAAAATCGCAGGACCCTTTTTTATGAAACCTTGAAATATCTTTGTTACATCTAAATCCCTTCAACTGTTTTTACAACTTCTAGTTCTCCCACAATCCAGGTTTAAAGATGCTAAGTTCTATATTTTTGCCATATTTGGACCGATTTAACTCAGTAATAAGTTTATTTATGTGGCGAAATACAAAACAAAATCAGCTCTACCTCTATCTGTAACTCTAGCTCCACCTCTTCTACCGCTACCTACCTCTACCCTAAGCTACATATACCACTTCTACTTTACATCGACCTCCACATCGACCTCTACAAATATTTTTCCCGTCCGTTTACTTCTTATACAAATTAAACAATTATATTTTCTATAATATTTATTTATTTAATAAAGAGTACTTCTGTATCATTAGTACATCTAATTGGTCCAGTTGCCGCAAACAGAAAGAAAACTTAATTCTAATTAGAATACCCTGAAGCTACCGCTGCTCACATTCCGCTGCTCACTCTCCGCTGCATTTCATAATATCTTCAACCACCAATACTCCAATAAGATTCTGCTTACGCACTCTCTTATACTTCATTTCCAATTAGAACGACTACCAACAAGGCCAACGGGTGTTTCGTCTCCGCTGCCAGCAATACACACCGCTCTGCCAGCATTCAACGTACTCTTGCACTGCAAGTGTTTGCGAAGCCGTTAACTATTTTACTTATTTACAATGATGGAATAATGGTCAGAGACAAAATATGTTACGTGGGTGACCATTATAGTTTATTGGCTTAACTCCTCCCCCTCTTAGTGAGGAGCGTCCTCGATCCTTTATATTTAATGTACGTAAGTTCGTTATTAAAGCGGAATAAAGTTACATGCAATGGCTTTGTCAAGTTACAAATTGAAAAACGTATAAGCCTGTTGACTAGACACAATGGTTTCTAGTTTGCCAATATTAAAGTATCGAAAATGAATTGTTGCGGGCACATTACTTTCTTGTAGCGAAATGTAGAAGTACTTCGGGCGCACTCATAGTATGTGATTGAAAATGTTGCTTATATTTTGGAGCGAGCGGTAACTCGATGTTCTGCCTATTAAAAACTACTTTTATAATACTAAGTACTGGTTGATTTGATACGCAATGTTTTAGCCGATTTTTAAATTAAATATGAAACGTTTTTCTTTAAACTTAAAATTTTTTAACTACTTGTGAGATGCTCAGTTCAAACTTTTAAAGTTACAATATAATAACTTGAATTGAAAATAGTCCTTCGATTTTATGCAAGTAGCGTGTCTGAACGTTAAGCTTAAAATTATATGAAAACTTCATCAAAAAGTAGGTCTATTTCAAATTGTCCTTATGGACCACCCTCCCTTTAATAAGAACTGTGGTTCCTAAATCTTTCTCCACAATCTGTTCTTCGTAAAGGGGGGTTAATTTATTTCCTAGCCTAGTGTTTCGCTTTACCATAACCTTATCACCTACGCTAAATGAACGTACTATTCGCTTTTTGTTATGAGTTTCTAATTCAGATTGCTGCGCCTGCCTAATACAGTTCGATATTTCATTATTTATATTTTCTGTAGTGGGTCGAAATATGTCGACTGGACTTTTCTTTGTTACGGAATGTATTGTTTTATTATATTCTATAGTTGCAAGCAATATCAAATCCTTTGTGTCGTCAATGCTCCTCTCTAGCTTCAGGCACCTAGCTATCTCTGCCAGTGTACTGTGAAACCTTTCCACTTGGCCGTTAGAGGTGCTGTGAAGAGGTGGAGCATTTACGATTTGGATACCGAAACTGTTGGCAAGAAGATATCTGACGGTATTTGAGTTCAATGATTTCTCATTATCGCAGTAAATAACTCTGGCCTTAGGAAAAACGTTCAAAAGTTGTAAAAGTTGAGGCTTTATATCCACGATTGTCCTAGATGGTATTGTTTGAACAATTGCGAATTTTGAAAACTTGTCCAAACAAGTTAAAAAATATTTCGAGTCTGTACAGAAAATATCAATATGAAGGATTTCTCCCACATATGACGGAATTGGTGTTTGGGATATTTTATGTTTTTGGTGATGCCTATTATACTTTGCCCTTGAACATATTTTGCAGTTTCCGACTGCTTCTTTTGCTTTTTTCTCCAGTTTTGGAAAAAAATAATCCTTTAAAATTTGTTTGACATTTTCTTGCGCAGCGCGGTGTGCGCGATTATGTTCCATAACTATAATCTCAAGCTGGTCGTTTGGGTCAAAGATATCTGTTACAAACGTTTTTGTGTATTTAAATTTCGTATTCGGAAATATTTTGACTATGTCATGTTGAATATGTGCTAAAATAGGTAGACTACAGTGGATGGCATTTACCACGTTGGTGTTCACAAGATCCTGAATAATTCTTAAAAGCGTGTTTTTATCTCGAAACTGAATAATATGCCTGGTTCTGTTTCCAAAAATAATGAATGTTCGCTTGGATGGTATTTCCGCTTCTTCAATGATTATTTGATTTTTAAAACAATTTACTGGCTTTTCAACTGCCGCTATGGTATAACTTAATGATTGTTCGCTATGAATCGTTGCTGAGTTTGAATTTGAATCTTCCTCTATTATGTTCAGTTGCTGACGCGACAGAGCATCGGCAACGTAGTTTTCTTTACCGGGTTTATAATATAATTTTGCGTTGTGTTCGTCGATGAACGCTTTCCAACGCTTGAGCTTTGCATTGATGAAATATATGACTTTATTTTACAACTGATTCAGTTGCTTCGTTTTGGTGCTGCTTTATTTAAATCAGTATTTAAATTGTACTTGATTTTATAATTAACCCGGCCCCACGTTGGGCGCCAATTAAACAATTATATTTTCTATAATATTTATTTATTTAATAAAGAGTACTTCTGTATCATTAGTACATCTAATTGGTCCAGTTGCCGCAAACAGAAAGAAAACTTAATTCTAATTAGAATACCCTGAAGCTACCGCTGCTCACATTCCGCTGCTCACTCTCCGCTGCATTTCATAATATCTTCAACCACCAATACTCCAATAAGATTCTGCTTACGCACTCTCTTATACTTCATTTCCAATTAGAACGACTACCAACAAGGCCAACGGGTGTTTCGTCTCCGCTGCCAGCAATACACACCGCTCTGCCAGCATTCAACGTACTCTTGCACTGCAAGTGTTTGCGAAGCCGTTAACTATTTTACTTATTTACAATGATGGAATAATGGTCAGAGACAAAATATGTTACGTGGGTGACCATTATAGTTTATTGGCTTAACTTACATCTCTATCGACCACATTCTTCATTCCATGGCAGCTTTACCTTTGATTGCGTTTAGGGCAATATCTTTCACAGAACTTGATGGAAAAATAGGTTCACCCCTAGTCCACATTTTGATGTTTATCTCTGAAACGGCTGGAGACATTGTAAAGTAGTATAGCCCATAAGAAAGCCCACGTTCTAAGATAGCCCGGAATAATATTTTGTTCGATATCTCAAGACTCGCACTATTTCCTGAAGTTTTTCTTTCATGAGAACTTTCTCCTGACAATAACAAACACAAAAAAAAAAACAATTAGCGAACTAAGGCAATCCATTCGAGAAACAATTGCGGCTATTCCTGTCTCAACTCTCCAAGCAGTAATGAACAACTTTTTGGTAAGATGCCGCACATGCATCGACGAGCAGGGGGGGCATTTAAATTTCATTATTTTTAAAACTAATTAAGCTATATTTAATAAAATTTAATGAGCTTTAACATGAATAAAAGAAAAATGAATTCCATACACTCAAAAAAAAATTATTTGAGTTTCTTAATGTAGCAAAATTCATCAGCCACCCTGTAGGTGTAGCCATTCACATATGATGTCGCAACTAAGGGAAATTGGAACACAGTTTTTATATGTATAGACTAAAGGGCCCAGCAGATGAAGCCCTGCATAAAAACTCATTCTTCTGCATCTATAAAAATTTACTGCTTCAATGCAGATCCATCTTTTCCATATCCCTTTTTTATTATTCCTCTTCCTATCACTATCTTTATCTCTATCTCCATCCCTATCCCTATCTCTAAAGTGGTTCGGATTGTGAATCTAAGCCATTCGCGAGTCCACTTCAGTTCACACAAAAAATTTCATCAATATCGGTCCAGGCGTTTAGAAGGAGTTTAGTGACAATGGACGCACAGAATAAACAATTTTTTTTTAAAGTTATTCAGCTATGTTACGATTTATCACGGAATGACTCAAATAAAAATTTTCTTTAGTGATTACGGTAGACGCACGGTTACTTCTTTTGTTCACAACAATAGTATTGAAATTAAAATAGACACTGTTCGAAGAAATATGAAAAGGCTGTGTTTTTAATCATTTTTATTTAAGATATAGCGGATTCTATAACAGAAAGCACATAAAAAGGAATTTCAAAGTTTAACAAAGTTTAGAAAAGTGAATTAAACTTTAAAAAATTGCCATCAAAATTTCAATATTTTCGGGCAGAATTTTTAGAAAATTTTTGAATGCGCAGTTTCATAGCTCACTCAATTTTAACATAGTTAAAAGCAAATCGAAATGTTCCCTGATTTTTTAGGATTTTTTTTGTCGTAGATTTTGAGTATTTTCTTCTATACAACGCATAAACGAAATTCAAATTTTATATGTAAAAAAAGCCACACATCCTCGATAACCAAGTTTTTACGAATTGCGGGGAAATTTTAAAGCATTTCTAACTTGCACATTACCGCGCTTAAATTGAATAAGCTATAAAACTGCGCACTCAAAAATATTTAAATTTTCTTGTAAATTTTTTAAAATTTAATTAATTTTTCTGAACTTTGTATAAACTTTGCAATTCCTTGTTATGTGGTTTCTGTTATAGAATTCGCTTTATCTTAAATCAAGATTGATACAAACACAGCTTCTTCTTTTTTCGTCGAACGACATTCAATTTCACTATTGTTATTGTGAACACAACTGTATATATCGTCTTTAGTCAGCTTTATCGAATTTTCGCTGCCAAACCGGCACACTTTCCCCTAAAACCACGGAACCACAATAGGCTTTTATGAACCATTATTATGCTGTTAATACTTTTTTGATAAAAAAACAAAATTTGTGTTGGAAATTTTAAGCTGGTGAAACATATTTGGGTCGAAATCTCCAATACCCAATCAGCAATCGCATAAACCAAGAAATCAAGCCGTATCGTTACAAAGATTACCAAAATTAGACTTTTTTTGGAAAGAAATATTTTGATAGAAATCTCCTTAGCTCGCTTAGCATCTTATAGTCATCCTCATTGCCTTTGGTTTGTTACCCATAAGAAGTAAAAAGTTTGAGTTTTCGAAAGATGATATTTAGGACAAAATCCTTTTACCAGGTGCAGGTATGGCGAAACCACCGCCTGAATACCTTTAGTTATCACTGCATTGTATTTCACTTTTCAGTGCCTATTTTCATTTCGTACCATGCTACATGCCTCCCTTTCTCGCCATCTACTTGTTAATCGCCTGTCATTTCTCTCTTCTACTTATTATGTACCTAAGATTTGGCAAATCATATTTTACTCGAATTCTTCGGATCCCATTTGGGTATCATAATAGCTAGGGAAGCATTCTATACTCGTTTTCAATAACTTGCTTTCCAAACCAGTGTTGCTCAAAAGAAGTAGAATTTTCGGATAAGCATATTTTAGAAGAATTCCATTTAATTAACGCAAAAGACATCCAAGTATCTTATTGCGGTATTGAATATCTTTTCTTAGATGATCACAATTTTAGTGGACCGTGTTTAGTGTAAACCAACGAAGCAGCACTATAGCGCTTTGTAATACCTTTGATTTGGTAACCATACTATTACCAAAATTCAGTGTTTTTGTTTAAACATAAATCCCTGCCGAAATCTTGCTAGTCATCTTCGTTCTGGTATTATTCAGCTTGCTTTACCTTATCTCATCAGTTCCCTCTTCTACTTCCCTCTATGACTGCTTACAAATAGTGGCTTCCATTTTCATGTGTCTCTCCAGCACACTTACAAGCTTTTTTTCCTTCTCTTATTTCAATAAACACGTGTAATCAAATGTTTTACCTTTGTAAGAATTTTACGATCATTCATGCCTTATACGCATTTAGTTATGTTTGGTATTGCTGACCTAATATTTCTTCGTGCACTCACACGATCTATTTCTCTAGGCATGAATACGAACTTGAAACTTAGAGTGCTCTCATCTTTAAGCTGATTTTTTATTGTACTTAAAATTTATTAATGCTGTTTTTTTTGACAGATGCGAATGAAGCTCAAGCAGCTCTATCTCGACACATATATTTGTTTATACCCCACATTTATAGTTTGACCGTAAAAGGGACGAAACTTTTTAACTTGAGCACTTATGTAAAAGATACCCGTGTACCTTTTTAACTGGTACATTCAAATTTATCTCCTTACCTTACCTATCCAGTAGAACTTGAAGCAAGATCTCCCCAAGCGATGAATAAAAGAGTACTCCCCTTAACAGCCTTTTGGAACAACAGAAAGGGAGTTTTCTGCTCTGATTCTACTCTTTGTGGAGGACAAGTAGTGATATCCCCGAGCGAAGAATAAGAGAGTAATCCCCTTAACATCCTTTCGGATCAATAACAGAGATTTCTACACTCTTTGCTCCGATTTTACTAATCTTGGAGCAATAGGGGAGACCTGCTTAAGTTATGGATAAAAGATGACTACCTTCTATATATTTTTGTTGTGAAAGTAGGGGTTTCTCCAACTTCTACTCCTACCTAACACCTTTTTGAGCAAGCTGAATTTCTCAGCCACAAAAAAAAAAATTTTCAAAAAAAAAAAAGAAAAAGCTGCAATCGTAGAGAAATATGAGAAATAAACACAACTTAAATAAAGATTTTATTTATAATAACTATTGTTTTTTTTTATAATTAATCCTTTATTTGCTGATACGTGAGGTATTTATGCATGAGTTCTATTCCATTGTTTCCATTTCTTCGTTTGCCTCGGTAGAAGGCTTGAGGCATGATTCTTCAAAGATCTTTCATTGGTCGTTTAGGAGGAATGTGAAATGTCTCCCTTATTAGGAGGAGGAGGCTTTATAAAACTCTCCAAATCCCCCCGCATTACTCGATTGCGATTCATAAAAAAGTATTAACAAAAACTTCATTATTGTTTTTTGGGAGTTGCAAGGGATTTTTTCTTTTACTCGCCCTCCTAGGGCATGCAATGTTAAAAGGGAGTATACAAAATTGTATGGTAATACACAGAAGTATAGGGGGTAATGGGAGTAATTCGCACCCACCCAGCGCCCTACAGACTACAGCACTTTGTGGTCGAAAATCAAGTCACCAAAGAAAAAAGTTTTAAATGTATTGTCAATACTTGTGGGTAGACACATTTTCACTTTGACTAGTATGCGCGATTATTGTTGGATTCCTTGTAACTTAAAGAACTGCTAAATATGGTGCAAAGATTGATAGCAGTACATACTCGTATATATATATTTGTGTATAGTTCAATTAAATTTCTGTTCGTGACGCGACGCACCGTAAGTGAAGTGTTAAGTGTATGGGAGTGTAATACCTACGGTGACCATCGGTCCTTTATTTTACGTGATTAGCGCTGGTTTTAAGGAGTGGTGTAGACGACCTCCATACTATATGTAGTTGTCAAGTTCAATTTCCGGGAGATAACAGCAAAAGTAAAAATACATTGAATTCAAGTGAGTTTGTTGCTAGTAGAGTCTGCTCTCCCGATAAGGTGATTGGCATCGTGAGGAGAGGAGCTGCATGCCGAGCATACTCGTATATGCGGAAAATATGGATAGGCAAGAGTTTAACTTATTACATTACAGAGATCAAATTTGGGTCAGAGTGACTTGTGTCTACTCTAACCTCTTCAATCCCGCACCGAAAATACGCTCGAAAAAATAATTTATACTAAAAAAAAGTTTTTCGAAATTTTTAATTTTTAATATAACTGCAAAATAAAACAAAATATTCTTATGTAATAAAAAGAAAAAGCTATTTTAATGTTTTTCTATTAAAAATAAATAAATATATATTAAAAAAAAGTAAAAGTGTTTATGTGTACACAAAAAAAATATTGACTCACTTGTGACAAAATATGATCCAATCTTGCATATTTCAGTCCATTTGAAAATATCGTATGAAATGAACGCGACAGAAGAAGTAAAGACAGAAACTAAAAATGTAGAAAAGCGAGCGAATATGTTCCCAATAAATTGTTATATTGTTTGAGAAAAATATTGAAATATTGACAGTTATTTTACAAAGAAAACTTTTGTCCACATATGTGGACATTATACCCGAAGAGGTTAAATGAATATTGTTTAGAGCCAGCCTGTGCAGCTTTGGTTGCGTTGTTATGTGGTGTCAAATCACATCATAGTATGTATCCTAGCACAATATCAGTAGCGGCTGCCCGATTGTCTTATGCTGCCACTTAGTGACTAAAGTATTTTGTTGCGTCTTTGTACTTTAGTGGCAAGCGCATGTTATCAAAAGTCACTTTCAAGATTAGTAGATTTCTAATTCCATGTTCACTAGCGCTGTCCAAGTCGTGTATAGGGTGACCGAGAATTTAGTCGGTGGCAATGTCAGGTTCCGTGCGGTTAAAAAAAGCAGACAGAGTCGAGAAATAACAGCGCCTTCCCTTTGTACATATCATAAGACCCCCTAAAACAATTTACATTATAACTAAATTGCTCCTACTATTTGCACTTATGCACTTTTAATTTTGTAGCTTTTTCTATTCGAAATTCATCGCAAAATACCTTTAATTTGATATCCATGTTAGCATATCTTAGTTTTAAGTTCCCAAAAAGGAGGTAACCTTGTAAAACATCCTCAGTGACAGCATTTGGTTAGAATGTCTTAGAATGAAGCGTACCTACTATAATGTATAAAAAATTTCGCCCAAATTGGTCCAGCTGTTTCCGGAATAGAAGTGGATATAGAAAAACATAAATAAACTAAAATACATACATATGAATATAGTTGTGTTCTTGCTTTTTTATACCAACAATTTTTGTGTTCAATATAACAGTAATGAAACTTAATTAGATATCGTTCGACGAAATAAGAAGAAGCTGTGTCTTTAATCATTTTCATTTAGAATATAGCAAATTCTATAACATAAATCACATAAAAAGAAATTTCAGAGTTTACACAAAGTTCAGGAAAGTTAATTAAATTTTAAAAAATTTACACAAAATTTTAATATTTTTGGACATAATTTTTAGAACGCAGTTTTGTAGGCCTATCAATTTTACACACATTGTGCTAGTTAGAAGTACCCTAAAATGTCCCCTGAATTTCTAGAATTTTTTTTTTGTCAAGGATTTTGGGTATTTTTTAAATCCAAAATTTATTTTTCTTCATGCGTTGTCATTCAACACCCTTGGCAAAAAGAACTCGGAAAATTCAGAAAAATTTTTGGGCGAGTTCTAACTTGCACAATGTTATACTAAAATTTATAGGCCTACAAAACTGCGTACTCAAAAATTTGAAGATTTTGATGGCCATTGTTATACCTTTCATGAACATGAAATGTTATTATAACTTTGGTCCGATGTTTGTAAGTATGAGAAGAAGAAGAGATAGACCCACCAAGAAGTACACGGAAATGATCAGGGCGATGAGCAGAGTGGCTTAAGACATGTCCGTCTGTCTCGCTGAAATTTTGCTAAGGAGCCGCCATTTTGTAAAACATTAATCATTTGTCGGAAGCAGCAAGATCGGACCAATACAACGCATAGCTCCCATACAATCGATTGTTCCGATAAACTGGTTTTGGCCTATAACTGTTGTAATGAAAAAGCTAGGCACGTAAAATTTTGCAGGTTTAAGACATATTATATATGTAAAGTGTATAGTGAAAATCACCCAGATTAAAATAACATGACATATAGCTCCCATACAATCGATTGTTTCGATAAATAGGGTTTGGCCTTTGTATCTTTAAATTAACAGTGAGTTTGTACTAATTGTGAGTAAGGAGCGGATACTTAAAACAGTGATGCGTATTCATGAAAGGTATAAAGTCTTCAGCACAGTCGAAGACAGCCCATTCCTTACCGAAACTTTTAAATTTCTCTTTTATATGATTTCTGCTATGGAATTCGCTATATTTTAAATGAAAATTATCAAAATCACAGCTTCTTCTTGTTTCGTTGAACAATATCCATTTTAATTTTGCTACTATTATATTGATCTGTTATAATTTTACTACACTGCATGTTTTACCATTTCATCGCCATACACATGGGCACCGTATTTGAGGACATAAATGTATTGCCTGCTTTTAGGCGCACTATAATATCTCGCCTCGCCTTTTGGCTGCTTAAAAATTGATTTGTTTTCTATTTCGCGTAAATTGTTTTACATTTTCGAGTATTGTGTTTTAGGGTCAATTTGATATTATAAAATATTTCGTGCACGCAAATATCTATTTTGTTGAGTTCGAACAGCTGCTGGTGAGCTTTGATAACTCTCTTTGCCTATTCAAGCGTTTCGTATTGAATTGAAATGTTGAACGATTTTGCATTTTGCGTTTCAGTGAAAGTGTTTAGGTCATTAAAGCTTTTAAGCAAACCACTTTATGCCTTTGCTCTATTTCACTCACACTTCAAGTCTTTGTTTAACTTCCTTGAGGGCACCTCCTGTTATATGTTGTTCATTTATTGTTGGCTTTGCTGTTTTTCCATTTGTTTTTTTTTTTCTTTGTTTATTTTACTTGATTTTGGGTTTGTTAGGCTCTTTTCTATTATGAAACCTTCACTTTTCGTGCTCGTCAGCTGCCGCTCCTCACTTTCACAATCCATTCTAAAAAATAGCCAAGCACTTGAGAGCCCGTCCGCTACTGTGTGAGTGCGTGTTGAAGTGGAAACGTTTTAGCTGTCAAGTGTTTGGTTGCTTGGCAATGTACATGTGTGTATGTGTGTGTGCGAAGTAAGGAGGAAATGGAAATGGTGGCCAAAATGTTGGTAAATTGTTTCTGATACTTTTTTCTCCTAAAAATATGGAAATTTTTTGATATAAAATACTTGGCATCTCTTTTGTGAAACTTGATGTTAGGAAATTTATCGCTTTGTACAGTTTGTAAAGGCACTTCAGCCGCCACACATTTGAAGATAATTTGCGCTGATTGCAATTCAATATTTTCTATGTCATATTACAGCAACAAGTACTATATAATGTGTTAAAAGATTGTTGTAGATGGCCTGTACAAGCCCAAGATTTTGTGTGTGTGTGCATTTTAATGCCACCGTAGGCGTAGTTTGCGGGTTTGCTTTCAAGTTTTCCTCAAAACAAATTTCACGAATGATAGGAAAAGTTTAAGTAACCACGAAATAGGCGAACACTCTTGTAAGTATGTGGTATGTTTACCCACTAACTTTGAATATTTGTCGCCTGCCCGTCCCTTCAAGAAAGCCGAGTTTTATCTGCCCATATATTTCTCCTTAGCTTGCTAGATTTTAAGCACATCCGTTGTAATATTATTAAATATGCTGGTTTGCCTAGCCGGGATGATATGATATGTAAGTACTCAGCTCCTTCACGTTCCAAGTACTTTAGCATCAGCCTGGCTAGCTACTACAGCTCAACTCCATTGAATAATTTTATACTAGAGATTACGTCAAACTTTCCTCGCAGAAGAGAAATAAGTACATTAAATTTACTTGGCTTATGCCGGTTTAACAGTCTCTTAGCAAAATAGTCGGCAAAATAGTGTCTTAGCAACACAGTCGTCTTATGGTTAAAAAAGACACAATCACGGAATGACATTGGTTACCTATGATTGCACCTCGTAGGGCTTAGCCGAAAGGTTAAGGTAATCTTCCGCTGATGGCAGCTAAACTGTGTCTCATAATTTTGGTCGAAGTACCCATTTTTGGTAGTTTGTAGAGCCAAAAGTCATCGTGTACAATAAGAGTTTTCCTTTTAAGCAGCGCTGTGTTCCGAGTAACAGTTGGTGAGAAGTATTTTATTATTAGAGTGCGAGCATTGACTTCCAGAGAAATCAGCTTTGACTGGAAGTAAATACACTGTAATAACTTTAGTCTCGATTTGGGCTACTCGGGCTACAATGCTCTGATATTATTCGGCCTTAAGGGCGATACCTAAGTATATCGGTGAGTTGTTATATATAATGAGATAGCCCCTACCAACTCTGCGGTTTAGGGCTTAGAATGTGCCCCTCGCCTCTCATTACCCATCTTCTCTTTCCTCAAGGAAGGAGGGGTGACATGACCTAGAGGATTACACTCGTCATACCAAATCGCTGTCACGACAGTCGGGCAGTACCGCAAGAGAGTACCCGAGCTTATCGGGTTCATATCCGGTAAAGGACTGTCACTTTCGACAAAACTCCCCAAAACCTTCGGCGAGTGTTTTTGTCGTTACAAACAACAACAACAACAACAAGGTAGACCCTACCATCATTACCCTTAGTGTGATCCCTGAGTAGGACGCTGAAATTTAGTACATCTTGGTTTGTTGTGTCGCCGCTAATAATCCACTTTGTTGGAGGATCTTGACATGGCGTGGAGGCGAAAACGACGAATTTAAAGGTCATCAGAAGCTTTCCAGGAAATGTGGCTAACACGGCATTACTTTAACATATTAAATCACACGACACTATTAACACACATCGAGGATACAACTCTTACCCCCCCCTTTCGCACTCTCCAAAGATGGAATGCCAAATCTATGAGTGATCGGCAGGAGTTCAGAAGCGATTGACCGTGGAATTTAACAACTCTACACATAGGGTGGTTTCCTATTACCACTTTTGTTTAACTTCTACAACCCGAGGCACACTTCCCCTAGTAGAGATCTCGATCGTTTTTTACGCTGACAACTGCATGATAATAGCAACAGGGCGATTCTACTCGGAGGAGAGCTGTGTTCCAGAATAAATGGTTATACGCCGTTCTTATCTTTTCACCTCGTGAAACCTGACATTGTCACCGACCAAATCCTTGGCCACCCTATTTGTGACTTTCTACGACAACCACCACGATGGCGCTTGAAACCACCGAAGAATCTTAGGGATGACAAAAGTTCTAAGAGTGCACGAATTTAATGAAATGCTTAAGAGACAATTCCTCAGAAGCAATATCTGGAACATGAGTCGCCTCCCTGTCATTTAAAATAGTATATCCGCAAGGAATAACTACTAGATCCGCCAGCACATAATATTATCCTCTGATTCACACGGGTACCGCACAACATCCACATAGTGTCTGTAAGCTGATTTACCAGCTCACGCCTGGTACATGCCGTAATAACAGCACAAGCACCACCTGTTGACACAAAGAACGAAAACTTCTGAGGGGACAAGAGTCACTCCGCTGTAATAGGTTTAACTCTTGCTTATCTAGACTAACCTCAGACATACCTAATTTACTAGGACTCCCTATGGAAGATATTAATGGCAATGCTCTCCACGATAACAAGCAAGCCAAGATTAATAGAAGTTTCATTGTTTGTAAACAAAAATCAGATATAAAACAGCCACAACAACAAATGCAATTAATAGTAAAATATATACAAAAACCTCCACAATGCTGCAAGCGAGGAAAACATAAAAAATAACAAGAGATAACAACAAATCCTCAAACGTGTCACACCAAATGTGCTGACATAACAACTAACAATGAAAGAATGGCGCTATCGCCACCAAAGGATTACGCTCCCAATCCGACAACATGCCACCAAAAACATTAAAGATGAAGATGAGTATTTTAAGTCTTGAGTCGAGCCTACATGCCGTCGTTCATTTATATGACTGAAAGCGTGTGATTATGCAACTACCTCACTAACATGTATATAAAGCTATAGAGAGGGAGCGTGGGTGAATAAATAAATTGAATAAACAATACTGTGGAAAATAAGAATTAAAGGAGGTAAGCAAAATGAAGTACATGTGAAGCAGGAAATGTATTGCAAATACTTGGCAATGAGAAGGGCTCAAGTGCAGTTGTATAGAGTGAGCCTATGTGTGTGGGGTGTGGCATGTTAAGGAAGACAAAAAATGATTTTGCTCGTATAAACAACTTTACTATGTAAGCGCCTATTTGATGGGTTGGTATGTACGTGAATGAGAGTTAGATTATTTAGTGTGAGTGACGGAAACGATTTGTGTAGTAAGGTAGTCAAACCTCTTACGTAGCATATTTCTTCGACCTTTCCATAAGTGGGTGACAAGGCTCGGATGTGGTCCGAAGCGATATTTTAGTTTAGGTATTGCGATTTTAAGTATCGGTGTTATCGTCTAAGGGATGGAAAACAGGGAATTGCCCTAGTCGATAGGCGTTATGGATCACGGCACATAAATAAAGTAAAAACTCTGCTGATACCAATGGAATGAGACAGTCGATAGTCCCAAGGGCGCGCTTCATGAACAAAGTGTTAAGGCAGGAATAACGGACCTGAAAATGGGCAACAAGTAGCCCCTTGCGGTTATCTGAGTTACCGCAAGACGTCGTGGCAATCAATGCATTGTAAATTTGTTGGATATTAAGAGGCCACTCAGCTCACTGTTTGATAAGGATTTAGAAATCTTGTAGATTAAGCACAGAGCAATAGTTCTAACGCCAATACGTCAGCTCTCGTGGAAAGTTACCATAATCATGTACGTCTAACAGTGTGATTAATTGCCTAAGAACGAAAATACATACATGCGAAAAGTTTTGGCTATTTTAGTAAGTGGTAGAGTGCACTATGCACTGCCTTCTCCCTACTTACCTATGCTGGAAGAGTGCTTCCGGACTTTGTAGATCAGTTGAGGGTCATCCAAAGGGATATCCTGCACGTGGCTAACATAAAGCTGTGCACTTTTATCCAAAAGTCCGCCAACGGGGTAATATTAGTGCGCACGGCGTTGGCCAAATACTCCCTTTCCCGCTCAGGGGCAGAGCTAAAAGTGAGTCGGAGCAATTCTGATCACCTAGGCATCAAGGCCATAGGCCACACTACATATATAGAAGGAAAACCGAACATTCAAGAGAGATCATTAAGAGTATGGCCTTCCCATAGCTGACCAAGGCATTTTTATTGCCTAATTCTCATCGTGCCATGCAAGGCAATACATTGTTTATGGATTTCCACACGCACGAGGTGGATCATAATTTTATTTAATTTTATAATTTTTGTGTGCGTTGTTTTGAATCATTTTATGCTATGTTATGTGATAAATTAATTATGTGAGACTACATCTTCTTACTCCTTCTTTATTCTTGTTATAATGTGTTGCTACGATATGTAGTATTTATGTTAAGTAATGGTATTTTAAGTTAGGTAATTTTATTTTATGCTGTGCTATATTGACCGTGTTACGTTTTTTATGTTATGTTATGTTTTATGTTATGCCGTGTAATATTTTGTTATCATACTTGATGTTGTGTTATGTTATGTGATATTTAGCTATGCCATGTTATGTTATATTAAGTTATTTTGTTTTATTTTAATTTTAAACAATTTTTTTAAAACATGTTTTGTTCTGTAAGTTATGTCAAGTAATGGTATGTCATTTGCTGTTATGCAATGTCGTGTTAAATTCACATTGTTACGTTTTTTACGTCATGCTATGTTATGCTGTATAATGTTGCTTTATGACATTTGATGTTGGGTTATGTCATGTTATGCTATGTTATGTTAATAAATTTTTTTATTTTAATTTTAAACTGGTTTTCATAAAAAATCTCATGTTATGTAGGTTATATCATATAACGTTATGTCATTTGCTGTAAAGCTATGTAGTGATGTAAGTGATGTTGTGTTGTGCTATGTTATTTTATGCTAATTTACTTTGTTTTATTTTAATTTTAAACTACTTTTCTTAAAAAGTTTTATGTTACATAGGTTATCTGAAGTAATGTTATATCATTTGCTGTTATGTTATCCCGTGTTAAGTAAAAATTTTTAAGTTCTTTAAGTCATGCTATGTTATGCTGTATAGTTTTGGTTTTATGTTGTTTTATGTTATGTGATGTTGTGTTATGTTATGTTATTTTATGTTAATTTACTTTGTTTTATTTTAATTTCATACATTTTATTTTATGTTATGCTATGCTAAGTAATTCTTTGCTATATTATGTTCTTTTATTTTATTCAGCCGTATTACATTTTGTTTCGCCATAAATTTTAAATGGTTTTTTTTTTCAATGAAAATCACTACCCTGCTATACAGCTTGTTTAGGTTAGAGTGCTACACTGAAAAAGCAATTTCCGCAAAACGAGGAGTTTGAAAATACGCTTACATCGTAAAGCTTGTTGGCCTAAAATCATACTTTTTAGTAAGAACAAGAATTATATAACTACATAAAAATAAGAAAATGTGCATTACTTCGCATTACTAATTGAAGGAAAAATTGTTAAGGCGGAAATCATTTATTTGTTTTTCTTGTTTTGTTGAAATTATTTTTTCTTTTTGAGTGTACTATAAGAACAAAAGAAAACAGAGTAACACTTACCTTGCCATTGCGATTTATTGTGTGGTACACCTTGCACGTTTTTTTAGTTGAGAAGCATTTCGTTAAGACGTTGGTGCTGTGAGGATGTTGCCGATGTCTGACGTGTGAGATACTTGAGTTGTTAAGCGCAGGCATATATCACTCAATATCAATCACGCACACAAAACAACTAACACTTATATGTCACACATACCAGTACATATCTGCATGTTAAGGAAATTTTTTGGCTAAAATAGTATTTTTGTAGATTTTTTTGTTATTTTTTTGTTTGGCTGAATGCCAAACTTTGTTTCAAGGACATTCGAGAGTCATATGACAAACGTAAGTAAGTAATTTTGTATGTGTCCTTTCCTACTTTACTTTCTACAACACATTGTTTCAGCTTTCTTGCTTTTACATTATATTTGTTATTTTTTTGTGTTTTTTTCTTTCATGCACAATAGCTTATTTTGTTCTTTTGTTTTAACAATCTTTTATAGACCACAATTTCCTTCAGTCGTTTTGCGGAATTATTTTTCCATCGATTTCTTTGTTTTGGTTTCGGTTTCGGTTTTTTTTTTTTTTTTCTTTTTTTTTTCTCACAAAGTATATGAAAGCGAAGTACTTGCACAACTGATTTGAAGGATGTCTATTTTATTTACATTCGTTTTCATATACGAAAATGAATAGTTGCCTGAAAGGCTGTGCCGTCCAACACTTAGCTAAATACTTGACCTTCCTGATGCCCCTCACACTTTTAGTCCAGTATGTAATAGCGATTACGATGTTTTGTTGGCGTTGTATAGAATGGTACAGTTAGTACATGTGGCGCAGAGTCCAGCAATATGGTAGCTCATAGATTGTTTAATAATGCCGATTAAGCTTCACATTTGTCCATGAGTTTCTTCTGGAAATTAAAATGAAAAAATCTTTAAAACCATATTAACTAATTTCAAGTTTAGTAAATAATTTAATTTTATACAATAATAGTTACATCTAAGTTTATTAGCTTGTAAATGATAAATGCTACATTGTTTTATTTTCAGGTGCAAGACCTGTCGGAAAAAATTGGAAACGTTAAATGCGTGGGCCATTAAACGAAAAGAGCCTGAGAGCTCAATTATTTTCGGATATGAGACAAATAGGATATTGGTGAAAATTTGAAAACTAAGTATTGAAAACAGTTTTTTTAAAAATACACAAATTGATATATTTATATACATAGTTTTAAAAATTTTTTTTATATTAGATTATTGTAATGTGTCAGCACCTCAAACTTTATTGAAAGTAAGAATTGTATGTTTAGGTATCGCTTCGTTATTACGTATTTTATTGCCCAATACTACTAAAAAATTTTCGCTCATAAACGCTGCGTCTAGCATGAAAAGGCATGAAAATTGCTGTTACTTCCTACCTTACTTTTTACATATATTCGAGTTCAGCATCTCAAAGCCAATAAGGTGGCTAATTTAAAAAAAAAAATTAAGATTTATGTTCATTTTAATAATTAAAAAAACGATTAAGAAAGCAAAATAATGTTTTAAAAAACAAATTTTCAATACGTAAATTTTAAATTTTTACCAATATGCGAATTTAAGCATATTCAGCTTTCAGCAAAGTTTTGTTTTATTTTTCTAGCTTTTATCGTCGCCAATAACCAGCAATCAAAAAAAATTAATTGAATTAATTATACAATAATTTTTTTGCAAATATTAAAATATGAAATATTTCCTTTAAAAATCGAATATGAACTTGGCGCTTGCGAGATAGCAATCAAAATTATAATTTTTTCTGCTTGTTTATTTCTTTATGTTGTCAATTCAAACATTTTTTTAAACAAGCGGACAAAATTGTATGTAGCATCGAAATGAATAAAAAATGCTAATAAAAATGTGTTACATTACCGAAAAGCCTTCAATAAATTTAAGCTCTATATAATCTCAATAAGTTTGGTTTCGATTTTAGCATGGCCATGGGTAGAGCTGCCCTTTCACTAACTTGGTGATTTAGGGTAACACTGTGGAACAAATTTGGGTTAGCAAAAGTTAGGTCGATTCTAAAAGTGAGGGGTGAAAATAGAGGCTAAATTAGAACACCCGTATCGCGGCGTCTGTTTATGTTAGTTCGAATTTTTTTTAATCGACCTTCGAACTTTGCAGTCAAATGCCGATTTTCAGCATATTGTTTGTATGGTTTTTTGGCTATAACTCGTCAACTAATTGATATTTTTTCAATCTGTTAAAGCCAAATTATTGCTAGAGACCTGTGGAACAATTAAAATTTTTAATAAAAATTGATTTATAAAATTTTTGTAGTGCTTATGAAGCAAAATGTTGGACATTTTTTTCATGCTTTTTGAACATATTTTCCACAAGACTAAGTCTTTTTCTTTCTGTTTGATCTATAATATGCTTCTCAATTTGTTCAGTGTTGGTTTTGAAGAAACATTGAAAAAGAAATTATAAAAATACGGAAAAAAAATATAATTTTGAAATGTAAGTTATGAACAGTTTTAACTAAAAAAATTATATAAATTAAATTAATGATTTGGCCAGTTGCAGTTTAGCAGGCGGCTGTGGATCAACAACACTCTCTCTCTATGGCGCGATATGTTGTAGAAATATTTTTTATAGCAAATATAGTTCAGGAAGGCAAAATGTAAGTGTTCTACGTGCCCATTAGGCATTACCAGTTATGGCTGCAATCTTGAAACAACGCAAAATGTTCCAAGATCGGAGAGAACATGTAATGCCTGTCGATCACGAAAAGTATGCCGAAATTCCACACGACATAGCGCACATTAGAAAGAAAAAATTTAAGCTGAAAGAGCTAGAGGATGTACAGTTATTTTATTTTTATTTTATTTATTTAGTCAATTAGTACAATATAAAATTCTTGAAGGGTAAGTAGGTCCAAAACTAAAATAAATTATTATCATAAAAACAATAACTACTTATAAAACAGCTTTAACCTTTCCATGAGGCATCCAAAAAAATGAATGAAAATAGTGATTTATTAAAAATGTGTAGAATAAGGTGAACTAGTCAGTTCACGGGTAGCAAGCTTTACTAAAAAGTTAAATTTTAATCTGTACAACCTTGCTCACTTCTTTCTGAGTTATTTTCTTAGAAAGTAAATTAATGCATTCACGGCGGTAAATGAGCTCAACGGCAAGAATAATATTTTTTATAAAATTTATTATTGGTTTTGATTTTAAAATTGCTTATTGAATACAAAAAGTTTTTATTCAAATAGAAAAGTAAAATTTAGAGCCATACGATCTTATCGATCAATTTCGAATGAGTACTAAAAATGAATAGAAATAGAAGTTTCGCTGACAAACAAACCATCGTTCTGATGCCCTAATGGTTCATACAGGGTGGCTGATGAATTTTGCTACATTAAGAAACTCAAATAATTTTTTTTTCATTGTATGGAATTCATTTTTCTTTTATTCATGTTAAAGCTCATTAAATTTTATTAAATATAGCTTAATTAGTTTTAAAAATAATGGAATTTAAATGCCCCTCCTGCTCGTCGATGCATGTGCGGCATCTTACCAAAAAGTTGTTCATTACTGCTTGGAGAGTTGAGACAGGAATAGCCGCAATTGTTTCTCGAATGGATTGCCTTAGTTCATTCAAATTTGTTGGTTTTGCTTTGAAGACTTCCTGTTTGCAATAACCCCACAAGAAAAAGTCAGGTGCAGTAAGGTCAGGCGACCTGGGTGGCCAACGGAATGTGAAGTTTCTGGATATCAGCTTATTGGGAAATTTTCGTCGCAATTCTGTCATAACAGGTTGGGCTATATGAGGAGCTGCACCATCTTGCTGAAACCACACAGAGTTGAAAGAAATTCTCATTCGGCGTAATTCTGGATAGAAAAACTCTCTCAACATGCTCAAGTAACGGTCTCCAGTAACCGTAACGGTGTGACCGTTTTCTTCGAAGAAGTAGGGCCCGACAATGCAGCGTGATGAAACTGCACACCACACTGTGACACGAAGTGGATGCAATTCCGTCTCATGGAGTATCTGTGGGTTGGAAGCACTCCATATTCGACAATTTTGTTTGTTTATGTTGCCGTTTAAATCGAAATGGGCCTCGTCAGACATGAAAAGACAGTTCAACATGTTTCCATCCTCTTCCACCATTTGAAGCATCTTCTGGCAAAATTCCAAGCGAATCGGCAAGTCTGCAGCGTTCAGTTTGTTGGTTGAATTTTATATGGGAATAAGTCCAAATCTTTGTGCATAATTGACTGTAATGACTGTCTGCTTACACCCATTTGAGCAGATAAGCTTCTTGTCGAAACACGTGGATTGTTTTGTATGGCAGCAGCTACAGCAGCGATTGTTTCCTCCGTTCGAACTGAAGGGTTTCGATGGTAAGGTCTTCTGTTGACTGTCCCATGCTCGGCAAAATTGTTTACAAGTCTTATTATGGTCCATCTGCTCGGAGGATTGCCGCCAAACGTGCGCCTATACTCTCCTTGAACCGAAACTACGGAGTCCAGTGCGTGATAGCGGCGGACAATCCAAATTCTTGTTTCAGTGTCCCAGTTATCCATTTTTGTTAAATGTAAAAGTCAATCTACAAAATAAAAAAAAAATTAACCAGATTCATTAAATAGAAAAAAAATTTATTTAATTTTTTTTTGGTAGCGGCTTTCATCAGCCACCCTGTACAACAGGTATATCATCATAAACCTCCTAAGAGATTTTTGTGCCAAGCTTTTGTTCCAATTTGTGGTGTGCCGATTTGAATTTTCCCTACAAATTGGTGCGACCTACAGTTTTTTGCCGACTCCGAACGGCATCTACAAAGGAGACGAATTTTTGCTGAGAAGCCTGTCATGGCAGAAATACACTCGGAGAGTTTGCCAAACCACTGCCGAGGGGCGACCCCGTTGCGAAAAACTTTTTTCAAATCACTTTTGATGTTACCTGTACCAGGGCTCGAACCATGGACCTTCGGTGTGGTAGGCCGGCAACACTACCTTCACACCACGGCGGCCGCCGGCTTTGTACGATATATTAACCCCAATTTCATCAAAAGCTGCTCAACATGTTTGCAACAGATTCCCTGTAGTTGTCTTTGCGTTCTTTACCCAAAAGTCCTTTAATGACTGCTTTCAATGCGAGTATACCAAAAGGCATAGCCTTCTTCTTTTCACTTTTCCAGTGCATAACACTTGAATAGCAATTAAAGCAAACTTTTTTTAGGGGCATAGTTTACGTCAGTGATAAACGCTTGCGAGAAATATTGTGTATAGGCTTCCAAAAAACGATCATCGCTTGCTATGAAACGTCCACAAACATTACAAAAATAGTCCATTTCACATTTTGGTTCCGACATTTTTAATACAATATATTTGATACAATGTTGTTTTTGTTTTTTTTCTGAAACCGAACTTAAATCAGTCACAAAAAGAAATAAGTTCCAAAAAAAATTATAGCGAATTTTATCACGACCGAGCGAAAATTAAAAGACATCATCTTCCGCTAAGTTTCGGGTCTTAACTGAATCTTTCTGTGCGGTGGTTGGAAACAAAAAGAGGAAGACGAAGAAAAAGAGGAAGAAGGGGAAGAAATTTATTGGTCGATTTAAGGTCGATTAAAAAAAAAGATTCGAACTAGCATAAACAAACGCCGCGATACGGGTCTTCTTATTTAGTCTCTATTTTCACCCCTCACTCTCAGAATCGACCTAACTTTTGCTAACCTGAGTTTGTTCCACAGTGTTATCGAAGCGAACTAAATGCTGCAACCGGATCCGCCACCAAAATTTAAAATTGGGTCGAGGTTAGGTCATGAAGGGAGTTGAATGCTAATTCGAGGTACCAATGTTGAAAGATTGACTACTCTGGAATTGCTCACTTGATGAAAATTTTAGCACGCAACATTGGGGATTGTGGGGTATTCAGTTTTTTACATAAGAAATATACAGCTTGATTTGTTACTTTGATGGTTTGACAGTTTAAAGCATAAATAATATCAGTCCCGAAAAATCTAAATCTAATTAATATTTTATATTAAGCTTGAAACACAATAAGAAAACGCTGCGAACAAAGCCTTGTCAAAATAGAAACTGTTCAATTACATGAAATTGAACACAATCAAAATCAAGCCGAATATTCGCCCGAGGGCATTTTGCGACGATAGATTTAGTTCTATAGTCGTCGCCAGGCGATGACGGCATTCATGCCGTAAATTTTTTTTTTTTAATTCAAAACACTTTAATTTTTGTTTGTTTAAATTTTGGGTAATATTTTACATTCTTCGTCAACTGCTAAAACGCTTCAAAAATGTCGCGAGGGGTGTAAAAAGACGCTTCGCGGTTCCAGGAATCATAATCCGATGTGTAGAAATTATAAAGGTGTTCTGCGAAGAAACACTGTGTACCGGGAAGCTGCCGTAGGACAGGCTAACGGTTATTTTTTTGAAATGCTACCATAGGCAGGCGGCCGCCGTGGTGTGAAGGTAGTGTTGCCGGCCTACCACACCGAAGGTCCATGGTTAGAGCCCTGGTACAGGTAACATCAAAAGTGATTTGAAAAAAGTTTTTCAAAACGGGGTCGCCCCTCGGCAGTGGTTTGGCTCTAGGTCCCACCAATTTGTAGGGAAAATTCAAATCGGCACACCACAAATTGGAAGAGAAGCTTGGCGCAAAAATCTCTTAGGAGGTTTATGATGATATACCTGTTGTATATCGCGCCATAGAGAAAGAGACCATAGGCAGGCAATGCAGAAAGATATTCTGCAAATTTGTAATGCCAAATATTGCACTATTATACGATTATTTGGTATGTTTGCGCCATTGAATATATGTGCCTCATTTTTGATTTCAACGATGTACCACCATTTTTTACTTTATATTAGTGCTATTAAACGCATATGGACGTCGGGATTATTATAAAATATAAATGGAGTGGTAACACTGTTAGTAATTATTTACTTTTTTTAGCATCTGCGGAGCTTTAATCACTTCTTCAATAACAAAATAAAGTCCATAGTAGCTAAATATTTACCGAATTATTTAATAAATTCCTTGGAGAACAAATTTAATTAAATTATGTAAAGCTTTAATCCATGACTTAATTAATTTTTACAGAGAAATGTTAACAACAAAATTTTACTAAATTTTTAACAATTGATAATATAACTTTTCCCCCACTGGGTTATGGTTCCTGGAACCGAGGCGCGTCTTTTGGCGCTCCTCCTGACATTTTTGGAAGCGTTTTAGCAGTTGACGTAGGATGGAACGAATTACCTAAAATTTCAACAACAAAAATATTAAAGTTTTATGCTCTTGAAAATGCATGTACACAAATTTTGCAAGCCTCGTATTAAAATAAAGTTTTGCAAGATCATTTCCTAGCTCCACAAAAGTAAACGTATGGAGTTTTCATTATCTTCGTCTGTTTTTTTCTTTTCTTTCATATGGTCACTCTAATTTAAAATCAAGAATGTAAGAAAATAAAAATGACACAAAATTTCGCTCCGTTGTTAGTGTGCTTATTAGTTGGGCGTAATTTGAGAAATGACAGCGCCATCTGAGCTTATTATATCTTATAACATTCAACGAGCGATTCTTGAATATTTGTATATTCAGAATATCTCGAAAATAGTTTAACCGATTTGGATGAAATTTAATATTACATAGGATACCACATTCTTAGAATCAGGATATTTTACGGAGTTGCCACCTATCCGATTATTTTTTAATGAAATGAAATATACCATTATGGGTATCAAACGAGAGGTATTTTCCTGTGTATTAAAAAAAACATTTCTAAGTAGAGTTGCCACTTTTGTTCGACCACACAAATCCGGCAAAGAAGTGCATATATCGAGAATCACCATGCAACGGCATAACTGTTTAGTATGGCCAACATATGCCATGACTGCATATAAAGCTATGGGACAAACTTTTGAGTTTGTCGGAGTGAAGCTAAATAAATCGGTGTTCAGGCATGGTATGTTATATGTAACGTTTTCAAGAGTTAAGCGACCAAATACGTTGATAGTAATGCCTTCGAAAGAAAATCAGAGAGGTACTCGGAACATTTTATGGATGGAAGTGTTGGCTTAGATTTCATATGTATTAAATATAAAAAGTTATGGATTATTCGATCTTGAAAAATAAAGAAGAAATCAATGTGTCCCATGTGACCCTATTCTTTCACAATTTTTTGAGAACAATCGACAGAATCTAACTATGCAATTTAGCAAGAAATCTTGTAAAGACTTGTCGAAAATATGGGGAAAACTTTTTTAAGCAGCCACCAAGAAGTAATTTGTATATTTAAACTTTATTACCATTAAAAAAAAATTTTGAACATCTTTCTATTATCAATATATGTTTTTGAAATGTCTTTTTGAAAGGCTCCACAGCTGGTAAGTAAAATTATACATACAAACAACTAGAATATCTTTACTGATTAATATCTAAAGCAAACTAAATTGTATGGCAACCTATGAAAATGCCGAGTAAAGCTCGGTCGTCCAGGTACTATAAGTAATACACACACATGTAAAGCATAGAGAAAGATTGCTGTATTCAGGTGTTTCCCAATCAGCCAAGTAACAAAAAGAGTTAATACGGAAAATCCGGTAAAACACAGCAAAATTGATAGCAAATATGGCTAAGAACGACCAAATGAGACCACAAAAAAACAATCTGCCAAGTATTACAAAGTAAATCAGCACAGCGGTATAACTGCGACCGAAATAAATACTTACATATACATATATGCTCATATAGCAACCCTGCAATAAATCATGCGACTGATCTCTAAAGACAGTGATCCGCGATCAATGCCTTTCGCCTACAGTCGGTTACAATTGATGGAAACTATTCCGTTGTAGGCATAAATGGGATGACTCGATATTAACTTCTGTAGCCTACTTTTAGGTGTTAAAAGTAAACTTGTCCGATCTTACCCGTAGTAGAACAAAGGGGATCTGTCCGACACCACCCTTTACCACTTAATTTCTTCACAGGACATGTTCAAACAAAGGGATCACTTCAACCCATACAAAGAAATCCAAACTGGCATTGGTCATATGCTACTTTGCGACTCATCCTGAATTCATCCTAGACTAATCGCATTTTTTGCAGGGAAATGTCTGTTCATCTCAGAGGATGACAGTCCGAAAGCGTTTTCTCATAAGCATGTCTGAGCTGGGGAATTGTATTAGTAAATCGTTTATTTAAGATGGGTAAAAATAAAAAAAACTACATACATATGTATTTCCGCGAACGAATGTTCGAAAATTGATTGCCCAGCTTAACTTCAACACACAGAATTGAGCAAAAAATAAAACCCCAAAGTAAAGGTAAAATCACTACAAAAGCGCAATATTTCCAGGAATGGCAGGCGGAAAGTAAATAAACGAAGTAAAATTGCTGGGGAGGCTGTTGGTGAAAGGTGCAGATACATATACACATTCATGCATACATATATACGTATGCGACTACTCCAGATATTACGCATACTTTAGTTAAGTCCAGATATTAAATATTTGTTCTCTCTTAATCTCGAGTGTGTACGTGTATGTAAATATACAGTGATGACCAAGAAAATGGAACCATTTATGCAAATAAAAATGTATGGTTCTTATTGGGCTGAATGGCAGCGATCCATAATCCATAAACCACATTCAAAACTATCACAAACTATTATCTCAAAAATGGATTGTTACTCATGTTTTACAAAACCATATTACCTACCAAGGTAGTGAGCAATATGGGCCGGCAGCTTTGTGATATAGAAATACGTCTCTTTTATTGAAGGTTTTCTACTCTACATCTAATCAGTTAACGACAGCCTCACAAAGAATATTATTTTCTTATAGACAAATAATGGAGATCAGAAAATTTTAAAAATGTCCCATTTTTAAAGAGCCTTCTATTGTGACTGCCTCCGGGTCCCGTCTTTTTGTTCCGAGTGTGGCATTTTTCCTATAATATTATCGACTGCGATTTGGCCTACACTTTGCTCGAGAACTTCCGGCTACTGGCTTTATCGTGAGCATTAAAATAATGCGTGCTCGGCATAATTTTTCGTCTGCGAGAGAGTATTTAGATAGTCGGTGGAGAACTTTTCTTCCCTACTAAATTGACAACGGGAGCAAGAACCCAAAGATGACGAGCTCCTCACCCTACTATGACATGGTTACGAATGGCAACAAAAAAACAACAACACCGAGCTAATCAAGTGCAGCGCAGGGAAGTTGGTACAGCGCATTCATAAGCTCTCTGCCGAAGTTTGCCCATCTTGCAAACTGCGAACCATAGCGGTACCGACACCAATCAAGCCTTTTCAGCGAGAACTGGCTGCAGCAGCAAGAAAGAACAATTCCTCTCCCAACTGGGTTTTAGAACTCATTGCCGGCCTCCCACTGTCAAAATCTGATGTCGATGAGATAACCGCCTGGAGATGAGCATTTTCCTCAAATTGCATGGCATAGCCAGGGGAGCCTTGTGCTTTTATTCGCTGCACAATTCCATACTCACTGTTGACATCACTGAAAGTACGATATACCTTCCGGCGAACTTTTATCCAGAAAATTGCATCCCAGGTTTGCAGTTTTTTAATGGCAGAAATACACTCCGAGCGTTGACGAGCACTCCCGAGCGGCGCCAGAGTTTTAAACAAACTATTCCAAGGGTGCACTTTTACGCGCTCTAAAAAGCTGCTCTTCGCCACTCATTCGCCAGGATTTGGCGTTTCGTGTAGATCTGCAGCGGAATGCCAGGCATCGCCATCGCCTAAATGCTAAAATATGCCAAAATGCCTAAGCAAATGAACTCGCAGAATTTTAGGCGATTTCGCTTATTTGCGATTCTGGAAAGCAAGTAGCCTAGCTAAAATTTGTTACGGTATCTCTTCGCTTAGGGGCGCTGGATTCCTTACGAGCCAGAAATTGCCAGAAGTAGTCAGAAATAGACAGAGGTTACTATAAGTCAACCCCATACTTTTTGATGTTACTTATCGGTCTCAGTAAATTTTAATTTTTGGGAATTTTACTAGTTTTATTCAGAGAAATATGGGATTGGACCAAGAAATCTGTTAATATTTTGAAACTACGAGTATACTAATTTAAATATTTAGGTGTCAAGAATACCGAAATATTTAATTGCTGACAAGTTAAGAGACATTTTTTTAACTTAACTTCTGGCACAGTCAATGGCTTAACCTATGCGTTTGCAATGGAGTGTACGAAGTTCAAGGGGTGTTGTTGTTGTTGTTGTGGTACCCCGAAGGTTTTGGGGAGTGTTGACGAATTAACAGTCCTTGGCCGGATTTGAACCCGGTACGCTCCGGTACTCCCTTGCGGTACTGCCCGACTGTCATGGTAGCGATTTATGACCAGTGAAACCTTCTAGGTCATGTCACCCCTCCTTACGTAAGGAAGGATAAGATGGGTAATGAGAGGTGAGAGGCATCATATCCGTAGATCAACCATCGAGTTGGACGTCATTACCTTTGTGCATTAGTCGCCTCTTAGGACCGGTATGCCTACCTCGGGCATATTCTCACCCCCTAACCCGCAGGGGCAAGCGTCGTGAGCATGACCTTCGCAAGTTGCTAAACTTGCGCATATGAGCCTTGATCCTATAATAGATAGTGAGAACACTTATAGGATCCTAAGATGTTTCTCTTTTATATCGATTATTGCATCGTTTAGTGTTATAACCACCCATCACTGCCTTAGTCTCAGTTAGACCGTTGGACTTTTTAGTTACAGCTGCTCCGGTTGGCTCATAAGATTTTTCTTGGCCTCTACACGCATCGAGTAACATTTTATATCATAAAAAAATATGTCCCGCAGTATGGTGACATTCTCGTTAAAGTAACTGCGTTGCGGATTTATCTCTACACACAGGCTTATAAGGACCACCGCCGGCAAAAATATGAAAACTGTATGGACAAATAGATACGCGAGCCAAATATTATCGCTCCAATCCCTTCTGGGGTTTTGGAATTATACGTACCATTTAACTTTTGACGCATCCTAGGTGATTTTTTCTTCTAGTTTTATTTTGAATCTCTTCTCAAAGCTGATGATATCAGCTATATTGTCCCTTAAAATGTTTGAGTTTTCTGCGCCAAGGAACGGTAATAAATTTCTTCTGACGAAGTAAGTAAGTCACAAGGTAGCGTGAATCGATGTTCTCTAGTAGTTTCCAACATTATGGACAAATACTTGCTGGGTAAATATGTAAAATTTCTATTTTTCGCATAAACTACTTATATTTTATGTATTTGAGTGTTTTTATGACCTAAACCAAAATAATTATAACATTTTAACATATTTTTTGCCTTTTAGTTATAGATTTTTTTCGTTGCCCAAATAAGCTACCTCTAGGAGAAAAATAGAGATTTTAGTAGATGGTTAAAATTCCAGAATCGCAATTTCGGCTAAATTAGTTGCCAAAAACAGCTGATTCATTTATCTGGTTCATTCGTGTTCATCGCTAAAATGTGTCAAAGAAATGAATCAAAGTATGAAAAGTTTAGGAGATTGTCATTCACTGAAATCGCAAAAGTGGCCAAATGTTGCTAAAATGAATTTAGAGATTTTTGGCGGTTTTCAGAATTCCGCTGCTGGTTGGTAGAAGATTTGCCAGAGTCGCACAATGATAAACTCCAATGGACTCCGCTGGTTGAAAATAATATAAGGGGCACTTTATTTGGTAAATTGCTTGGGGTTAGTGCTACCTTAGCTAAGTCTATTTAGAATAATATGAACGGTAATCAAACCTAAATATAATGAAGTTGTCTTATTTTATCATCCACCACTTTATTTACTCAAATGTGAGAGTTTACCTACCTTGCAAACTCAGCGAAGTGGGTGAAGTAACTGAAAAAAGTGAAACTCTGTGCTAAGTACAAAGAAAAACATCAAAACTATTCAAATTTTGTTAGGAGATAAGCCTAAGCTATGTAGGGAGATAGCATCGAATTGCTGTAGTCAGTTATTGGAAAGTCAATCAAAATATACTAGGAAGCTAAAAAAAGCGACTGCCAACTGCAGGATGCTTACATTCGCACAAAACAAAGCAACTGGCCAAGCATCCATGGTGTTAACTACTTCAGGTCTACTCGTCCATAGTAAAAATCAAAAGTCCAACCACTAAGCAAAACGCCTTATTGCATAGCACACATTGGTATTTTTAAGAAGATTCAAATTATCAGAAGTCAATCCCAAATCTATCGAGCTTACAACTTACTTTACGCTGCCTTGGTTTTAAGGCAAATATTCATGGCACTAGCCACTGGTGTTTTAAGCTAATAAGTGGAACGTACTTATCGAACTTTAGACTTCAACTTCAGCTATCAGAAAATTTCGAATTCCTTTAAAAATACTGAGGGTAGGCATTGGAAGCGTTGTACTGCTAACACGGAGTCACTGGCATTCTCAATTTTTTTAATTTTATCGTTATAAAAGTAAACTACACCTTTTCCATATTTAATTCAGAAAACATCAATTGAATTTCAGATTAGGCAATTGGATTACAGAATAGGCAATTGGAATTCAGAATGTGTGAATTTGATTTCAGAAATAGACAATTGGATTTCGGAAGGCGTCAATTGGATTTCAGATAAAAACAAATTTATTACGCAAAGTTGGAAAATAATTTGTAAGTTCAAGACAGGCTATAAATTCATTTAAGTAAATTATGTAATACAGATACAGTTCAAAATAAGACATATGTACATACATAAAAATATATCATTCTCCGACCCTCATATCTTTCATTGCTAATGCGTCAGCATAGAACGATGCTGCGTGTTGCACCGCCCGAGCACAGTCCCCTGTTGTTATTGTAGCTTTTGCTTGGTCTATTTTGCCTTCAAGGCATTGGAGCCGTTGATCCATTACATTGAGGCCTTGCATATTTATTTTTTTGCATATTTCATGGCCTTCTTTATACAAAATCAAGTATTAGCATCGCAAAAACAGATCGAAAGGTATTTTCTGAAATCCAATTATCTATTTCTGAAATCAAGTTCACACATTCTGAATTCCAATTGCCTATTCTGAAATCCAATTGCCTATTCCGAAATTCAATTGACATGTTCCGAAATCCAATTGCCAAATCTGAAATTCAATTGTCCTTTTCTGAAATATAATTAGAGTTTTCTGAATTCAATCTAGAAAAGAAGAAGAAGTTCAAAAGAATAGTAGAAGAAGTTCAAAAGAATACACTCAGTGGAGTCAAAAGGCATCAAGACCAGTGGCGTAGCCAGGGGGAATAAGGGGGGATTGGAGGTTTCCCCCTCCCCCTTTCGCCAAAGAACTACAATTTTTTTTACTTTCGATTGAGTAACACAATACCATTTTATGCTTCTGATTTATAATTTTCTTATTTTACTAATTACAAAGAGCAGTTTTTGGAATATATGAAATTATGGGTTAGTGGATTAATCGTTTGAATATTAAGCCTATATACATATAAGCTTCTTTTCAGACCTTCTACAAAATTCACAAGGCTTTCAAGCCGATAAAACCGGTTTCGAGGTATGCCTACACATTGGTTCTGATAGTAATAAAATAACAGATCAAAATAATACCGTTATTTTCGAGGTCTGATATTGCTCAGCTAAAACTCTACTCCCTTATCTCTCGCGTCTTCAAAAATCCAAATTCAAGCGGTCTGAAAATACTAGAGTAGGCAGACTTAATAATCTAATCAGAGCGCACAACGGCAGAAAAATAGATAGCGACGAGAATTGTTTAGACGTTTTTTATAAAAGTATTTCCCATTATCTAATAAAAACATTCAAGAACAATACTCAAACTTTGTTCAAAACCAAGAAAAATTTAACCAAGTTTTATCAAAATTCTACACTTTTTATTTTTATAAAAAAATTGGATTTGCAGTCGTTGATGACCTTTTAAATTTTAGTATTTATAATGAAGTGAAGTTGGTAGAAAATAGTGTCAATTATGGGCATTTATTGATAAATTTATGGTGTCAGTTTTGTTATGCAAAAGGCTCGAAATTTAAAAAGTTTCAATATTTTCTCTATTGCTTAGTATTATAAAATTCTTAGGTCAACATTAAAGATTATTTTTTTTTATTAAGAAACGCAGTCTTTTAGCATCTTTGGTAACACAATGCGATCTGCCTTTGTGTAATAAACTTCAACCAATAACACTGGGTTACAAAAACGAACTTTAGTTCTGTCCTATGAACCAAATATACTTTTTCGGAAAGGGGAGAAAAAATAAAAATACACATGTATCGGCGATTTTCATGTACACGCCAGAATTTTTTTTTTAATGTATAAAGTATAAAGCTCGTAGTGTCCGAAACTGCATAATCTAAAAATTGTGTAAAAAAAAATTTTTAATTTTAGTAAAATTTCTTTGAATTTTCGCGAATTTTACGTACATTTTTAAAACAAAATTTATTGTGTCTCAAATTTCAGGTTTCGGAAAAAAAAATGCATCCCCCTCTTCCTCAAATCCAGGCTACGCCACTGATCAAGACTAAAGTACTCTAAAAAGCTTTGAATGCAAGTCTAGTATTTTTGCCACCAATCTTCTTTGAAAAAGGAGATTCTAGTTGTATACTGGGTTTTAAATATGTGTACATATGTGTACGTCGTACATGGCATGTTATGTTGTGCTTTAGTTGGACAAAGTGAAAATGGCATGTGCCAACCTTGGGCTGCTTGTTAGTTAGTGACTGTTTTGTTAGCGTTGCCAAGCGACAGCTATTGGTCAGCTGGCTTGTGTAAAGTTGTTGTGAAATTCTCTTGTTCTCCAAGAGATGCGTAGGTGAGATGTTGCGGGTTGAATACGCAGTAGGAAATTAAAGCGGACAGGTTGATTTGGTATTTAAGGCGATTTACCCATATAGGAAACTTTCATATGAACGCAGCGTGATTGCCGTAAAAATCTCCATATTACGACCATAGATAATACTTCAAGGTTCCATATTTTTGTTGTTGTAGTAATATGTTGCGACTATTTGATTCTCCTATAAAACGTATGCATTCTTCATTCTCATAAGGTCGGACCGACACTGGAACACAGGAACTGAAACTTAAGCAGTAGTTGGCTTAGATCATACACAATTTCTGGGAAATTTTATGAACATTCCTCTTCATATTCACTCCTCTTTTCCCACAGTGTGTACCTTTTCCGGCTTTTCCGAAATTGTTGACTTTGTTGGGATAGGGTTAGGTTAGGTTGAAGTGGCTGCCATGAGGGCACACTTAGGCCAGTTTCAGAAGGCCCCTTGTGATACCACCTCCTCTTCGAACCAATTTGAAGACTTGATGAAGGCCATCAAGTCCTTGATGTCATACTCCGCAATCTGCCGAATGTTGTCTAGAAAGGGAGCTCTTAGGCAGCGACGACCGACGCCGCTAAGTGCAGGGCAGTTGCAGACGAGGTGCTCTACCGTTTCCTCCTCTTCTTCGTTTTTGCAGCGCCTGCAGCAACGGCGATAGGGGACACCTAGCCTCTCCGCGTGCCTCCCAATAAGGCAGTGCCCAGTTAGTATTCATATTAGCTTCAATATACCAGCCCTTTTTAGGGTGTAGATTTGTCGAGATCTCTTGGAATCCCTTTTTAGCCAGGTTTGCTAGGATATCCTGCACCCTGGAGTTTGTTGCCATCTTTCTTTGGCTAGTCGATAGGTTTGTTCTTTTAGCAGTAGCCTGCATGTGGCAAAGGGTATACCCACTCGTTATTTGTCAGGAAGAACCTGCTTGGTAGTTCCCTGCCTAGCAAGCTCATCTGCCCTACAGTTTCCCTCAATGTCCCTGTGACCCAGGACCCAACTGAAGTTCACACAGTTCTGCTTGGCCATCTCTTGGAGATATCGGCGACAGTTTAGCGTTAGTTCAGAATTGAATGAGTTAGAGCCAAGACTGAAAATAAAGACTTCCTTGCCAGTAGTGGCATGTCCTATCCACGCTGTGGCCTCCATGATTGCAGAGAGCTTAGCCTGGAACACACTACAATTATCAGGTAGTCTGAAGGAGAGTTCTAGGTCGAAATCCTTTGAAAAGAACCCTCCACCGACCCTCCCGCCTATTTTAGAGCCGTCGGTGTATATGTATATACTACCTTCTGCGCCGTAGCACTGATCCGACTCCTCCCAGTCGCCCCTACTGGGGATATTCACCGTGAAGTTACACTCTGAAACTGTAGTAGCCGCGCAGCGAGCCGTACTTCCGGGGAGAAAACTGAAATAGTTTAGTATGCTAGAATGTCCTTCGGTCCGTGCTGATGTCGCCGCTGCTCGGTACCCTTCTGCGTCTAGGGGAAGAAGGTCTAGAATGACCTGGAGAGCTTCGCTCGGCGTAGTTCTTAGAGCTCCGCCTATACAGATCATGCTAGACCTGTGTACTTGCCCTACCAGATTTTAGCGAGTTTACTGTTGGGTTCCACAGGAGTGGCGAAGGAACGCCCCCTAGGGGAGTGCCCCTTGTGACATAACGTGTCATATCAACAGTCCCCAGAGATGATAGTATTTTCCTTCCCTTGAGTAGTTGATCGATCAATCCCACCAAGGACCTATTTACACCCAGATTCGTTAGGGCATGTTAACCGCATCTGGGCTAATATTACTGAAGGCTCCTTCGATATCAGGGAAGGCAACCAGACAGTAGTTCTTCTCATCTAAGGATGCTTCTATGGTAGAGACTAGGGTATGAAGCGCCGTCTCCGTCCTACCTTTAAGGTATGCGTGTTGATAGCCAGATATGAGATTGCCGTCAATTTGCTTATCCTCTCTAGAGTTTTGAGTGCCAAGGACGAGAGACTGATAGGTCTGTAATCCTTCGGCGCGTAGTGAGAGGCTTTGCCTGCCCTCGGAATGAAGATTACCGTTGCACTTCTCCACGAGCACGGTATATAGTTGAGAGACAAACAGTCCGTATGGATGTGGTATAGCTAATTAGTAGATGTCTCCCAAGTATTAATTAGTTGTGCAGGAATAATCCTGTCCGATCCGGCAGACTTAAAAGGCTTGAAGCTCTTAACTGCCGATTTAACCCCCTCCAACATGATGGGTATATTTACAGCCGGGTTATATAGAGGTGCAGTTGGCGCACACTGCATCTTTCCCGGAAAATGAGTATCTAGAAGCAGTTCTAGAGTTTCCCCTTCTGAGTTGATCCAGGTCCCGTCAGGTCGCCGCAAATAGCTCGAGACCGTTTGCGTTTTTGATAGCACGCACCTAAGTCTTGCTGTGTCGTCGACACTTTCGGCTAAAGTGCAGAAATTTCTCCACGAAATTCTCTTTGCTTGTCTAAGGACTTTCCTATACGCCCTCAGTTTTTCTTTATATTCAAGCCACTGAGCCCCGCTATCAAGGCTTTTGGCTCTATTGAACTGCTTCCTAAATGATTTCCGAAGTGAGTCCAAATCCTGGGACCACCAGTGAGGATTGCGTTTGCCGCGCTGTTGTAACACTGTACAGGCCTTTTCGAGGGCATTTGAGAGTGCCGATGTCAATGTCGTAACCATGCTCTCCAGCTCCTCTGCCGATGCGGGGCATTGTGAAGGTAGTGCCGGTAGGCCTCTATCTAACAACTCATTATGCATTTCCCAGTTTGTGTTACGTGGGTTGCGTCTCCTAATGGTTTATTCAACGGCAAAGTCTAAAACAACTTCAATATAGCGATGGTCTGAAAATGAATGATCATCAAGAACCCGCCAGTTTCTAACTAACCCATAAGCTTTCGCTACAAATAGTAAGGTAAATTACCTCCCTCCGATTTTTAGTAATAAAACTTGGTTCATTACCCACGTTGCAAATTACGAGATTAGTCGTTAAAAGAAAATTAAAAAGTGACTCACCTCGAACATTTATATCGGAACTGCCCTATTGGACGTGGTGAGCATTTGCGTCCGCTCCGATAAGCAAGTGTTCCATGCTGGAGTTAGCCACCATCTCTTTTACCTTATTTTGCGGTGGAGGTTCTTCCGTTCATAGGGCATATATACGGAGGCTATCGTCAGCCGGAGGTCCCCAAATGAAAGTCTGGCCGCTGTGACGTCGCCGTAGCTATAGTTAGGTAGGAGAAAGTTACTTAGTTCAGACATAGCCAAAAGACAGGTTCTAACATTACCTTCTGCATTGGCTCGGATGAGCTTCAAGTCCTTAGTCCCCAGTCCGCAGATCCGTTTGTTGTTCACCCAGGGCTCTTGGATGAGGACTACATCGACGTCGCCTTTATAAATGCGACTTAGTAAAGCAGCCGAGGCTGCCTTAGATTTATTTAGGTTTATCTGCGCACCCTCAACATGAGTGTGCTTAGACTCCCCTACCACCACACTCAAAATACAGGTTCTAACATTACCTTCTGCATTGGCTCGGATGAGCTTCAAGTCCTTAGTCCCCAGTCCGCAGAACCGTGAGTTGTTCACCCAGGGCTCTTGGATGAGGACTACATCGACGTCAGAGCACCTGCACAATTTGACGATGGAAGACATCCTGCTGGACAGCGACGGGGAAGACCTCCACTCCACGGTGGTGGTAGGGGAGTCTAAGCACACTCATGTTGAGGTATACGTGTATTACGAGCTCGCCGATGCTGTAATGAACACGCCCATTTCTTTGCTTTAGAGGCTCTAAAGCCTCCTTATTCATGGCCAGAACCACTTCCCTTCTTGTTAGAGCAGTGTCCCCGACCTGAATGACACTCCAGTCCTGCGTCGGGAGTGCCGGGTTCATGACATGCATCATTCTGAGAATTCTCTCAGGTTCCGGTGGGGTCGCTGGAACCCATGCCCTAGCCCTTGGCCGAGCTGGAATGTCCCTCCAGTCGACGACCTCTATCTCCGCCTCGGGGTACACTGGCCCCAAATTTGCAGCTGCTGCCTTGTACAGCGCAACAGATCTAACATCTTTGCAAGCCAGGATTTTGATCTGACCTTGTTGGATTAACAACCATAACATACGGTTGTAGGGAAGTGGGCGTGCTTGTCAACCAAACATCTTGTTATCTGGCACAAAAATGGGCAAAGAGTTAATGAAAAAAAGGAAGGAAAGGGCTGTCTTCGACCGTACCACAGACTTTATACCTTTCATGAATTACGTATTCACGGTTTAAGTCTCGGATCCTAACTCACAATTAGTAAAAACTCTGCAAACCTGTTAATTTAAAGATACATAGCCCAAACACCATTTATCGGAAAAATGTATTGTATTCGAGCTATGCGTTGTATTGATCCGATCATGCTAATTCCGGCAAATGATGGCTGTTACCAAATGTCATCGAGATATCTCTGAAACTGAGGGACTAGTTTGCGTTCAAACAGACAGAAGGACAGACGGGCATGGCTAAATCAACTCAGCTCATCGTCCTGATCATTTCGGTATGCTTATTGATGGGTCTATCTCCTTCTCATATTCACAAACATCGGACCAAAGTTATAATACCATGTCATGTTCATGAAAGGTATGGGCGACATACCTAGAGGAAACCCTTATGCTGCTGACTTCACCCCTTGCTAGTTGCAATACAGTAATTCTCTTGAGGAAGAAATGGGGTCAGGGACTTATTGTGGAACCGAAGGATGAAATTTTAAACTAAAGGTTTCTGAAGAGAGCTTGAAGTAAACATCGAGATTGATATTGGGTGATGAGATTTGGTAGGCTAAACTAACCATTGGTAGACGAGTCAGCTTAGCAAACTACTTCTTGGAGGAACGCGATTCTTCTGCCAGGGTGTATTGCAGGTGATCTGTATGTATCCCTGGTGATCGACGTTCTGACTGAACACACTGATTGATTTCTAGTGGTCTGGTTTTATTTTGTGTACATTTTGCATAAGTCCGTCTTTGTTATAAGGTCTTTTGCTTGCACAACAGTAGTGAGCAAGAACCCGCTCCAACCATTTCGATGATCTTATACCAGTTTCAATCTAGCTTGGACAGCTGGACTACTAGCAAACTTGGTGATTGCATTCGAGTTGAGACTTTATGACTTAGTATGTGTACTAACCACTGTTTTGAACAAATTACAACAATATACACGCCCTCAAATTATACGATGAGTCACGGAACACAACGTCCTGAATTACTACCCAGCAGTCAACTGCCAAGCTGCTTAGTAAACATTCCAATTCATTAACTAGAATTTCGTGGTCTTATTGATACGAGTTTGGGTGACTGAAACATTTCCGCTATCATAAGCAGCAACAAGCCTCTAAAATTGTCGATACATGCATACGCGATCGAAAAAGAATACAACTCAGAATTCGGTAGTAATCGTTCAGTTAACAACGCCGTTCTACATTTAAATTTCTATTAAACTAATGTTCTGAGTATTTAAATATTCATTTGTTTAAATTGAATACAAAACTTTCTTGCAAATAATATTTCTTATAGTAAAACCATAATCCTTTTGAGAACTTCGTGCTTTAAAAAGTACATTTGGGTTGCAGATCATGTACGTACGTGCATGTCAACAAAATCACCATTATTTTTTGCGATGTCGCTGCTGCAATAACGGCGTACCAGCGACGCAAAAACGAGTAAGCAGTGCTCAAATGAAACCACGAAAAAAAGTGAAAACGAAACGATCACTTGTCAAAGCAATTGAGTAAGTAAACAAAATAACAAGGAATAACGGAACACACCGTTCTGCAGCAAGAATAAGTTCAACAAAAATGGGCACAAAAAGTGTGAATGAGGTGTTGTCTGGGACCATCCCAAATGTCGAACTATGTTTTCAGTAAAATCGCCGCGGCTCGTTTTCGCGAAATATCTCACTTTAACCCTTTTGGAGCTCCAAAACGATACATTGGACCAAAAAATATTTTCAAAAATAACTTTTATATATTTTTTGGTGTAAACAGTCTCTATTACTTACATAAATTGACTTTAGTCACACTTTTTAAAAAAATTTGCAAAACTACTACTAAATAAAATTATCCTGTATTTGTAATGCAAAAAAAAATTAAAATTACCTCTTGTGGATTTTTTTATGCTGAACACGAATTCGTGGTCAAAACTTTCCCATCTTATCTCCCTCCTGCGAAAAAATGTTTTGGGACCCCAAACTTGATATAATTTGAACAAACCCCCGTGCTCTGGGTGCACATACATGATTTGATTCTCAGTCTGTTTATAGAACAAGGTTCAGAAAACATAATGTGACACAAGAAAAACTTGGGGCATTAAACACAAATTTTATATAATTTTTAACCGAAATCGATAAATTCGCTTTTTTGCACATTTTTGAAAAATTATATAAATTAATGCTGATATGTCACAAACTTTCTACATATCAGAAAATATTGTACGGTCCATATCCTTTAATGTTAAGAAAATCTAACTATTTATTACCAACTCCCACAAAAATAATATCTTCATTTATTAACACCTCACTTCATTCAAATATTTATCAATTTTTTCATTCATTTCCATACAAAATCAATTACTCATACTAAAACTATTACATAAAAAGGTCAATGAAGTGAGGTGGTAATAAATGAAGATATTATTTTTATGGTATGTGGTAACAAATATATAAATATCGTAAGACATCGCCGTGTAAAAAGTGCCAGTTGTTAATATGGAAAAATTACAGAACTCGAACTAGTTGCACCGGTTTGGCAAACTAGTGTTTGACTAGTATAAAACTAGTAGAATTGACAGCAGGGTAACTTATCTGCATTCTATATAAGAATCATTCAAAGTCGGCCTTCCATGTAGCAAATGTCACTGTTATTTGACTTTTTTTGCACATTAATCATAACTTTTTCACTCGCTAGAGGAATATATTTTCGTCTCTTAATTTATTTATTCCCTTTGTTTGCTTGGAAAAAATGAAACTTTCTACCAAAACCCTTCCACGCAATTTGATTGATTGCATTTTCCAGCCACGTTTTATTGTTAAATCGTGTAATGAAATACATTGGCTTTCAAGCGTTAACAATCTCATAGCGATAAAATGCTACTAGCAGTAACAGCAACAAACAGTAGCACCCCAGTAAAAAATTCATGGATTGATGCCAGAATCGAGCAATAAAGGAGTAATGACTTGCTGATCCCTTTAGTACAACTAGAGTTCGCCCAGTGGTTGAAATTCAACCAATAAACTTTATTTTATTTTATTTTATTTTTTTGCTGTAGGTATGTTTTATTCGCCTTTTTTTCTTCCTTTCTATGTCGTTCTTTTCCTCTAACATATTTTTATTTTCCTTGATTTCTTTTTTTACTTTCTTATTTTATTTTTTACTTTCCTCAAACTTATTTTCCTTTCCCTTCCCTTCCTTTTATTTTCTTTCTTTCCCTTCGTTTTCTTACCTTTCCTGTAATTCCCTTTCCCTTCCTTTCCATTCATTTCCTTACCATTCCTTTCCTTCGTTTAATTTTCCTTCCTCTCCTATCCTTTCCATTCCCTTCCCTTTCCTTCCTTTCCTTTCCTTTCCTTTTCCTTTTCTTTTCTTTCTTTCCTTTAATTTTCCTTCCTTTCAATTCTTTTCCTTTCCTCTATTTGCCTTTAGTATTCTTCGGTGTTTAATACTCTTTATGAGTAATCATTTATTTTATTTTTGTAAACCCTGTTTGTAGGTATCAGCAATGAATTTTACATATTTGCTCATATTTTACATTGCTTGTTTAATGTATCCAACAAAGCAACTTTTCGTGCTCTCAGGAGAGCAGCTGACACTTGGCATCGTAGCCAGTAATCAATACAATAACAACAACTAAAGCAAAAATGCATGACACAACAGAGTATCATAGTGCTAATACTTATTTTTCATTGGTCCACTACCAACTCTTCGCACTCACAGTGAGAGCCGACCACACGAATAACACAAAAACATGCATGGCAAGTCTACTCACACTACTACGGCTCTTAATTTTTTCCTACAAAGCAACTCCTCGGCCATGCTCACGATTCAGCATAGTACACAAAAAGCAAGTACACACACACACAGCGTGTCTATAGTGTGAATAAGTGAATGTGTAGTGGTGTGACTTTTATGTTAAATTTTTTATATTAAAATGATTTTTTAAATTTTTTTTATTTACGGATAAAAGTACACCTCAAAATTTCCTATCTATACATATATAATTTGTATACCTTAGAATTATAGTTTAGCAGAAAACGGTTGTACATTGCATTCATCTTGTCTATTTATATATAAGATAACCGGGCAATACAGGAATCTATATTGATTCCTCGCTTATTGATACGATTTAGAGTAGTAAAGGAGATAACTAATATATTTCATAAACATGTAAATAGATGACATACATTAGCTGTGTTCGGTGACAAAACTTGCAAAGATGTATTAGTTACGTAAGAATGACGTTTAACTCTCTTGAAACGCAAAAAGTAAGAATCAGTAAAAACTTTCAAGCCAAAGAGCTGTTGCTTTTTTGATTGGTTAATACTAAAAATAACTGTTACATAGAATTTTTAAAAATAAAAATCAGAATAATTTGCTATCATTGATTTTTTTTCATAAAACCTGCAAAATAAAAATCATAGTCAAATTTGATTCTCGGTAAAAAAATAAATCCATTGGTATATTTAAATTAGCTGTAAAACATTTCTTTCATAGTAAAGTTTTTAATTAAAGTTTTCATTAATAACTGTTATTTGCGGTCCCTGGTTAATAGCTCAAATTTTTAAGTTTTTGTCGTTGATTTCCTATGTCCCGATCAGCTGTTTTTCACTTGCAAGTTTTACTGAGTGAAATTCCCCCAGCACAAACTTGCATCTCTCTCTCCCAATGAAATGTCAAAATTCACTCTCTCCCTGCAAATGTTTTGTGACACCGAACACAGCTATTGATTGCTTAAATATTACTCCTTATGTATCAATTAAGTAGACATCGTTGCCGCTAACATAACTGTAAATATTGAAATTGCAAAATTCAACTGCTATTTGTAATTTCTACTCCAAGTTTCCACACGTGATCTTAGTCTAGTGTAACAATATATTTTATATATATTTTGTTAATGAATTAAAATTTAACTGAATGCTCTTCACATTTTCTTTCTCTTTATATTTAATATTATTATTTAATATTATTATTTATAAACAAAAAAAACTTATTATTCCATTTATTCTTAGATGTATAGAAAATTACTCCCTTTGTTCTCGTTTTTGAGCTCAAAAGTAGCTAAAAATAATATTCCCTTTTGCATCCTTGAGTATCTCAGTGTAGAGAGCTCGCCAGTAAGGACATGTAATGTTAAAAAGGAGTATAAAATATATGAGACTCGAAGATTTGTGGATTATCCCAGTGCATAAAAAAGATCGATCTAAGTTTAATATTTTGCATGGTACATTTTTCTACTGGGACTAAAGCCTGAAGCCATATAAAAGTTTGTGTTTTAAAATTTTCCCTCTAGACTGTTCGTTATTTCCCTTAACTGCGAATGTCATTAATAAAACAATAAATTAAATGGTAAATTTTAAAGAGCTTTTAGGCTCATCAAAAATTATAACAGCACTTTTTATTTGAAATTATTATTTAATAGAATTGTATGTAAGTATGTACTCGTACTTACTCGTATATGTATTTGAAGAAAATTTATAAATAAATCAAGAGCAAAAATATTTTGATTGCAAAAGGCAGCAGCAGGTGTTTCATAAATACTTTGGTGTGCTTAACTTATGAGTTCAAATATAAATAAATAAATACTTGGCGCTATACACCACCGAGGAGATTAAGGCCGAGCTTCGCCATCAATTTGTAGTGTGCTGCTTTTAGTTAAAAGTGGAGGGGCCTACACGTTTCATGCCGACTCTGAGCGGCATCTTCATTGGCAGATTAACTCTTTCCTGAAAAGCTTTTTCATGGCAGAAATGCACTGGGAGGATTGCCGAACGCTGCCGAGGGGCGACCCCGTTTTTGGAAAACTTTTTTGATGTTATCCGTGCTATCACTTAAACCTGGAACCTTTGGTGTGGTAGGCTAGCAACACTACCAAAGTATAAATACAGGTGAGTTTATTTATAGAAGCTGGGTTTGGCCGCTTATTACAGCTATTCGAATTTGTATTCTTTGGAAGTTTTTCTGTCTGTCTGTCCAAATGTTTGTTAGCTCATCACTCAAAATTCGCTTTATTGAATTTATTGCAATTTCAACTGTATTTTGTCAGATGTTCAACTTAAAGTTAAGGATCTAATTTAAACAACGGAAACATTCTATAGCCGCTGTACACAGTGATGTCGCTCAAAGTTGGTTAAAAATACTTTTATTCGTATAGCAAAATTTCAGCCGGCCTCTTCAAAAATGTATTTCTGAAGGTTCATTTTGAAATATCGAAGATTTTTTTTAAATTGTTGCTGTTTATACCCAGCAAACCATAGGAGTCATAAGGGAGTGCTAAATAGCAGCATTTAGGCTCTTTATGAGCTCATTTATGAGTACAAAATGAAGGTATTTCCCTTCTTGAGATAGTCCTCCTATAAAAGCCTTTTCTCATATATCTATGAGCTTGAGTAGGAGTCATGTATGTGAGCTTTTGATCCCAAAATCGGCACTTATTCCACTCCAAAAATACTCCTATATTTAGCTTTTCGTGGTGATTTATGGCCCTTACAACTTGCTCTTTTTGGGCTCTTAAAATATACTTTTTGGAACTGAAATCGAGACATATTGGCAAATACTGTCTGAGGTTGGCTCTGCAAAATTTAGTTAGAATCAGACCTGTTAAATAATGATTACTAATCCTAATGAATACCGGTTTGATTAATTACTTTCTTGAGAATCCATTTAATAATTGATTACCAATTACTTTAAATTTTTAATGATTATTTTCCAATGAATTAAAAAAAGTAATCAAAAAAAAATTATGATTTTTTACGATTATTAAAATAAATCAAATATTATAAAAAGGTGTCTTGATTACTTTTGATTATTTTTTATTTTTTATTATTATTTTTTATTCTTTTCAGTATGGTTATAGAAGCGCATAAATATTCACATCAACAATACTGAAAAAAAAACAAAATTAATCAAAAAAAATTTTAAAAAATCAAAAATAACCAAAAGTAATCAAAACAACTTTTTTTGATAATTTTTTTATTTTTTTATTTTTATTTTTTCTTATCGTAATCAATTAATAATTACCTTATGTTGAAAAAACCCGTCTAATTAATTGATTACTAATTACTAATCAAATTTAACAGGTCTGGTTAAAAAATATTTGGGAGAAAAGCATTGAGATGTTCATGTTCTATTATTCTCATGTGTTAGAAAAAAAAAACAACATAAAACACCAATCCACTGGCACGGCATTTCGATATAGTCACAATTTTATGGCGTCCAATGAAATGTAAATACATACATACATATGTATAGGAACAGCAAGGAAACATATTTTAGAACAAACAATTTTTTTTTTCTTTTCAAAAACAAACGATATGAATATCTGTTCCAAAGTTACTCTGTTAAATGAACACTCTCTGCATAAAAGACTCCTTTTTCATATATTTTGGAGTCTTATCGGACTTCTAAATTATGACTACCCGTGTATGTTTGTGGGGTACCGTTTTTATTTGGGTATTTGGGGTAGCCTCACCACAAGGTAAGACATATAGTTAGGAGTACCTCTGCAACTATCCCCTTTTGATAGTAGTTTCAGCGCTCAGCAAGTTTGTGATACCAAGCAGTTGCTAAGCGGAATACATAACTTCATAGTTGCATAGCTTTTCCAATCCGAGTGTCAACCTCACCTACACTTAGTGAATCCTGTTACAAGTATGAAGGTAAATGTACACATATTTAGCACGCAAGGCTCTGTGAACGCCAAGAATATATATCCGAAAAGGACGGACTTTTGGCAATTATTTCCTCCGGAATGTGTTTTGTTGTAAATACAACAAAAATAACAAAAGCGTGTTTGTGGGTTAATGAAAAAACTGTATGAGTTAGTGCAGCCAAAAAACCATCAACACTGATAAACATTCAGCCAAAATCGTTGTATTACTTTTTTGGGGTCGATAAGTTTAATTTGATTAGAATTCAAACAACTTGTAGGCTTTTCAGACCTCATGCGCTGAGGTGCAGATAAAACTATTATTTTACCGTCTTGTCCAACGTCTCGCTGAATAGTCCATCAACTTCAAGAGCTGCACTCTTTTTTTTTTTTAAATGAAAGCAAAAATATGATTTTGAAATAAGCTTTAAAGTGCGCTAGGGTCCTTTCTCGAACACTGGCATACCGTGTGATTGACACACATATATTGAATTTTACCACAATATACATTTACTTTTATTATTATGAGAATGATGTTCAATATATGATGAATATAAAAAAGTTTTGAAAGCAAAAGTATATAGGTATTATGTAGTCAACTAAAGAATGAAAAGTCCGTTAAAGAACGTATTTTGCAAATAACCTCAAACAAAAGGCAAACAAGACAAACAAAACTTGTATTCATCGCGTACACCCAAATAACAATAGCACTTTCGCTTATAAGCATTTCTGTATGTATGGATTTGTTGTTGCCCTGCAGTGAAATATCAAATTACTCAGTAAACGAACTAGTATCCAACTATAATTTTCTGGTTGAAATCATACTAGTCAGAAAAAGTTCAATCCATACTAGTACACGACTATAATTTTCATAGTATGTGTTTAAGCGACATAAGCTGTAATTATTACTTTCGTTTATTTTATTTGCATTGCACGCTATTGTAATTCGCAAACAGCTTATGAAATATTCCAATGATATAGTTTATGTTTTGCAATCCCAAATGAGTAATGAAAATTATGTATTGATGAGTCTATTTTCTTATTTTAATCCCTGCTAGGAGTTTTGGTCCACATTTGGACTAGTATTCTTTAATCTTTTTCGAACTTATATGATACTGGTATGATTAGTCTGTACTAGTACATTTCCTCCCATTTTGAACTACTATGAAACTGGTATTTTACGACCAGTATGCTACTAGTATATTTCCATTATATACAAACTGACTGGTATGTTCTGGTCGAAATCTGACAATTGACCTCTCGTAGGACATCGCTATGGTAAAAGTACCAGTTGCTTATATGGAAATATGACAGTTGGCTGACTAGTTGGTTTGACTGCAGGGTGATGACAATGTCACAGCTTTTTTTTTACAATAAAACATAAATGTTACTTTATGTATTGCCTTGTTATAGCATAAAATGTTTAAAATCTCATTTACGAAGGGGATTTTAAACTGTCACAAAAAATATAACCAACACAGCTTTTCACAAAAAACAATCGATTTAAAAGACATCAAGGATTCTTTTCTTGCCATTATTTATCATTATATGGTATTTACGAGTTTTTCAAGCGGGCTTTTATTGTTAGTTATTCAAATAAATTAGACCTTGCTGATTTGCATATATGTATACATGCTAGGGATGTTTGCGAATATTAAATTTTATTCGGATGCGAATTCCAATTATTTCTTAGAAATAATTTAGCAGGTAACAACCTAAGCGTTCTTACTTCTGTTTGAACCATGTAAGATTCGGAACGATAGAGGCTGAACTTTCACACATCTTTTTTATTATTTTTTTTGCATCATAATTTTTTATACTCTGCTGGGCATATTCTTATGGATGAGGAATATATGGGTCTTTCCATGTCAAATCGGCATATAGTTGGTATAGACCCCTTCCGATTTTTATAAAAATTGGTGGAGAGTGTCCTTCTATCGTACGTAGTTCTGCCAAAGAAATAAATTTAAGAAAAAAATATTTTTTCAAAAATTATGAAAGCTCAAAACTTTGCTTTTTCTCTTGTTTTGTAATTTTAATTTTTTTCAATATTTCGGAAACTGCTGTATTTCAAAAAAATTACTTTCGCTCCTCAAAGGAGATACTTAGAGATATAAAAAAAAATTTTGTATATCTAATCTTACGAAATTTTCAATTATTCGAAATCGAAAATATTAAAGTTCGCCATTAAATTAATTACTCAATATTTTTTGGTATTATACCTCTTAAATATCTGAAGATATGCTAAAATTTACAGAAGGGTGTTTTGTGATTTTTCAAAAATATGAGTTTTTGAATTTTGGCCACAGAATTTTTTTTTTCATTATTTTTAACTTTTTAGACGATTTCAATAGTCAAAGACAATATTATCCAATTTCGATTACTGATATTTTTTTCACGAGATATAAAAAAAATATATTTTCAAAACAAAATTTAAAATTTCTAATTTTTGAAACTTTGCAATTTTTCAAAATCGAAGAAATTAAATTTTTTTTACTATACTTATTAATTTACAGAAGAGTCTTTTGTAATTTTGCAAAAATATGATTTTTAAAACTTTGCCCATAAAATCTTTTTACTCAATTTCGATCACTCAATTTCTTTTTCGTGCTATTTCAGGTTTAACTTATTTAACTTGCTTAGAAAATAAAAATAAATTTTTAAAAACAAATTTTGGGCACCATTAAAAAATTCATATTTTGAAAAAAAAAAACATATGCACCCCTTATAAAAATTTAAGGATATCTTTAGATATATCAGAAGTATAGTGCACAAAAATTGCAGTCCAAAATTTAATTGTAACTTTAATTTTTTCGATTTTGAAAAATTAGAAATTCTATAATTTTTTTTTTTTTAATATATGAAAGTGCCAACGTTTATTTTTTTTATATTTATTTATATTTTTTAACTACAATAGTTTCCAAAACATGAAAAAATTAAAAAAGCGAAATTTTGAATTTCCATAACTTAAAAAAAAAAATATTTAAATATCGCATTGACCTAATGATTTTATTAATGATTTGGCAGCTTTTCGGAAAATGGGCTTGGCACCGCCAGCAAGGAATTTTCAGATTCGACTGTTAATAACTTCAGCACACTTTACAATAGAATAACGAAGTTGGGTACGAGGCAGTGAAAGCATAAAACAATCTAATTGACCAAGGCCACTTTACACAGCTGGGTACTCAATGTTCGGTTCCACCCGAACTAAGACTTTCTTACTTGTTAAATCTTGCAAGCAAACACATTTGAAAAAAGTTTCATTGTCACCCAATTTATTGAATTCGGACTATAGTTTCGTCTGCTTATGGGTAAGGCGTTTAATTAAAATGGTTGCCTGTCAATCAATTAGTTCAAACAACGAAAAAATTTCACACATTCATTTAACATTGCATTAGTAAAAGTTTCGTTTAGATTTTTGTTAATGCGAGTGCAAACGAGAGTGTTTAAATGAATGTCGCCACATCCTTAATACATATATTTACGTGCGTACTTTTATTGCACTGCACACACACATATATGTTCATGGTCATTGAATAAAATAAATAGACAAGATGAATGCAATGTAGAACTGTTTTCTGCTAAACTATAATTCTAAGGTATACAAATTATATATGTATAGATAGGAAATTTTGAGGTGTACTTTTATCCGTAAATAAAAAAAAATTAAAAAATCTTTTTAATATAAAAAATTTAACATAAAAGTCACACCACTACACATTCACTTATTCACACTATAGGCACGCTGTGTGTGTGTGTACTTGCTTTTTGTGTACTATGCTGAATCGTGAGCATGGCCGAGGAGTTGCTTTGTAGGAAAAAATTAAGAGCCGTAGTAGTGTGAGTAGACTTGCCATGCATGTTTTTGTGTTATTTGTGTGGTCGGATCTCACTGTGAGTGCGAAGAGTTGGTAGTGGACCAATGAAAAATAAGTATTCGCACTATAGATACTCTGTTGTGTCATGCATTTTTGCTTTAGTTGTTGTTATTGTATTGATTACTGGCTACGATGCCCAGTGTCAGCTGCTCTCCTGAGAACACGACAAGTTGCTGTTTTGGATACATTAAACAAGCAATGTAAAATATGAGCAAATATGTAAAATTCATTGCTGATACCTACAAACAGGGTTTACAAAAATAAAATAAATGATTACTCATAAAGAGTATTAAACACCGAAGAATACTAAAGGCAAATAGAGGAAAGGAAAAGAATTGAAAGGAAGGAAAATTAAAGGAAAGAAAGGAAAGAAAAGGAAAAGGAAAGGAAAGGGAAGGGAATGGAAAGGATAGGAAAGGAAGGAAAATTAAAGGAAAGAAAGGAATGGTAAGGAAATGAAAGGAAGGGAAGGAAAACGGAATTAAAGGAAAGGTAAGAAAACGAAGGGGAAAGAAAGAAAATAAAAGGAAGGGAAGGGAAAGGAAAAGAAGTTCGAGGAAAGGAAAAAATAAAATAAGAGAGTAAAAGAAGAAATCAAGGAAAATAAAAATATGTTAGAGGAAAGGAACGACATAGAAAGGAAGAAAAAAAGGCGGATAAAAGATACAGCAAAAAAATAAAATAAAATAAAGTTTACTGGTTGAATTTCAACCACTGGGCGAACTCTAGTTGAATAAAATAAGCAAACATAACTACATTCAATTTCACACAGCTTCATGATTGTTTATTCAAGGGGTCCATAACTTAGCATGGGCATATGGGGACGACATGTTGTATACGTAACTTAAATGCGATACATTCGCACTGTTAAACATTTTAGAATAAATTTGCAACAGTTTGGACACCAAATGTGGTATATAATTTAAATTAGTCCGGTTTTTGAGAAAAATAATGTGATTAAAAGGTTTGAGCTTTGAAGCAAAAATGTTTTTACCAATTAAATAAAAACATTTGTCAGTTGGCAGAATTCGAGCCGCAACAAGATCGACCGCTCTACCCACTGTGCCCCGACACATATAAAAATGCGTAGAGAAAAAATTAAATGGCTTAAGAAAGATTTCAGAAATGTAAAAGTTTAAAAAAATGTGTCTACTCTTGTCGGCAGAGCGTTTAATTTGGTTGGTTTAGTTTCAAAACCGGTTTTAAGATGATAGAATTTTTACAGTTAGGTTTTTAGATGTAAGCAGAAAGAAATTAAAAGTCTTATTAGGTGATTGAAAGGTTCGAAATAAACTACAAAAAAGTTTAAAAAAAACTGCTAAAACTAATGGCTTCTAAATTAAACCGCAATTTTTAACCGTGTCAAAAAGGTTAAAAACAAAACTTGTGCATTTTTGTGGACTTTCAAATAAAATAAAAATATGATAAACAGCTTTTAAAAACTACCTTTGTTAATATAAGTGTCATCACAAATCAGCTGCAAGTTTGTCCTTAAACAAAGATATGTTGAAGGTGAAACTTGATTTTGAAATTTTAATCAATTAGTAGACTTGAAATGTTTTTTCAATTGCCGAACTTCTAGTTGGACTTTGAGGAATCTATTGCCTAAATTTGAATACATGCACACAAGCTTCATAGTTTCAATTCTCATGCAGTTGGTAGGGCTTATTGGCGTAAAGAAAAATGGCTAAACAAAGGATTGTGATTACAAGAAAACATTAAGGAAACTGAATGAGAGTTCAGATGAACGGCTTAAGAGATAGTTTCACTAAAGTATGAAGGGTACGACGATGAACAGTTGAGTGTGAGCTGTCGAATCGCACAGGCCAGGTCACTAACGACAACAGCTTTTATAAACAGAAGCCAGCATATTTTAGTACAGTAAGTTAAATGCGCATTATAAGGTGCTACCTGCTTATCAGGAGACGCATTTATGGCCTTCATAAATCGTTCAAAGACACTCAACAACAGTTTCAAGGTGTGGCCACGATGTAAGTCCCAATGTGTGCGACTGAGTGAACTAGTGGTATCAGAAGCCGCGTAACTGTATAACCGGTTCGGGTCGCATAAAATCTAAAAAATAGTACAAGCAACCGAAAATAGGTTCAGTATACGGTATAAGCCTTCGAAGAATGGTTACAAAAGAATTGCAACTCGGTTCCAATATAACTTAAGAAAACATATACGAAACACAGAATAATTCCAATTGGTTTCGGCCACAGATTTTTAAGGAATAATTTGTAGAAAAATTGCCGAATCAAGACTTTTAAGGTGAAATTGAAGCGAACATCGGCGCCAAATTAAAGCCGCACCTAGCATTTTCAGAGTATCAAACGATAACTACGTGTGTTCCTTTCGCGCCCCGAAACATTTTCTCTGAACTCGAAGTAAACAGCAGATAATACTTGGTTGTATATAATATGGAGGCTCGTGTTCTAGCTAACTTGTTTAATCTGCATCCGTGTGGGGGCATGCCGACTAAATTTTAAGTATCTATATTTTCCTTTTCTATTCAAATAAACCGGTTTTACAATAAATAAAAATTATTAAAAAATAAAAACAATAACAATTTTCATTAAAAAAACAGTATTCTTAGCCTTGAGCTCATTTATAGTCATTATTACTCTAATTCAGGGGCCGGGACTTTTACGCCTTTTAAAATAAAAGTTAAAAGAAAAAAATTATTTTTGAACCTTATTTTTTGCGGACAAAAATACTAGCTTCACACGGTCTTTTAGTTTGTCGCGCCAACAATTAAAGTTATCTTTAACGAGATATTTTTTAAGCACAGAATAAAAGTTCATTTCAACAGCTTACAAACCGCTAACCTAATTTATTAATTGCCAACAATTTTATTTAAATAATATTAACCATTTCTTGGTTATTGAGAATGACTTTTATGCTGTCCTTAAAAATAAAAGCCTGGAGTTGTAAGTTACTCTCGGACTTTTTAAAAAAAGTCAGAAAAATTAATTATGTTGAGGATTTTGATACTTGAACTTTAATATCTTCCTTCAGAGACAGTATCCAACCCTAAACTTTTATAAAATATAAAAAAAAACAATAACTTTAATTTTCGGTCCCATTTTATATAAATACTCAAAACCGCACATCACTAGTCGATATGTATGCCATGTGTGAACGTTTCAAAAGGCAGCAACCAGAAGCTATTAAGTGTCTCCATTGTATGACCAGTGGACCCACGCAGCGGTTTACTACATCTAGCTCTAGGCTACCCATTACAAGCGGAAGGGCGTTGGAAGAAGCAATCGACAAGCTAAGAACGAAAGACATTTAATGCTTGTAAACATGTGTCTATGTCGATAGCGTGTTGGGCGCGTAACTGCAGTCAAGCCTAGAAGCGTTAGTCGAAATTTTGGTATCTGTTTCTGTTTTTGTTTTTGTAAAGGTTAACGTTGTCTTAACCAATAAATTTATGTTTTAGCTGACCTAAGTTACAATTCTCACAAGGTAAATATAGACACGAGCCTGTGGATGACAAAAGTGTTTACTTGAGCTATGGGCGAAGTGTTTACTCTATGACATAGGTATGTAGGTGTAGTTCTGCTTGGACTTCGACATACTTACATACATACTTAGAGTAGCCATGAACATTCACATATAACTGCAGATATGCTTTTAGGTAAAATATTCACGAATACGTCAACAAAACTATGCTGATGCCTACACTTATGTGAGTATATTTGTGTCTAGTAGGAAAGCCAGTAATAACAAATAATAATATAAATAACTAGGTCGACGAAATAAAAAGCTGTGATTTTAATCATTTTCATTTGAAATATAGCAAATTGCATAACAGAAACCACATAAAAAGAAATTTTAAATTTCCACTTACACAAAGTTCAAGAAAGTAAATTAGACTTTAAAAAATGGCCATCAAAATCTTAAAGTTTGAGTGATTTCTTCCATACAACGCATGAAGAAAAAATAATTGTGTATGGAGAAAAAATACCCAACATCCTTGACAAAATAAATTCTAAAAATTCAGGGAAAATTTTGAGGTACTTCTAACTTGCACATTATTATGCTAAAATTAAATCAGGTATAAAACTGCGTACACAAGAACTTTCTAAATACTCTGCCAAAAAACAGTCAATTTTGATGTAAATTTTTAAAAGTTTAATTAACTTTCCTGAACGCTGTGTAAACTTTGAAAATTCTACTTATGTGGTTTCTGTTATGGAATTCACTAAACTTTAATTTAAAAAACATAGATTCTTTTTATTTCGTCGAACGATATCGAATTTTATTTCACTACTATTATATTGAACACAACTGTACCTCCTAGAATATTAAACCCCAGCTTCTTTTCCGATATGAAGAATGAATAGAAACCGGAGTTTAGCTGACAAAGAACCATCGTTTTGACAAACTAATGGTTAACAGAGGGTACTCCTTTGAGGAAGAAGAAGTCTAACAATTGCCGAGATGAATGTATAAAAAAAATTATGGCAATTGTCTCTAAGTATTTCTTCAAATAACACTTTAAAAATCAATCAAATTAAAACATAATAATTTACATATATTATTCAAAAATAACAGTTCATACAAGTATTTACTATCCGTGCATTTTGCAAGGCTTACTGAGTCCCCCTAATGATTTATTTGATTATTTCTTTGTTTTGCTACGATACAGCGAAGTAACAAAAAAAATATCGGGAACAATAAATAATCATCCTAATTATAATATAATTGGTCTGTTCTGAACAATTAAAATAAAAATATGAAGTTAAATTTTATGTTCTATAGAACATAATAGATATTATAATATCAAATAAATGCAGTAACAGAATGGGATTCTTAATTGTTAGAAAATTACTACAAAGTGCTGATTAAGAACTATCGAAGAAGGAAGTCGGGATGCAATAGTTTCATTGTTTATATTTTTGAAGTGCTTCAAAGCTATCACAATACTTGGTAAAATCATGCTAGAATCACTATTTTGGTCTGGTCCGAACCAGTGACTTTCCCTACAGGTTATGTATGCAATAGGCTAGTAGTTACCTAGGTTAGGCATATTTGTTTGGTGTATCTTTACATTTTGCTAGATATTTACTTTTAAGTGTATGTATGTATGTTCATTTATAAGTGTTTGTGTTTAAGTGGCGCATGTTAATGGCTTCCGTTTGTTGGCTTTTATGTTCGCGCAACAAGGTAAGGTCTCAAAAGTATACAACGACGTTTTCTTTGTCGCATACACATAACCAAATTCAATATATGGCTCTAGCACTTGTCTGAAGTAGGCCTGTGTGTGCCTCTAACTTTACAGAAAAGGACAAAAATGCTCATGAAAACATTGAAATTTCTTTCTAGATTCGGAATTTTCAATTCAGGACGCGCTGGAAACCATACTGAGTGATCAATTGAGCACAAAAATTATCAAAAGAAATTGCATAATACACTGTATGAGAATTTTAAATAAAATTCGAGTAATTCGAATTCGACACAATTTATCGACACTCTCTGGTGTCAGCAGAGAAACTGAACATTTGAAGTACGATTTGGACTTCTCGGATGTTTGCAAAAGGTTTCAGTTATCATAAAAAAAGAGATGCTGGACTCACTTTGTTGCGATTAAAGCGCCTTGTGACCTAGAAACCCAATGAGGCTTACTCTGTACTGTTGAAAAATATCCTGAAGAAAGTGCAGCACAAGGCGCAGTCCAACCCAAGTTCCATTTGGTAGGAGTGAGTTTAAGGACACAGAATGAGCGAACTAGTCATATCACATCGTGCTCGCTGACAGTCAGGCAAATACCTAAAGGTGTAATAACCCGATTATACCAGTTTAGTTTTGATGTTAAAAAATAACAAAGCAGGTGTAGGCATTGTAGTGCATAATAATTCAGCGGTAAATAAAAGTTTTCCAGCTCATTCTAAAATTCCCAAGATTTCCATTTCACATGAAAGTAGTGGTGCCCTATTAAGCCTTAGCTCTCCACTCACACATTTTCTTGAATAACTTTGCCACTCACTGTATTATGAACCGTTGTTTTGTTTTAGTGCGAAAAGGGTGGTTGATAGTTTCTACTATATGACTTCAAGAAAAAACACAAATGTTTGTCATATTTTTAATAGCATTAGCATGACTACACACGCACCATTGCAGGCCATTATTGCCGTTACGCTGTACATAATTTTCGTGTGCTCTTTTGTTATACCTAGTAGTGCTACGCACACAAGGTATACTAACTTTAGTCGCCTAACGGCAGTACGTAACGGCATAAACGAATCGAGATAGATATTGACTTATATATATAAAAATGTTCAGGACGAAAAGAGAAATTGATTAAGCCATGTCCGTCCGTCCGTCCGTCCGTCCGTCCGTCCGTCTGTGAACACGATAACTTGAGTAAATTTTGAGATATCGTAATGAAATTTGGTATGCTGGTTCCTTGGCACTCATTTCCGAGCGCTTTTTAAAATGGCCGAAATCGGATAATAGCCACGCCCACTTTTTATATATAGAATATTTTCGAAAACACAAAAAAAGTGATTACTCAGTACATAATTCACCTATAAGGATAAAATTTGGTAAATACATTGAGATTGAGGCATAAAATACATTTTTCAAGAAATTTTTAAAAATGGGAGTGGCACCGCACACTTTAGATTAAGTCAAACGAAATTCAGCACGCAGGTTTTCAGGTATGCAAGGAATGTTCTAGGAAAAAATCGGCGGGATCGGTTAAGGTCTACGCTCACTTTTGAAAGATTTTGAAGAGGATCATAGATATATTAAATAGGCAATAACTCTGCGTAAAATAGCTTTACATAATTTATATTTCGCTTTTAAAGTTTCCGTAAACAAAGAAATCCAAAAGCTTAAAATTTTCGAAAATGGGCGTGGCGCCGCCCCTTTTATAGTGGACCATAACTCAGCCAAAAATTGATTTGTCGAAGCGAAATTTGGGGATAATATTTTATATATAAAGGTAACTGTTTGCTGAAAAATGGGCGAAATCGGTTAATGTCCACGCCCAGTTGTTTAACATAATTCTGAAAAATTTTTTTGTAAAATTTAAAAAGCGATATTTCTATAACTAAGCAAGTTATATCAATCAGATTTTGCACACATAATAAGCTTTTTAAGAAAAACTCGGCCGCAAAAAAAGTTTGTCAATTTTGAAGAAGTAGGCGTGGCGCCGCCCACTTTTCAGCATAAAATTTCTGCTGCTTTTAAAGGCAATCGCTTATAATTCAATCTTGATATTTCAATGAAAATTGGTCAGCTGCTTCTCAGTAGTAGGTATTATACTCCTGCCAAAAATTAGTCAATTTGGAAAATACACAAACCAAATATTCCGGGACGTAATTAATAGCCCACTGCAATAGCGAAGTTATATATCTTTTTTGATTTTCATACCTTTCATGAACATGAAATGTTTGTACGTATACTGAAATGATCAGGAGGATGAGCTGAGTCGATGTAGCCATGTCCGTCTCTCGATACGTCTATCTGTCTGTCCGTCTGTCTATTTGAACGCAAATACGAACTGAAAGTATTAAAATAGACCTGCGTAAATTGGGATGACATAATAGATCACTACTAGGTATATAATGTTCGGTTCCACCCGAACTTAGACTTCCTAACTTGTTTTTACTTTAATGTTTTTTCGCAGTAAGTAATTAAATTTTTTTCTTTCAACCCTCAATTTAGCACAAACAATGTTAAAAAAGATATCTATACATAAAGCACAAGTTAACAGCCCAACCACACACCAGCACGCCTCCTTCACATACTAACTTACTCACTCACCCGTAGCGGCAGTCCATCGTTGTAATTTTAATTCAATTAATGTGTTGACGTTTGACGTTTACAATAGTATACAGTTACATGTCAAATTAGCACAATTAAATAAGTTTATACATATGTACATACTCAAGGATAGTCAATCAATAATTGTTCTGATTTCAATAGGAGCTACTAACTTACTTCTTTATAATTTCAGAGATTTCGAGACCTACATTTTTATTTTGTGTTGACTTGAAGCGAGATCTCTCAAAGCTGTGAAATTTTTTTGAAGGTTTTTTTAGAGCAGTCCTTATTCTTCAATACCGCTGTTGTAAATAGGAAAGTCGCCATAAAGATTAAAAATACACAAGTTGAAAAATATAAATATGACTTTTTTACGCTTCCAAATGAGTTTGGTTATTGTACTAGATTCAATTAGAGAGACCACCATGGTCACCTTTAGGAAAAACTCAAAATAAAGATTGTCACTAGAGGATGGCAAACATTTTGAGATTTTAATAATTCAAAAAATTTGTCACCGTAGTTTGGCGGTAGTGTTGCTGGGCTACCACACCGAAGGTCCAGGGTTCGTGTCGTGGGACAGGTAACATGAAAAGTGGTTCGAAAAAGCTTTTTTCAAATCCGGGTCGCCCCTCGGCAGTGGTTTGGCAAACTCTCCGAGTGTATTTCATCTGTTTTTCTTGCAGATGCCGTTCGGCGTCGGTGAAAAACTATAGGTCCTGCAAATTTGAAGGACAAATTGGAAGCTCTTCAGAGCTATATCGCGCTATTTATTTATTTATTTTATTTATAAATTATCCGAGAATCTATTGACTTGAAACAGTAAAAAGTAGAAAATCAGACAGATTCTTATGTCAACGAATCACTACAACGGCAGTTGGGCTAGTAGCGTAAGGTGCTTGTAACGGAACGCACCTGATTCATGTCTAGCAAAGACCTGAACCCTGTTTAATTCGTCACGTCCCATTCATAAGCAGGGCAGTGTGTGCTGTTGCACCGTCTTGTTGGAACCACATGTTTTCCAATCCCAATTCGTCAAGTTCCGGCAAAAGGAACTCGTTGATCATTGCTCTGGAGCGCTCACCATTCAGAGTAACCGTTTGGCCCCGACCGATTATTGGTCAAATAAATAGTCAGCAATATTCCGCGTTCTGAAGCAGTGTAGCGTAACATTGTTTATTAACGTGTATTTCGCATGTGTTTACTACACAAATGTCAAAACAGAACTTACTTTAGGGGCCAATCGCAAAATTTATAGCATTTTCTGATAGGAGGATTACTTTTGCGCAGTAACCGTTTTTCACCGACCGATTATTGGTCAAATAAATAGTCAGCAATATTCCGCATTCTGGAGCAGTGTAGCGTAACATTGTTTATTAACGTGTATTTCGCATGTGTTTACTACACAAATGTCAAAACAGAACTGACTTTAGGGGCCAATCGCAAAATTTTTAGCATTTTCTGATAGGAGGATTACTTTTGCGCCACCCTGTAGAATAAAAATAATAGAAAATCAGGCAGGGAGACTAAGAACAGATTACAGATTGACTCAACATTATCGTCAATTCTTCTCTGAAAGCAAGTCTAATAAGATTATTGTTAATCCCTCCATACTTCTTCAAAATATCTGGGGGTATTATAGGTAAACGAAATAACTCCCAAACGAAATAAGTCCCAAAAAAAAAATTAAATAACTCCCAAATATTTTCCATACAAATAGGTACTTGTTTTATTATGAAAAAATTCCTAATTTGTAGGGACTTGTTAAACCATTTTTATTTGGGAAGTATTTCTTTTCCATATTTTTGAACATTGGAATTTATTTCATTTTTGTTCGGACTTATTTCTTTTCTTTTAAAATTACAACTTAACAAGCTTCGACGTTTTTGTAACAGTTCGTATAACTCACAGTGGTATAACTATTATAACGTCAGATTTAGCAAAGGTGAGAAATAACGGGAGGGGCGCGAAGCGACGTGGTGGACTTATTTATTTATTTGTGAATATTGTGAATTAATTTCGTGTTACTTTTACTGAGTCTTTTTTTAAGTATTTTTTATTTTGACAAATAAATAAATAGGTCAACAAAATGTTATGCACATAGAGTCAGAGGAAGATTTTTTTTTTTTTTTTTGAAGACAAGGTGGTAGACGAAGAAGAATTTGCGCCGAAGCCATCGGAAATGGTACGTTCTCAAATTCTATGCCTGATTTGTTTTGGGGTTGATTAGCCCAATATGCTGCTGATTCCTTACAAATATTTGAAAATCTGCAAGCCTAATTACCCTATTTGTCGAGAAAAAGTTAACGACTCGATTCAGATTTTTTTGTAAATACATATTTCATTTATTTTTTTATTTACTTTTCTTGTGTATAACAACGCGTTGCACACATTCTGTCCTATGAACCAAATATACTTTTTCGTTTTTGTAACGCAGTGTAATATACACATAAACTTATAACTTTTAACATAATATATTATTTACGAGTATGGTAATGTATAAATTTATTAATAATAAATAAATAGCATTTGAAAATTTAAATTGGGAGTTATTTAATTTTTTGGACTTGGGGTCTCATTATGAAAAAATTCCCAAATATTGGGACTTATTTCATTTACTTGTTTGGAACTTATTTTATTTCTACAAGTTGGGTGTAGTATCATTTTTATTGAGACTTATTTCATTTGGCACTTATTTCATAATGGACTTTTTTCGTGGTTCCAGTAATTTTGAGCTTATGAGAATAACAAAATTTTTCTTAGAGCCGATTAGTAGTAGTGGAGATTTGATTTTGTTTAATAATTCCCTGTCACCACAGCTCCTATAAATAAGAAGTTCTATAAGGCAAAGTAGTTGCACACTAGCTCATATATAACATAAAGATAACCCATTTGACATTAGTACGGGTTACAGATCAATACCCAAGTACTGTCCACTTTTATATCATTGCAGGTGGCAAGTGTAGCCCACTGCATTACTTGGCAGCTCGTTACCGTTCGAACACTACTAAGGCAGCTTCGCTTTGGGTTGTTCTCAACAGGTTTTGTTTCAGATAGTTTACGATAAGTTCTGCTTATGGTTGAGTGATTACCGATATAAATATGTTTTTGAAATATCTCTTTTGGAAATAGTACAGCACGGGACACGAAGTGTGCATCTATCAGACTGTCTTCTTTGAAGACTGCTTGGCAATTTTACTGCACTTAGTTTTCACTCGATTATCTGGAATTCGGATTATCAAGTTTATGTTGTTACGCTAGAATCGTTTCAAAAACAAGTAAAGAAGTCTAAGTTCGGGTGGAACCGAACATTATATAACTAGGTACAGTTGTGTTCAATATAATAGTAGTGAAATAAAAGTGGATATCGTTCGACGAAATAAGAAGAAGCTGTGATTTTAATAACTTTCATTTAAAATATAGCGAATTTCATAACAGAAACCACATAAAAAGAAATTTCAAAGTTTACATAAAGTTCAGGGAAGTTTATTAAACTTAAAACAATTACCATCAAGATCTTCAAATTTTTTGGCAGAATTTCTAGAAAATTTTTGAATACGCAGTTTTGTAGACCCATAAATTTAAGTATAACATTGTAGAAGTAAGAACTCGCTCAAAAAAAAAAAACTTCCCAGAATATTCAGAATTTTTTTCGTCAAGGGTGTTGAGTGATTTCTTCCATACAACACCTGAAGAAAAAATAATCTTGTATGGAAAAATACCCAACATCCACGACAATAAATTCTAAAACTTCAGGGGAAATTTTGAGGTACTACTTCGCTATGTTAAAATTGAATGAGCTATAATAAAACTGCGAACTCAAAAATTTTCTAAAACTGTGCCCAAAAATATTGAAATTTTGATGTAAATTTTTAAAAGTTTAATTAACTTTCCTGAACTTTATGTAAACTTTGAAACAGACCTGTTAACATTATTAATTGATTACGGTTAGAAAAAATCGAAAAAAATAAAAAAAAATTGTTTTGATTACTTTTTTTTCTCCTTTTGGTTTTTTTTTTCTTCAGTATGGTTGTAAAGCACATAAATATACACATCAGCAATACTGAAAAAAATCTAAAATATTAAAAAAAAACCAAAAAAAAAATTATTAAAAATAGTTAAAAATAATCAAAAGTAATCAAAACAACTTTTTTTGATTATTTTGGATTTTTTTTAATTAATTGGAGAATAATCATTAAAAATTGATAGTGATTGTAGCATGTACGATAAGTTGCTATATTAGTTTTTGTATTTGTGCATGATATTTTGTAGTGGTCTCTATTTCAATTGTTAAACCAAAAATTCGTTCAAACAGTTTCATTTACATTTTTCTTAATCACATAAGTATACTCGTATATGTCTATATTTTTTTTGTCTGAATGAAAGTTGATATTTATTGATTTACTAGCCTTTACCCGCGGCCTTATCCGCACCTAGAAAGTGAAACATCAGATCATACATAATTAAAAAGTCTAATTTTTGCTGGGAAGTTTATCGTTAATTCAAACTTTGACATTTATATAATATTATACAGGGTGGCTGATGAATTTTGCTGCATTAAGAAACTCAAATAATTTTTTTTTCAGTGTATGGAATTAATTTTTCTTTTATTCATGTTAAAGCTCATTAAATTTTATTAAATATAGCTTAATTAGTTTTAAAAATAATGGAATTTAAATGCCCCCCCTGCTCGTCGATGCATGTCCGCCATCTTACCAAAAAGTTGTTCATTACTGCTTGGAGAGTTGAGACAGGAATAGCCGCAATTGTTTCTCGAATGGATTGCCTTAGTTCATTCAAATTTGTTGGTTTTGCTTTGAAGACTTCCTGTTTGCAATAACCCCACAAGAAAAAGTCAGGTGCAGTAAGGTCAGGCGACCTGGGTGGCCAACGGAATGTGGAGTTTCTGGATATCAGCTTATTGGGAAATTTTCGTCGCAATTCTGTCATAACAAGTTGGGCTATATGAGGAGCTGCACCATCTTGCTGAAACCACACAGAGTTGAAAGAAATTCTCATTCGGCGTAATTCTGGATAGAAAAACTCTCTCAACATGCTCAAGTAACGGTCTCCAGTAACCGTAACGGTGTGACCGTTTTCTTCGAAGAAGTAGGGCCCGACAATGCAGCGTGATGAAACTGCACAGCGTGATGAAACTTGGAAGCACTCCATATTCGACAATTTTGTTTGTTTATGTTGCCGTTTAAATCGAAATGGGCCTCTTCAGACATGAAAAGACAGTTCAACATGTTTCCATCCTCTTCCACCATTTGAAGTATCTTCTGGCAAAATTCCAAGCGAATCGGCAAGTCTGCAGCGTTCAGTTTGTTGGCCATTTGAATTTAATATGGGAATAAGTCCAAATCTTTGTGCATAATTGACTGTAATGACTGTCTGCTTACACCCATTTGAGCAGATAAGCTCCTTGTCGAAACACGTGGATTGTTTTGTATGGCAGCAGCTACAGCAGCGATTGTTTCCTCCGTTCGAACTGAAGGGTTTCGATGGTAAGGTCTTCTGTTGACTGTCCCATGCTCGGCAAAATTGTTTACAAGTCTTATTATGGTCCATCTGCTCGGAGGATTGCCGCCAAACGTGCGCCTATACTCTCTTTGAACCGAAACTACGGACTCCAGTGCGTGATAGCGGCGGACAATCCAAATTCTTGTTTCAGTGTCCCAGTTATCCATTTTTGTTAAATGTAAAAGTCAATCTGCAAAATAAAAGAAAAATTAACCAGATTCATTGAATAGAAAAAAAGTTATTTAATTTTTTTTTGGTAGCGGCATTCATTAGCCACCCTGTAGATGCCTTAACCAATGGTCCCCTATAAGGTATTTTTAAAAATTCTCATCAATGGGTAAAGGTAGGGACGAAATAAAAAATTGTTGGAAGATCAATTGTTTCACAATTTAACAAAATGCGAATATTGCTAAAAGTTTCAAAACAAAGTAATGAAAAACGGACTTCAAAAATATCATTTGGGTGTTTCTTCGTAACATAATGAGGTATTTTAAGAATTTATCTTCAGCGGTAAATGTTGGAACGAAAAAATAAAAAGCCTTTCCTTTGAATTATTAAGCTATGTAACAGTGTTCTTATATTGGTAAGGTTTCTAAAAAAAATTTTCAAAAACGTGTTCGAAAAATATTCTGCCTCGTCTTTCTTCGGGTTGCTTTAAAAATTAAAAGGTTTGTTTGATTATCAGATTTTGCTAATGTTTCATATAGTCAAAATCGATTGAAAGTGAGATTTTTGGGTTTAAATATTGCTTTCGTTTTAAGTATTGAAAAAATTATTGTACTATAATACTACTATGGCAGTTTCGCTCATAAAAGCTCCACCGAGGCATGTCCGTTGCTCAAAACCAAATTTGACAAGGGATGACGAAAAATCGTTCCAATATACATCTTTCAATACTTAGTTCTGAAAATTTTACCATTAAGCGATGTCAAGTATTTATTTATCGATAAATATATCGAAATATGGAGCAGTTCAAATGAAAGCTGTGGCCTTGCACTTTCGTTTGACACCCATTTTGTATACAAATTTCAAGGTTTTAGGGGAACCACATTTTGACAGGTAACACAGTTATCGATAAATATATCGAAATATAGCGAAGTCCAAATAAAACCTATGGCCTTTCCTTTTCGTTTGAAACCGATATTGCATGCAAAATTTCGAAGTTTTAGGGAAACCCCACCTTGACCGATAACTCATTTATCGATGAATATATCGAAATATAAAAAGTCAAAATGAAAGTTGTGGCCTTGCCCTTTTGTGTGATACCGATATTGCACGCAAAATTTCAAGATTTTTAATGGGAACACATTTTTTACCGATAACTCATTTATCGATAAATATATCGAAATATGGAACATTCCAAATACCATTAGTATAGGTGAAGTATACTCAAAGTTATATAGAATAAAAAAAAAATTAAAAAGTAACGGTTCCTAGAGGACCCGGAACCTCCATTTTTTCAAAAAGACATAGCCTATACCTCCTTCCAAATTTCATTTAAATCAGTCAAGCCGTTCTCGCTTGATTGATGGACAAAAGCAAACCTCTGGACATCCCCCGCAAAAAACGGAAATACTCCGTTTCATACTCCAAAGAATACTCCTAAAGGAGTATCAGAGTACTCCAACACATATCCTCATTCATATAAAAAAGGTGGTCCAATTTACATGGCAATGTCAGGTGATTGGATCACCTAATCCATCTCAGAGTACTCCGTTTCTTTGCTTTTGAATACTCTACAGACCACCTAAGTGAGGGTACTCTCAAAATACTCCCATGGGATTACTCTCAAAGCGAGAGTGGGAGTAGGTGCTCCTCAAAAGAACACATACTCCCTTCGCGCTTTCGTCTAGAATACTCTATAGAGTAATCTTTTGGCAGCATTTTCAAAGTACTCCAACGTAGGTGCTCTATAGACTATTCGGAAGCAAAGTAAATGGTACTCCGAGTAGCATTAGGTGATCCAATCACCGGACATCGCTATGTAAATTGAACCACCTTTTTTATATGAATGAGGATAAGTGTTGGAGTACTCTGGTGCTCCAACGTTTTTTACAGGGTCTTCACATCTTCGCATCCAAGCATTCACATTTATAATATTAATAGGATTTTATAATAGCTTACATAAAAAAAATACTTTTCATGCAAACTTCAAGGTTTCATTTTGTTTTGTTATTTATGTATTTGTATATATGTGACTCGTTGTATTTTGAAGTTAGCGAATAAGTTTTTCTAAAATGTAAAAAATATAATTTAAATTTGTTCATAATAAAAATATTATTAAGCTGAATGGGCATTTCGTTTTAAATTACGGCATACTAAATAATGGCAATCAATCAATCATTAAATGGATTCTGAAGAAAATAATAAATCAAATCAGTAATCATTCCGATTAGTAATCATTATTTAACAGCTCTGCTTTGAAATTTCTTTTTATGTGGTTACTGTTATGAAATTCGCTATATTTTAAATGAAAATTATTAAAAACACAGCTTCTTTTTATTTCGTCGAACGATATCGAAATTTACTTCACTACTACTTGCTTTTCATCAAATTATAATAAATACATATTGTTTCGTTTTACCTGTTTTCATAAAACTACAGGTGATTTCAATACTCGAAGAATTATTTATTATATTTCTTCACATTTTGTAATTAAGACCTTCAATCATGTTTTTCCAACAACAATTAATTTATATCAAATTTTCTAGTTATCATACTTGAGAGAAATATTTTAATAAATTAATTTAATTTAATTAAAATAAGTTTTCTTATTCTTTTAACAACATTTTTTGGCACCAAAAATTTAAATTCACAAAACATTATTAAACATCACTTTAACTGGACCCGCTCCATCAACTTTTTTACCGCTTCAATTATTATCATTTTATGTGCCAAACCCACTTTCAAAATATTTAACTAAATATTCGCGCACCACTCGAAAAGTACACTTCCGCCATATACGCCAGTCAACCCTTAACTGAAATTGAATTGGCCAAGAGCTTGCCCGAGTACATCATCCTTGGCGTACAGCGATTCAACACATGGCTTTAACTCTTTGACTTCTATGCTTTATCTACTACTATTCTGTGGTGAATTTAAGGTTCGGAGCTAAATAGCAACACTTCCAACATTTCAAAATTACTCACTTGTAATGCGCAGAATCGCCTTTTTGTTGTCATTTAGTTATTTGACACATTCCTCACATTCCAAATTTAAGAATCATCTGTGAATGTTTTGTTGTGGGTTGTTGTTGGTGTTACATGAATACACCATGTAACATAATGTTTTCAAAAATGCCCTTTCAGGACTAACCTATCAAATTCAAAATGCTTATGCGATTAGCATATCTTTAGGCGCAATTTTACATGCAAATATTGTCAACAATCATACGCTATTGTAGTAAGCAAAGTCATAAACCAAGACATTGCATTGTATGAACGGATCCCGAGTAGGGATATGACCTCTAGTCGGAAACATCGACTACTCAATATTATCAATAGGTCGGAAGCCTCTGGTTCAAGTGACAAAATATGTAACATCAAAAATGTTTGGAAAAAGTTATTTTCAAACAACGGGGTCGGCCCTCGACAGTGGTCGGCCACCCTTCGAGTGCATTTCTGCCTTGAAAAAGCTTCTCAACAAAAATTCATCTGAATTTGCAGTTCCCGTGCGGAGTCGGCATAAAACATGTAGGTTAATTACAATAGCACGAAACCCACTGTAACTCCACTAGCGCCTAAAAGCGCACTATAACTGAACATGGCGATCACCTGCATGCAATACAAATTCATGCATAGGCAAAGAACACACCATGGCAAGCGGTGCAATTCTCAACCGTTTTACAGCCGCCCCTATACTAAGGATTGATTGTCGAAATTCATAGTAATTCACTTTAGGTGAGTTGGCTTGATGCTCCCCTGACTAGCTAAGTGGACACCTACAAAGATAGTGTGCGAATACGAGTGCTGGATAGAGGTGGCCAGCGAGGAGTCTAACTTTTTGGTTGGTTGAGTGGGCGGAATTTTTTACTTACGACTAGTTAATGGAAAGACCGCCTTGCGCTTGGATCTGGCTCCGGGGTAGACCGTTGCGTAAGCAAGGGGGATGCCGCTGTGCCTTTAGGGTGCACTTCCCCTCAGCCCGGATCAGCCTACGAAGTCCTAGGTCCGTCTTTCTTTTTTTTTAATAATAAACAACAGCTCAGCTGCCTCTCACCTGTTGCGGCTCTTTCCTCTCCCCCAGCCACTTGCTTCGGACTACTGCAACCGTGCACACCTATACGGTTCTTTTTTACGCCTTTTCGCTCTCCTGTAACAGAAAGCTACTGCCCTCCTGACTTCTCAGGGAGAAAATTAGAAGGCAAGAGCCTATTTCATCTATCGGCTCCGGCGATTGGAATTGACCTTGGGTATGGAAGAACTGCGCAGTACACACTAAGAAGAATGGCGAACTGGTAAGATCTTGGTATCTTCTAAGCTGTCAGCACCTGCTCAAAAATATTGACTCAAATAATCGTTAATCTAGGACTTCGTAGGGATACCGTCGTTTAAGCATTAATTTTTCTTGAAAGAATTGAAATTGCCACTCAATACACCTTTGCAATAGGTCCTTCCTTAGGTCTAAAAAATGTCTAGAGATTTTGAAGGATTTCAAATTGAAACAGAAGGAGGGTTTCGCAGATATATTCAAGTGTTCGCCTATTGTGGCAAGCCGGAGAAGTAGACTGTGTGAGTATTCGAGAAAAGGTGGAGTTTATGAAGAGAGATGAAGAGCGCAAATCAAGTGTTTGTTGTTGTAAGACAAAGTTCCGACGAGCTCGTTTTAGAAAGAGAGTGAAAGGTAATTCCCTGTGTGTTACACATAGTTTACGCCCTCAGTCCAAAAACGATTTACTTCCATATAGGATCGAGGCGGGTAGTAGCAATAAATTAGATTTGAGCACCCAAAAGACTACTTGGAGTATGGATAGGAGGCGTCTATTGTTTTCTAATTAATGTCAGTTAACCTAAGCATATTCAAGTTTTCCTGATACCAAACGGGAAACAATTTCTCATATGCATATTTAGAATTGAATTTATTAAAATTTGTTGTTGTGTGCTTACACGTATTTATGTAGAAAGCGTCTTTGGACGTATTCTTTCTATCAAAGAAATTGATGTCATTCGTGAACTAACACATTTAGCCAGTGACAAAGAAAATCGACAACTCCATAACTAGGCTCTTGGGAATTTGAAGCGTTGTAGATTTTCACATTGTGCGTTAGCTGTGTAAATCAAATAGCTCATATAGTGAAATTGTATAATGCCTGAAATCTTATATGTAATACTTCTATATTGCTAGAAAACACAAAGTACAATCACGAACATCAGAGTGTATAAAACGAGAGATCCGATAAGCGAATATACCAAAAATGACAATTTCACTGAAAAAAAAATTATATAAAAAAATTATTTTAAAATTATTCAAAAAAAAAAAATAGTAAAAATAATGGTGAGGCAATGCTTTATATGCAAAAAAAACACCAGAAAAGGGGAAAATCTTCACGGATAAGTTAGCTATGTCTTTTTATTTAAATATTTTCTAGTGTACCCAAAAATGCAGAACTGCGAATTAGGTGGATGGATGCATGCGATATCAAAAACACACTCAAACATGCGATTTATGTTTGCTCGAAACATTTTGGAAAGAGCCAGTGCAAGGGTACCGGAGGCTCAACATACTTGAGAGAAGACGCTGTCCCCACGCTACTTCTTCACCAAAAAGCACAATATCTGAATATGGAGTTTGTTTCCGGTAAGTATTTTTCAAGGGCATTTTGTATACGGTTGTTACGGTAGAGTTCCACCTGCACTAAGCTGCTGCCCTTTTATTCATAACAAAGATGTTCACATTTGTATATACATAAATTATAATTTATTTCAGATATTAAGTCTGTGAGCAATCCGCCTCATCCTCATGAAAAAGGCCAATTACCAAAAGTTGGCTTTAGTAAAAATGGAATGAATTTTAAAACTGTTGCAATGCCTGCAAACTTTGATTGTGATAAAAACATATTTTACTTAAACGCTTTATACTGATAAGTTCCACATAATATGTCCAGTTAATATGCCCAATATATTTCATATACCTATATAATTATATCTGTTTTATTTTAGGTATTGCAGCGGTTACAATTCCGCATCACTTCTTTAATCATGAACCAATGAACTCATCAAAAGTTGGATTTGCAACTGTTAGGAATTTGAATATTGGTACGACAATTAAACTGCCGCCTAGCATTAATTTGGATTCGGGTAAGAAAATATTGTATATAGCCGCTTTATACGGTTAAGTTTCATATGAACAAAACATACATATCTTATTTTAGATATGCCTACTAATATTACTTTATTTATGGAGCTATTCGCTTGTACGAATCGAATCAAATTTTTATAGTAAATCGTTCGCAACAAATTAGGTAAAAAATAGCGAGATTCGCCCTAATTGTATTCTAAAATATTTCTCTTATTTCACAAATTTCTTTTATTAAAGTCTTGGATCCCTCATATGTTTGGACCGCCCCTGTGCTGATTTGACGTTTCAGTTTATTTTATTATTTAAAAAATACATGTATACTACTACAAGCTCAATAATTTATGTAGGCTCTCTGCAGTGAAATATCAAATTACTCAGTAAACAAACTAGTATCCAACTATAATTTTCTGGTTGAAATCATACTAGTCAGAAAAAGTTCAATCCATACTAGTATACGACTACAATTTTCATAGTATGTGTTTAAGCGACATAAGCTGTAATTATTTCTTTCATATGCATTGCATGCTATTATAATTCGCAACCAGCTTATGAAATATTCCAAAGATATTGTTTATGTTTTGCAATTCTACCCCGATTTTTTCACAAGGAAAATGACGAAAAATTAAAATGATGTATTGATGAGCCCGTGAAACTGTTATTTTACGACCAGTATGATACTATTATATTCCCGCTATATACAAACTAGTATTTCATGAGTAGCTCTGGTCGAAATCTAACAACTGACATCTCGTAGGACATCGCCATGCTAAAAATACCAGTTGCTTTTATGGAAATATGACGGTTGACCTACTAGTTGGGCTTGATGTATATACTACTTGTAAAGTAGTTTGCAACTAGTTGGTTTGACTGCTGGGCTGTCTCCCTTTGTTTTCGATTTCAAAACACATTGCGAGCATATTATACTAGCAATAAAGAAGTATTAAATATATGCCTGAAATGCAGAAGACGCTAGTTATGGTTAACGGTCGAAGGTCTAACATTCTCCTTTGTCGAATATTAGCCACACTGACGCTCAAAGGGGTTTCCATCGAAGTTGTCATCAGATGTAGAGCAGGGTTAGTAGAGTATAGAAGGGCATTCTAGTAGTTACATCTTACTATAACGAACGTACGAAACGTGATTGGGGTTTTAAATATATCCTTCTTTCTAATTGGCGCTTAGCCGTTTAAATTATTATTGCCAACTAGAGCCAATTGAAAGCTCTAAGGAATTTGAAATCGTTCTCCACTTGGTTCTTGCAGAGAAGTCAGAACCTTCCTCTGCACCTTCCTTCTGGGCCCGAGAGTTTCCATTAATTCACATAGCATGACCTAGCCAGCGCATCCGCTGAACTATGGTGATGTTTGCGTAAAGCTCATACAGCTCTGCATAAGTCGAGGTCTGTCGTCAACGCATAGCGGTAAAGAGATAAAGATAGCTATAGCTTTGGTACTAGCCAGACTGCCGCGGTAGCGGTTTTTTTGACCCCGATGAACCTTCGGATCGTGGATTTTACCTAGAGTGCATCCTAAGCCCCCATTTATTTAGTCCAGACCACGCAGCCTTATAAAAACGCATGGGGTTATTCTAGTTAAATATGCAACATCCTCACAGAACCTGTAAACTCCTTTGACGTCATACGGACAGAAAACCATTAGGACTGGAATCATTCTGGCCTAATTTTAGTATGGATACTGCTTAAGGTTAAACTCATACTTATCCATATGAAACCTCGACATGCAAAGCACCACTTAATGGTAGTAGGATCAACCGAGTATTCAGCCCAAATGACGTAACCTTAGTCTTCGACTTAAACAGGTAAAGTATGCAGAGCCCATATAACGATAATGGGGGCAAGCGTCTCGACTACCACTGAACTGGTCTTTTGTATGCGGAATATTGCAGATTTGGCAGTTAACAGAGTGATGAAAAGATGTAATTTGATGGGCTCGCTGCAAATCGCCATAAACGGTAACTTCCTAAGATATGCCCATAGGCGACCAAAATAATCACAATTTGGCGCGATATACCTCCGAAGAGATGAAGGGGTGTTGCTTCTGCATCAGCACCATACAACTCAGTACATACACCGGTATCATACCAGCCGTCATACCAGTTAGCCTATGCATCAGTAGCATACCAATTACTGTACCACTTCATAGTAGGTTAGTTCATTTTGGGTTTAAAAATATACGAGAATTGCAAAATTACATTACAAACCACTTTAATGAAAATTCAGTCATCATATATAAAATATGTGTATCAAAATAAATATTACTTCACTATGTTACACAATTGAAACAAATTTCAATAGAAGTAAAGTCGCTATCATAGCAATTTTGCCTTGGAAAGCATTTATAAAAAGTATTTTCTTCTTTTGTCAATAGTCCTTTTTTCAATGAATTTTATAATTGATTTCACAGGCAGAAATCTTCAAATTTTTTTGAAACATTTTATGGAAAATTGAGATATTAAAAATATCTTTATATTAAATTAAGGAAGTTCAAGGAAAGATTAGCTTTTTTTGGAGAAAATTTTTAGTTTCGGAGTTCTTTGCAAATAACCATGCAGGTAACTCGACTATGGAATTATAGTACATAATGTGCAAGTTCTTAGTAACTAAATTTCTTTAAAAGTGCTATTTTTAACCACCTTGCTATTGTACGTGTCTCTGCTCGCCATTTTCGTTGTTGCAGCTTTTAAACGATTCCGATATTCATTGTTATTTTATTTATGAAAACTGAATTTCACAATCGCAATAAGTCAACCCTGAAAAATAAAAACAATTCAATATTTTTTTATGAATTTGTTAAAAACTTTTTCATCAGAAAAAGGTTACTTTGATTATTCCAAAAAGAAATGTTATTTACTTACTCAATTGCTTTGCCAAGTGATCGTTTCGTTTTCACTTGTTTTCGTGGTTTCATTTGAGCACTGCTTACTCGTTTTTGCGTCGTTGGTACGCCGTTATTGCAGCAGCGACATCGCAAGAAATAATGGTGATTTTGTTGACATGCACGTACGTACATGATCTGCAACCCAAATGTACTTTTTAAAGCACGAAGTTCTCAAAAGGATTATGGTTTTACTATCTTTACATATAATAAAATTGTAACAGGTCGATGTCTGTACATTGAAGATATTCAAGAAAAACTGAGAGGAGAGGTCTTTATTGGACCAGCTGAACCCAAATCTACAACTTTTAGAATTTTTGTCTGTCTGTCTCTCTGTCTGTCTGTCTGTCCGTCTGTATGATTGTGCGCGTATCACGCAAAAACTACTGAATACAATTGCATGAAACCATTTACCATTCTATCACTTAAAGTCTAACTTAAAATTTAGGACAACTTTCATTTGGATATCTCATCCAGTTCCCGAGTTATTGACCAAAATGTGGGAAAAATGTGACCAAAAATGTGTTTTTTTTTACCATAACGCCCGCGTCACACAAAAACGACTGCATAGAAATGAATGAAACTCTCAATAGTCATTTTCTAGACGTCTCTGCTAAAATTTAAGATATATTTCACCTCGATATTTTACCCGGTTCCCAATTTATTGACCTAAATGTGAACCCAGGGTGACTGTACAGCAAGATCTTTCACCTCGATATTTTACCGGGTTCCCAATTTATTGACCTAAATGTGGGCCCAGGGTGACTGTATGATTTGTGCTTTTAAGGCGGAACAAAGTTCGGCGGGTCAGCTAGTAAGAAATATTATTTGCAAGAAAGTTTTACATTTAATTTAATTAAATGAATATTCAAATGCTTAGAATATTAGTTGAAGAGGAAATTAAAATGTAGAACGGCGTTGTTAACTGAACGATTACTGCCGAATTCTGAGTTGTATTCTTTTTCGATCGCGTATGCATGTATCGACAATTCTAGAGGGTTGTTGCTGCTTTTGATAACGGAAACGTTGCAATCGCTCAAACTGGTATGAATAAGAACACGAAATTCTAGTTAATGAAATAGAATGTTTACTAACCAGTTTGGCAGTTGACTGTTGGAATGCGACTTAAATAAAAAATTTGCTTATGTATATTAAATTATAGCCCACTGTGAACGAGAATAATCGCAAAATTTTTTGCAAGACAGTTTTACCCATATTTTCATAGATAGTTTAAAAAATAATCAATTAAAGTAAACATCGATTTTTTATTCTTTTGCTATCTGTGCCTATATTCTCCAAGTGCTCTAAAATAGGAAGAGATACAGGGTGTTTTTTTTACAGGTTTGTTTTTCGAATAGAGATAAAACTGGCATTTTGTGGTCAAATCTGGCAACTCTAATGTCATTTATGTTCAGTTTGGTTTGCCATTTCATCATGAACAGGTTGACAAAAGAACAACGCTTGCAAATCGTGCAAATTTATTTCGAAAATAATGGTTCAGTTCGCGAAGTTTACCGTGAGCTCCGTCCATTTTATGGTCGACATAATCGTCCATCAGAGCAATTAATTCGGTTAACCATGGATCGTTTTCGCACTACGTTTACTCTATGTGATAATACGCATCCGCAGAGACGTCGAACAGTGCGCACCGAAGAAACAATTGCCGCTGTAGAGCAAAGTGTTGAAGAGGACCCGAATGAATCGATTCGCCACCGTGCACAGCAATTGGAGCTTTGTCCATCAACTTTATGGAAGATTTTGCGCAAAGATCTTGGCTTGCGACCTTACAAGATCCAGCTTGTGCAAGAATTAAAGCCGCGAGACCATGCAATGCGTCGTGATTTTGGTGTATGGGCCGAAAATGAGATTGATTTCGATGCTGATTTTCATCGCAAAATTTTGTTCAGTGATGAGGCTCATTTTTGGTTGAATGGCTACGTCAACAAGCAAAATTGCCGCATTTGGAGTGAAGAGAATCCACATGAGGCCCTTGAAACGCCATTACATCCACAAAAAGTGACTGTTTGGTGTGCTCTATGGGCTGGTGGAGTCATTGGGCCATACTTCTTCCGCAATAATGCTGGAGAGGCAGCTACCGTTAATGGAGACCGGTATAGAGCCATGATAACCGACTATTTTGTTCCCGAATTGGATGGCATGAATGTGGATGAGTTGTGGTTCCAACAAGACGGCGCTACATGCCACACAGCGCACGTCACAATCGATTTATTGAAGGAAACATTCGATGAGCGCATAATTTCGCGGAATGGACCTGTCAATTGGCCACCAAGGTCGTGTGATTTGACACCATTGGATTATTTTCTTTGGGGATATGTGAAGTCGCTCGTCTACACCAACAAACCAGAAACGTTAGGGGAATTGGAAGCCAACATTCGTGGCGTTATTGCCGACATACGGCCCCATATGCTCGAAAAAGTGGTTGAAAATTGGACCTGTAGAATTGGCTTTATTCGAGCCAGCCGCGGCGGCCACATGCCCGAAATTATATTTAAACATTAATGGCATAAAATTATCCTTCCAATAAAGCTAAATTGATGGACCTTAAAACGATTTTCTTGTGTTTTATTTCAATTCGAAGTTCTATACCCCTAAAAAAACACCCTTTATTAGCATGTTCCACAAATCGTTTCGGTTCGAGTGTTTCGATTTGAAATCGTTTGGTTTTTTCAAGTTCAAAGCTGGGATCACCTCGAATAGACCATAATAAAAGGTGAGAATTTTAAGAACTGAACTTTTTACCCATCTTCGGCTAACTGTGCCTCAGTCTGAAAATCTCTAAAATTAAATCAACAAACGAAACGCTTTCACTTAGCCAACCCAATATATCAGCATGAAATCCATCTCGCCATACACCCCCACTGCTATACTCATATTTAAAAATGGTCCCACACTAACCCCCTCCTAAAATGCTTGCTTCAGTAAAAATAAAAGAAACAAATTAAAAATGTATTTCAATTTCCTTTTTGTTGGTTCGTCGGTGTGACGCTATTGTTAAATTGGCCGGTTGGTCGGTCTCATTATAGCAGCTCTTAGCAGGGTGTGGTAAGAGACTTAGCATGGAGGTGTTTTGCTAGTGGCGTTACGGTAGCATGGTATGCAAGCAGAATATGGTGAATCGACCGTTTGTAAACAATATTTGCTGGCTGGTGGTTGGGAATGTCAAGGTTCTTTGCTAAGCGGCTGACTTAGAGGTTATGTAGTATATGCACATGCAATGTTAATGAAATTGGATGATGAAGATTATGATGATGATGATGATGATAATGATGATGCCTTGAATTTGAAATGTCGCCGCAAAAGAGCGCATGACTTTCTTATATTCTTGCACATGTGATGTTTGTATGCCTTTGTATTGATTTTATTAAATGCATTTGCATGTATATATGTATGTACATATATGTGTGTGTGTGTGTTTGGGTATGTTTTATGAAATTGGCGCATTAAACGTGCTCGGCTGCATTTCCTTACAAATTGAATTTGTGTAAACGAACGTTTGAGTGCAGCAGTAGCAGCAGCAGGTATTAGCGTTTGCTATGGGTGCAATGCAAAACGTACAAATTTCTTCTGAGTGCGTGCCTGTGTATGTACATATCCCAGCTAACCAAAGTCGGAGCGCTCCGAAATAATGATCCAAAAAGAGTCCGTAAATTGAGCTTTTTTGGAGTGAATTTTATAAACATCAAAAAAAACGCACTTTTTTGTGAAGAGTCATGAAGCCTTGGGAGAAGAAATGAAGATAGAGAGCGGGTAAAGGGTTATATAAATGTTTTGGAGAATTTTCTGACGTTTTTTACCTAACAAAACGTGAAGTCTTTTTTCTCAATCTTTATTTGAAAGTCAAGTGAAGTGTATTTACAATTAAACAAAATAATATATTTTTTGATTCTACGAAGTGTTGTGATAAGTTCCAAATAAAAAATGTAGATGCACTTACTTATACAAATATTTTTACTTAAATTTGTTTTTTTTTCTGATAAGACATCGGTATAAATCTCCAATATGACTCTAAAAGTTATTCAAAAATCTTCAAAATGGAAAAAATAACTTTTAAAGTGTAAAAAAAGATCAAAAACAAGCATCAATAAAGTGATCTAAGAAGAGTCAAAAAAGACTCCAAAAAATCTTGGGAAAAGCATCAATAAAAGGCTCCAAAAACACTCTAAAGTATATTTAAAAAGAGTCATAAAACTCTCAAAATTCATCGGATTCGGAAGCATTTTGGATTTTTTCTTATGATTCCTTTTAGGGTGCCCGTGTAGAATGATTTTTCGCTCCTTTTGGGCTCCGAAGAGAGCTCATTTCTGAGGGTAAAGCTCTGAGTAATGCGCGTTACATATCTCCGAATGGAGTCTTTTTTCCTACTTTTGGTTAGCTGGGATGTATTTGCTGTCGGCCGTCGTTTGCATTTTCAAGGATATATAAAATAATTTATATTCTCCTTGTTTTGCCCTGGTAATGAAAACATTAAATGAGTCATGACTTGGCAAAAATAAAGGGATGTTTTGTGGAATCTTAGATCAAGGAATGTCATCAAATATTTGGCTATGAATGAAGTGTTGATGTGCATTCGAAGCTAGAAAGAAGGAAATTCCTCCAGTAACAATGCGCATAATGATTACATATACTTTTGCTGAATGGTAAGGTTTCAGTCATATGAAGATAGGTTGGGATGACTACAGTTCACTCAAGACACATGAGCACTCTTTGGGTATGTTGGCCTATTGTGATAGGTTTGGTGAGAGCTCTGGGTTTCTAAATTTCCTTAAAGGTCTATGGAACTTGTATTTTCGTGTGGCCTGTCCTAGTGTGTTCCTGATTGTAGCTGAGCCACGGTATGCTAGGCAATCGAGGAAGCATTGTTTTAAGAATCGATTTCGTGTTGTGGTCAAGTGGCAGAGCACGGACAAAGGAGGTATTCGACACTTCTGTTCAACTACTATAAGCCGCAGCATCCGAACAGGAGCTTGATCAATGAAAATTCACCTCCCATATTTTTTCGCCGTTTGATCCAAAGGTGCATCGGCGGGCCCTCAAACTCATCCACACAGAGTCGGTAAACTCCGTTGTCAGCTCTCGTCCGGTGAACGCCGTTCTACAGCCACAAGCTCCACCTGTTGCCGAAGAGGAGCGCCAACTGCCTAGGGAGACAAGGGTCATGCTGTGCCAACTTTGTTCTGGATACTTTTACAGGTTAAACTCTTACCTATTCAGACTGAACCCTGACATGCCAAATGTCTGCCCGGCATGCCGCGGGACTCCCCATGACACTAACCATCTGTTCATCTGCTCAACTGAGCCTACTCTTCTAACAGCAATATCACTTTGGTCCAACCCTGTAAAAGCCGCGAGGTTTCTGGAACTACCGTAAGAAGAGCTTGATGATAATGTTGGTAAGGGAGGTGATATTTAAGGTAGGTTGAATTGCCGATACAACACTAACAACAACAGGTGTTCGACACTCTGTACATCGTCCCCATTTCTGCAGCTGCGCCTGAAATCATCTGACAGTCAAAAGGAGCACAGTTCTGTTTGAAACCTTTCTGTATTTGTTTAGACCTTCGGGTCAGGAATTTTAGTCGCCCTTTACGACTGGCATACCATTTGCTGGATCAATGAAACTCGTATCGAGCCAATGGTTACGGGTAAACAATAGAGGGTCTACGTTTATTTTCGATCAGGGGGCCTTTTTGGTAGATCTTCTGCCGTACAGTTTCGAGGAATTTCTCTGTGTCCGGCGACCAACGTCATCTTTGTTTTAACATATCGTAGCTTCAGCGCCTGAGACGTCGTTGTTTGATCGCAACGTGGTTGTCAGAGTATAATCTGTCGGCTTCTTTTATGGCGAATATTTCCACCTGGAAAATGTGGTAGTAACTTAATGATTGCATTGAGAAGTAGCTCTTGTAAAATGTGTTTGTCCATGAATTGTCTCAGTATCTTTATTTGTCCTGTTTTATTTCTTATCTTTGAATCAGACATACTTTGAAATCTTAATGTATTAAGTGAGGTCTTTTCTGTATTAGAATAGGGAATGGGCATATTCAAAGTAGTTAACATCTATAGGAGGCCACAAGATGAAGTGTTTGCTGTCTTCATAGAAAGAATCGGCACACCTGCGCCTTGGCGGCCACGTCACTGTTGATAGTTATAAATTTGAAATCAAGAGGAACTTGGTATATTTGGGAGCCAGCGTTAACGCCAAAAATAATGTCAGTCGAGGAATTCAACGGAGAATTACTTTTGCCAACAAGTTCTACTTTGGACTGAGAAGACAACTGAGAAGTAATAAAGTCCTATCTCGACGCACAAAGATCACGCTCTATAAGGCTCTCATCATACCTGTACTCATGTACGACTCGGAATCATGGACAATGTAGAGAAAAGATGAGAGGGCCCTTGGAGTATTCGAGAGAAAAGGGCCCAAGTTAATATGAACTCCGCTAGCTATGTCATATTATGCGAATAGACAAAGAAGCTCCAGCCTAGGAGGTTTTCCTGTCGGCACCCGAGTTAGGCAGCAGAGGAAGGTGTAGGCCTAGACTGGGTTGAAAAAAACAGGTGGACGATAGCTTGAACTCCCTTGGTGTTTCCAACAGATCTGTTAAAAAATGATAACTAATCATATTGATTACTGGTGTGATTAATTATTTTCTTGAGAATTCATTTAATGATTGATAATCAATTACTTTCAAATGTTAATGATTATTTTCCAATTAATTAAAAAAATCATGATTTTCTACGATTATTAAAAAATATCAAAAATAATGTTTTTTTTTTTTTGATTTTGTTATTTTTGATTTTTTTCAGTATTGTTGTAGAAGCAAATAAATATTCCCTTTAACAATACTTAAAAAAATCAAAAATAATAAAAAAAAAAATTTTTTTTAAATCAAAAATAATGCAAACTACTGTTTTGATAATTTACAATTTTTTTTATTTTTTCCATTCGTAATGAAAAACAATTAAAATAATCATTACCAATTAAAACAGCCGTCTAATTAATTGATTACTAATTACTAATCCAATTTAACAGGCTTGGTTTCCACTTGGCGTCAGTTATCGACGAAAAGCGATGACTGGCGTACTTTGATACGCAACGGCCAGAATCATATAGGCTGTAAAGCGCCAATAAATGAGCATGATGATGAGGAGGCCAGCAGCTCGAACAAATAGACGATTAGACATTCATGCCTATTACGGTAATCGACGAATGTCACTCCCGCAATGTCATCCGATTCGCACTCCCCTGGCTTGGCTAAGTTTTCTCTGTTACCATAACTGTCGGATACCTGCTTTACCGACTTACGCAGCGGATTGTGTCAAAAGATTTTTGACGTTTGACTGCATTGTCAGTTATGATTCATTTTTGTTTGGAAAAAATTTATTTGAGGCAAAATGGATTTAATTGCAATTTATTTCAAGTTAAATGTAGCGAAAAATAATGCAGCATGTGTCAGGCGGTTTTTGAGGGATAGAGCACTTAAAATTTTCGACCTGGCCGATGTTGAGTAAGTGGAATGAATGATTAACAAAACGAATTAAATTCACAAATTTTTTGCTTCAAAGGTTCGTTAAGCAATTTCGATTAAATAAAAATGCAAAGATGCACATTTTAGGCCTAATTTGCAGTCAAATACCTCCAGTGATTATATCGAGAGCAGTCAAAAAAACCTGAAGGAAGCTACCAAAATACAGTTGGCAAAGATTACATGCTTGGAATGGTAACCAACAGTTTCGATAGTATTTTAAGAACTTCTTTGTGTAATGGAATGTGAATTGTGTAAAAAATGGATAAATATAAAGATGAATGACGTTGAACAAATGGAAGCTCGTAGTTGCTTTTTCAATAAGCACATTAGAATAGCAAAGCCTTTAAGAGCAAATTCTCATCTACATCTGAAAAAGGATTTTGTTGGTAGTCCCAACGCATTCAAATCTGTGCTCAGGTTTGTCCAATAGATTGCTACAACGCCTAACGGCTGTTTGGATATATTTTTGAGCTGATATTCTAGTTGAGCTTCATTTGCTCAACCAACAAAGCCAACTGCTCCCGGTTTTGGGGATGACTTCTAGTGGACAATGCAATTAGTGCATAGAATTTTATTTAAAAAGAAATAATTTGCTTCTTATTAAATTCTACCTTAATTTATTTTAATTCACAATTTTGAAAAAATTTATGTCGAATTCGCATCCGATCAGATATTCAGCGGATCGCAGTTAGAACAAATGACAGCTCTTGCCATTCGATTGCGGTTATGGAAATGCAGTGAATCCACAAACTGCTTTATCCACTTATTTTTTATTCGCCAACTGCTTTGCCGATCACTTATGAGAATAGCATATCTTTGCAATTCGATTCGCATTCCCTGCGGAAGGCATCCGTCGGATACCTTAATAGACATGATTGCACGCACAAGAGTAGTGGGTCTAATAAATGGCGTTCAATGATGTTAAATCGGATGATTTACCCAGCATCCTCTCAATTGATCGACCAGCAAATTACGGCTTGTAGAGCAACAAAAAGTGCCTTCTACTGACACATAGAGATGTGACGATGCATCAAGTAGGTGCATAAACCAAAAAACAGCCATCCCAATTGCCAACACCACAACAAAGGTTGAAGGGGCCATCCGAAAGAATTCTCATGGTTGGGTGGTTGAACGCAGATTCTGTCGACATCTATTATGGCATCAGTTTCATCATCTCCTTTGCTATTAAGCGATAAGGATAAGTGTTCCCACCTAACTTAAGAACACTCAGTAATTTTCCGGAATGAATCAGATACGCTCCGGTACTAGCCCGACTGCCAGGGGAACGGTTTGTTTGACGCCTTGGAACTTTTGGTTGTACATTTTATTTGCCACTGGGTTTACGTCGGTTGCACTTTTGTTTGCTGCTTGTCCACATTATCCTCGCACTAATTCCTTTAATTAATTAGCTTGAAACCCCTACATTGCGATTAATCGGTCGGACTCTCGAAATATATACAACTGTACTGTACGCTGTTGCCAAGAAAAGAGAAAGTTAAAAGAAGGCAAACATTTTATTGTACTTGAAATCGTGCCAAATTTAGTTGATTGGCGTATGCAAGTTTCATGTAGTACAAGCGCATTTCCTTTTGCACCCGTCCCCCTTTTTCAGGCTATTGATAGAGATTCTACGATTTGCTCTTATCTTCTATATTCACTTATTTATATGAAAGTATTCCAGTTGCAATCAGGCGCTCAAACTTGCTCCAGTTATTTTTGTTCCATTTATCCTTGAATTAATGTGAAGTGACAGGCCATTATTATATTTGGAAAATTACCAATAATTTGCTAGAAAATAATAATGAAAAGTATAATCTTGCTTTCTTCTTGGAAGCAGCCTTCCTTATGTTCTCTTGTTACGGTGTTTAAGGTAAAATTATAGTGGAAGAGCCACTGCTTTTAGAGCTTGTTGCAGTACCTCTGGCCACCGACTTGACAGATGACAATGTAGCAATGGAACCAAGTGAATAGTATCTATCCTTAGCAGGTCAATGTTCTGGTACCTAAAGTCCTTAATAGCACGCTCTTCATTTTACTCTACCATGTATCCATTAAGGTCTCTGCTATATAGCAGGGCTGCGCAATCTCTATAAACTTGAAGCACTTTTCTTTTTATTTTTGCCTCAAATATAGGCACAGATACAAATTTACACTTTGAACACAAAAACAAAACTTTAAGCACTCCCATATGCCCTCACATATAAATACAATTTATATGAAAGTGCCTGAATTTCTTATGAAAGTGCAGAACAAAAACAATTTGATTGAATCTCAGGCACTTCCATATGAAAAAGAAATTTAGACTAACAAAATAACAATGAAAAATTTGGAAAATATTGAGGCACTGAGAAAATTTTATATTCAGAATTTAATGTACTCGAATTTAATTGGGAAAAAAGGAAAACATATGGCAGCAGAATTTTGAGGAATTTTGATGCATAAAACCATTTTCCAAGTCTTATAAGAAACACAAAAAGATCTAAATGAGCATAAACTTGGTTCAAAAAGCAAATAAAACAAGCAAGGAAAGGGCTCTCTTCGACTGTGCCGAAGACTTTATACCTTTCATGAATACGCATCACGGTTTTAAGTATCCGATCCTTACTCACAATTAGTACAAACTCTGCAAAACTGTTAATTTAAAGATACATAGCCCAACCCTATTTATCGGAACAATCGATTGTATGGGAGCTATATGTTATGTACGTCCGATCTGGCTGATTTGCACTACACACATTACATGTATAATATGTACCAAACCTGCAAAATTTTACGTGCCTAGCTTTTAATTTGCAACAGTTAAAGGGCAAAACGCATTTATCGGAACAATCGATTGCAGGGGAGATATGCGTTTTATTGGTCCGATCTTTCTGGTTTCTACAAATGATTAATATATTATAAAATGGCGGTTCCGTACCAAATTTCAGCGAGATAACTCAAAACCTGAGGGACAAGTTTGCGTTCAAACAGACAGACAGAAGGACATGGCTTCTTTTGCCGGCTGTTTATATGTAATGCATCCACCTGCGGATGGGACTAAGAGAAGAGTCTTCCGACGTGCGCACAAACACAAACACTCTACTGCGCCCATTGCCGTCTCAGTCGCAGAGGTTAAGGAAGCCATAATGAAGGACAAACCCTCCAAATCCATCGGACCCGACGGAATCGCCATGAAGATGATCAAACACCTAGGCCACGAGGGACAGAGTTATTTAGCGGCTCTCTTTAATCTCTCTCTAACTACCTTCGTTATACCTGAGATATGGAAACAAGCGATTGTAGTTCCCCTACTAAAACCAGGGAAGCCGGCGAACCAAGGAAAGTCTTTTCGCCCGATATCCCTCCTTTCGCCGGTAGTGAAATTACTAGAGACCAATCTGCTCCCTTACTTCATTGCAAATCTGAAATTGGCCGATCACCAACATGGTTTCCGCAAAAATCATAGCACGACATCCGCTTTGAACGCCATTACAACGCAGATTAATAACGGTTTGAATCAACACCCACCAAACCATAGGACGGTTCTCGTGGCACTTGACCTATCAAATGCATTCGACACGGTCAATCACGCCACACTCCTTCGAGACCTGGAAGAGACACCGCTCCCTGCCGGCTTTAAAAGGTGTACCGCTAATTACCTCAACGGTCGACAGGCATCAGTCAAATTGAGGAACAAGAAATCTAGGCCACGAAAAATAAAACAAGGGGTTCCGCAAGGTGATGTTCTCTCTCCCCTTTTGTTTAATTTCTATATTTCGAGACCTCCCCCCCCCACCAGAGGGAGTCTCCATTGTTTCCTACGCTGACGACTGCACGATAATGGCCTCGGGCAAGGGTCCCTCTATTGACGAACTCTGTACTAGAATCAACAATTGCCTCCGTGACCTTTCCAGCTTCTTCACCGAGCGAGATCTAACCCTATCTCCGACTAAATCGACGGCGACCCTGTTTACGACATGTAATGCGCAGATGTGACAAGAGTTAAATATCCACGTAGGCGGACTACCTCTACCTACTGTCAACCACCCGAAAATCTTGGGTGTGACGTTTTACAACGGCCTCACCTTCGCTGGTCATGCCACCGCAATAGCTTCAAAGGTACAGAGGCGCAATAAGATCCTCACTGGCCGGCAGTACTTGGGGGAAAGACAAAGAAGCATTGCTTGCCACATATGTATAAGGCTATTGGCCGACCGTATTGACTACGCTGCGCCCATATGGTCGCCCAACCTTGCTGACACCAATGGGAGGAAATTGCAAGTCTGCCAAAACACCGCCATCAGAACTGCTACGGGATGTCTGCTTATGTCATCTGAGTCTCACCTCCATCAAGAGGCAAAATTGCTCAATGTTCAAGAGCACGCGGAACTCTTGAGTAGACAGTTCCTTCTGAACTGTCATAAACCCAGTCATCCAAATCGACAACTATTGGATGTAGCCCCTCCCCCCAGAGACATGACGAGACATTTTCGTAAGCCCTACGATGAGATCCGGCACCACATTGCCGTTTGATCTACGGAACCATAGGCGGGCTCTAAATGACCTCCACACTGAGTCGGTAGACAGATCTCAGCCTGTGATTCCAGTTATCAGTACTCAGCCACTTGAATTGGCTGAAGAGGAGCGTGTACTTCCGAGGTAGACTAGAGCCATGCTAGCACAACTTCGCTCTGGATCTTGTAATAGATTAAACTCTTACTTATCCAGATTGAACCCCAACATACCAAACACATGCCCTGCATGTGGTATGTCCCCTCATGATACCAAACATCTCTTCTCCTGTTCAGTCGAACCTACTCTTCTAACACCTACATCACTGTGGTCCAACCCTGTGGAAACTGCGCGTTGCCTCGGACCTCCGTTAGAAGAGCCTGATGACAATTTAAAGTGATCGAGCCCATTGGGCAGGGCGAAGCACCGTTAACAACAACAACAGTTATCTTTCGCCTCATTTCGAATGACTTCACCTAAGATGCTTTGCTTGAAGTATCTCCTCATTATTGAATCAGGAATATTTTAAGTTGATAAACAGTAATGGCATAAAAAGAGGGCAGTCGACTATGTCAAGGAAGATGTATCAAGGAACTCTGTTAAAAGGTGTACTTTAGCCATTGTAAAGAAAGCTTGTTGTCAATAAAATACACTTGCAAAGGAATAGTGGCAAAAAAAAAAAAAAAAAAGTTTTTCAAAACGAGGTCGCCCCTCGGCAGTGGTTTGGCAAACTCTCCGAGTGTATTTCTGCCATGACAGGCTTCTCAGCAAAAATTCGTCTCCTTTGTAGATGCCGTTCGGAGTCGGCAAAAAACTGTAGGTCCCACCAATTTGTAGGGAAAATTCAAATCGGCACACCACAAATTGGAAGAGAAGCTTGGCGCAAAAATCTCTTAGGAGGTTTATGATGATATACCTGTTGTATATCGCGCCATAGAGATAGAGAGAGAAAGGAATAGTGGGCGAGCTAAGGTTATAATGATAGTCGTAGTTGTCATTACCCGAGATACGAGGTGTGTTCAAAAAGTATCGCGAATTTTGAATTTTCGCTGGTTACGTATATTTCGAATTTTTTGTGGCGTTATGTTGGTACTCATGTCTCTCACTTATGCCGACAAGCTCGGCCATTTTGAATGTTCAGTTAATTGTTGACAGCTGCTTTGCTTGCACGTGTTTTGGATCGTCTTCGATTTTTACGCGAAATTCGTACCAAAATTGCTCAATTGTGACCAAAAACAGCATCGCATGAACATTGCTAATGAGATGTTAAACTATGTCCGCGACGACCCAAATTTGCTCCAGAGGGTCATAACTGGTGACGAATCGTGGGTTTATGGTTATGACGTGGAAACCAAAGCTCAATCATCCCAATGGAAGCTGCCGCACGAACCAAGACCGAAAAAAGCGCGCCAAGTTCGGTCGAATGTGAAAGTTTTGCTGACAGTTTTCTTCGATTGCAGGGGCGTGGTGCATCATGAGTTCTTGCCACAGGGAAGAACGGTCAATAAGGAATATTACCTGCAAGTTATGCGCAATTTGCGCCAGGCAATCCGCCAGAAACGCCCGGATTTGTGGAAGAACAAAAATTGGCTTTTGCACCACGATAACGCCCCTGCTCACGCATCGTTGCTTGTGCGCGACTTTTTGGCCAAAAACAACACACTAATGATGCCGCAGCCACCGTATTCCCCAGATCTGGCCCCCTGTGACTTTTTCTTGTTCCCTAAACTGAAGAGGCCCATGAAAAGACGACGTTACGCTTCTCTTGACGAGAGAAAGACGGCATCGAAGGCGGAGCTGAACAAGATACAAAAAAATTATTTTTTGAAGTGCTTCGAAGATTGGAAAACCCGTTGGCACAAGTGTATAATATCTCATGGGGATTACTTTGAAGGGGACAAAATAGATATTCATGAATAAATAATTTTTGAAAAAACACAAAATTCGCGATACTTTTTGAACACACCTCGTATACTACTTGGTCCGGCCATAAGTTTCCGGTGCTATAGACGAAGCTGCCGCCAACAGTGCTTTCTTGAGGCTCTCCAAATTTCGGTGGCGAACTTTGCAAGCCATGTGCTCTAATTCCTACCATAGTTTGTAATCGAGAGGATTTAAGTCGGTACTGCAGTTTTTAAGCCCTTTTTGCTAAAATGCAAAGAAGTTACGCCTTTATGAGGCACTCCTCACTAAACTATGACGTATGTTGGATGATGACCTCGCTGAACCATTGGTACAATAATTTGGAATGTTTTACCATACACCTTATGATTTTGCTTATTAAAAGCTTCCTCCACGCTAAAAATTCGAGCGCTGTCGATGACCACGATGACTGTTCTTCCGCAGGGGAGATTTTATACAAGTGTGAGTCGTTAGACCCTGTTTTCTACTACTACTACCACTTATTTAATGCGATATACCTTGGGAGGAGATGAAGGCCGAGCTTTTCTTCCAATTTGTGATGAGCTGCTTCTAACTTTTTTTCTACAAACGGTAAATGCATTTTTGCTGAGAAGCTTGCTGTGGCCTTCCCACTTTCGGTCCCCTTCTTTCAGGGAAATGATGTTGTTGTTGTGGTAACGACCAAAACACTCCCCGAAGGTTTTGGGGAGTGTTGTCGAACTAACAGTCCTAGGCCGGATTTGAATCCGGTACGCTCCGGCACTCCCTTGCGGTACTGCCCGACTGTAGTGGTAGCGATTTATGACCAGTTAAACCTTCTAGGTCATTTCACCCCTCCTTCCGGGGTGAAGATAAGATGGGTAATGAGAGGTGAGAGGCATCATATCCGTAGATCAACCATCGAGTTGCACGTCATTACCTTTGTGCGTGTTGTTGTTGTTGTTGTTGTTGTTGTTGTTGTTGTTGTTGTTGTTGTTGTTGTTGTTGTTGTTGTTGTTGTTGTTGTTGTTGTTGTGGTAACGACCAAAACACTCCCCGAAGGTTTTGGGGAGTGTTGTCGAATTAACAGTCCTAGGGCGGATTTGAATCCGGTACGCTCCGGCACTCCCTTGCGGTACTGCCCGACTGTCGTGGTAGCGATTTATGACCAGTTAAACCTTCTAGGTCATTTCACCCCTCCTTCCGTAAGGAAGGATAAGATGGGTAATGAGAGGTGAGAGGCATCATATCCGTAGATCAACCATCGAGTTGCACGTCATTACCTTTGTGCATATTAGTCGCCTCTTACGACCGGTATGCCTACCTCGGGCATATTCTAAACCCCTAACCCGAAGGGGGTTCAGGGAAATGATATTAATGGCTACCTAAACTTCTACGCTGAATTTAGCAAATGGTAAAATTTTTATAAGCACCCAACTGATCATCAGATCAGAGACCTTTTCCACCAAAGCATCAGCTTCTTGAATTACATCCTACATTGTTTCGAATCATCTAAAATAGTCACGAAATTGCTCAGGCGTCCTTGTCTAGTTGGATGTGGTGTATTTTCCTAATTTCAAGTTCTCAGGGCGTAAGCTTTCAAGCATTGCAGTATCCAAAGGAAATCTATATATATAAAAGAAAATGACGTTAGTTCCAGCGCTCATAACTCAAGAACGCCTGCGCCGATTTGGATGATTGACACTAATTTAGATTGTACTCTGACCAGAACAGGAGAATAAACAGGACCAATAAAATTTCTGAAAAATTTCTAAAAAAAAAATTTTATTTTCCCATACATTTTGTATGGTGCGAATTTTTATAATTTTTATTTTTTTGTTGTCAATAATGGATCTATCGATGAAGTGGAATTGTCTGTGAAATAGTTACATCTATAGGGACAGGGATAGGAATAGGGATAGGGATAGTGATAGAGATAATGATAGGGATAGGAAAATCCAATATTTCTAGATCCATTTATGTAAATATCTGGGCTGGACAAAGTCTGCCGGTCCCTCTAGTAACTTATATTTTTCACTTCAGGCCTTTATCAAACTATTGATTTTAATACTAATAATTTTTACTAAACTGCTTTGTTCATTTGATACCAATGGTAATACATTTGAAACACTTTGTGTATATTATGTCGGTATGTATTTAGCATTAATTACCACACGCATTTCACATTATTAATACTTGATACTCATTGAAGGTATATTCTCTTACATATAACCTAAGAGGACTTAGACTAAAAGATTTAAACTTTTCCCGAATTCGTTCAAACATAGAACAAAATTCATATGTGCATTAATTAAATCATTTTATTCGCATGGTTTTATATATAATTTTCATATCTCACTACTACATACTGCAGAATTATTTATGTCATTTAGATGATATTAATGTAGATTAAAAATACTTATGTCAAACATATTTCGTATGTAGTTTTTTAATTGTATAGCAATATTTCATTATGTTTTTTTTATTATATTTAGTTGAGACCTACTTTAAGAATTACATATAAATAATTCATTATTTCTATAGTATCTAAGCATTTATGGTATTACATGGATAGATAATAAGTCTACCAGCAACATTGATAGTGAAAAAGAAACAAACAAGTAATAAAAATATCTTTTGTATCTATTCTTTTACATTGATAGTAATGCTTGTAAGTATATGAGTGCACTGAAATAATGATTGCAATACATGTACTTGCTTCCACTCAAACAAAACTTAAATTAATTTTTAAATTAAAATATTTTATGTTACATAAAAGTTTAATCCGAGTTTATAAACAATAAATATCTGTAGGTGTGTGTATGTATGTTTGTGTCTATGAGGTTTAAAAAACCCTACAATTAATAAAAGAAATACTTAACTGTAATGTGAAAATTAAATACGAGTAATTAAAAAAATTGTAATTCATGCAAATATGAACGAACAGCTACCTAAAACTTCCCCCCGCCCCTAGAATTTTCACACATTTAACGCTTTTGTAATAATATCTAAATACCCTTCAAAGCATTTAAGTCCACGTTTTAGGTAAACTAAATTGTCCCAAACGTTTGTGTTCATCCACAGCACGTACGGCAAAGTAATAACGTTGCCCTTCTTGGAATTGTGTCAATGTGACAGCCATTGGTAGTAACATTGCTTTCACATCGCCAACATGACGCCATGAATCAACAGCTGGTGGACCTGAAGTCTCTTGGTAAGCATAAATTTGATACGTAACACATTCAGCATAACGTTCCATTGAATCCTCCATAGTCCATGAAATGACAATGCCATTTTCAAGATTACTAATGCGTATAGTTGGTCTTGGTGGTGGCAGTTTCCAACCGGGACTGAATGGTTGAGGCGGGGTATTTGGCAATGGTGCAGGATGACTGTATTTACGAACTGGTGGCGTTGGTTGCATATTCGCTGGACTAATATGGACACGCGTAATGCTGGTACCGGGCGGTGTTGAGATATTTGACATGAGTGCGCTGTTGTTAGTCTTTTGTGCTGTAGAAGAAAAACATATAAATTAATATTATTAAAATATCGTACATATAAAAGAAGTGGAGAAGTGACATCTTAAGAAAAATCAAAACTTCACACTAACTATATTGTTACAAATTAAAAACTAGACGCCGACAAGTTGAGTCTTCAATCCAGTACGCTCCGGTACTCACTTGCGGTACATGTTCCGGGAGCGATTTGGTATGACCAATGCAACTTTCTAGGGCATGTCACCCCTCCTTCTGTAAGGAAGGGAAGATGGGTTATGAGAGGTGAGAGCCATCATATCCGTAGATCCACCATCAAGTGGCACGTCATTAACGTTGTGCATTTTAGTTGCCAATGACGACCGGTATGCCTCCCAGAAAAATAAGGAGACATCCCCGTAAGCACTATGATGAAACCCGGCCTCACATATTTTCGACGTTTGACCCAAAGATGCCTCGACGGGCCCTCACTCATCCACACAGTCGGTAAATTGATTGTCAGCTCTCACCCAGTGAATGCCGTCATTCAGGCTCAAACTCCGCCTGTTGCCGAAGAAGAACGTGAACTGCCTAGGGAGACAACTCGTTCTGAATATTGGAACAGATTATCCTCTTACCTATCCAGACTGAACCCTGACCGAAGCAGGCAAGGGCTACCACTTCGGCATCATTCCCCTGGAAATTGTGTTGGTGCAGAAGCCGAAGTTGCAGGGTAACTCCGGTGCCGTCGTGGGAACGAAAAACTTCGGCTTCATATTTAAAATTGATCAAACTTTTTTAACTAGTAGTATCAAAGACACATATTTAACCAAACCCAAACAAAGAAAACAAAGAGATTAATAATGTCCTTACCCGCCCCATTAGACGAAGGCTCCCTAAATGGTGTTAAGTTAGGATTTCGCTGCAAGAACTTTCACTTCCAAAGTAAATTTGCAAAACTTAGAACTCACCTGCCCCTGGTTGTGTTTGTCTGTGCATACCCATGGGTGTACGTACAGCTGTCTGTTGGCTCATGGGCATGCGTGTTAGTGGCGGTACAGAGCGTATAGTATTCATTGTTTGTGGATTGCTGCTAATGTTGGCGTTAAGACTTCGCTGGCGTACTTGTGGTGGTGGTGTTGGTGTTACCGCATTACTAGCCACCTCATCCTCATCTGTCAGATCAATGACCGCTTTCTCTTTTGGTTTAGCTGATGCTATGGTTACAGTACCGACTGGAGGTGAAGCTTGGTTCAATTGATTAATATAATGATCTACGGATGTGTTGGGCGATACATTAGTTGGCGACTCCAGAGGACGTCGAAATTGTGTTTGCGGTGTGGGTAAAGTACCGACATGTTTCGGAGCCAATTTACGTCTGGGAAGAGAGAAATTTCTTAAGTAATGAAATAAATATTTCTCAATAAATGAATATAAAAATTATTTTCAAATAAAAATGTCGAAAAAGGTGTTCAAGCTGCGTAAGCTATTGTCATTTTCTTTTTGTGGTTATTTTTCTTTCGTTTATTTCAGTTGCCTTGCATGCTCTGGTGAATCCCGATCAGCTTAATATATATTCTAAAGACATCACTACCTCAGAGCCACATCACTTGTTCCCAATTAATACATGCAAGGTGTAACAGGTTCTCTCGGTCAATGGAGCACCATCATGAATCACCTACTTGAGAGAGTAATTTTAAGGACCACCATGTAAATTGGACCACCTTTTTGATACTGGAGTGCTCTTAGGAGTATTCTTTACTTGATTGAACGAAGTAATTCCGTTTTTTGCAGGGTTTGTAAAGGTATTAACATATTGAGCCCCCTCTCCGTGCCCAACACTTCACAAGGTCTACTGAGACCTACACACACAGCTAAAACAAACTTTACATGCAAACAAAAAATAGAAGATACTTACAGGCTTGTGTTTTGCGCTTGCTGTCTTGCATATTGCTGTTGTTGTTGTACATATTGTTGTTGTTGTTGTTCGTGCAACTGTTTTGCCCGCTGTTGCTCGCTATTTAGGAAGCGTTGTCCAGGACGTTGTTGCTGTTGTTGTTGTTGCTGTTGCGCTAAAGCAACACCTTTATTTAATACGCGCGGCATATTGTTTGAAGACTGTGACGATCCAGTAACCCCTGCCTGTGGAGTATGTGTCGAAACAGTTTGCATTACACTACTAACTGCACCACCAGCACTAGAACCTCCAACTCCTGCAGAACCAGTACCACCAGCACTAGCAGAGCCTATGCGATACGTCGAAGTACCGAGCGTTGTCGCCGACGACATATGATTGTTATGATCTGTTGTCACTGGACGTTGTGGTGTTACCTTTTGTATACAACCACGACGCGCATTCATAGCAGCTGCGACGGCAGCTGTAGCTAACCCTGAATTAGGGGCACGCTGCACCTGTTCGGAGACAGTAGTGTTGCTGCTATTCGGTTGTCGTGGTGGAGGTGATGGTGGCGGCATTTGACTGCTGCTGTTGCGTTGCGGTGACGTTGTCGACTGAGCATGGCTTGAGGAGACACTTAGGACTGATGCACCATCGGCGCCACGTTTACTGGGTACATAGACTTGTAGGCCAACCGCGCGTGTAATCTTAACGGGCATAATAAATTGTGAATTCTTTGTTTCGATATCTTTTAATACTCGTGTGTGTACCATTTCCAAATCACGAAATTGTTTAGTAATTTCTGCGATTTTTGCGCGATGCGCTGTTATTTGTTTTTCCTGTTTATCAATAAGCTCGCGCATTTCCGCAAATTCACTTTTATGTAAAATGGCTTCGACAACCTTTTGAAGTACAAGCTCTTCCAAATTATCTTTAGTGAGTTTATCGAAATTCTTGCGGAAACGTTTAAAGAAATCTATAGTAAGCGTGGATGGTTTTGAGGTTTGAAATTTAGGTGCTGGATACAACGCTATTGGAATGTCTGATGCGACTGCACGCAGTTGGGGCAAGACTTTGGTGAAATCAGTATTTTCTAAATCAATTTCCAGCTTAGTTTCCATCTTGGCTTCCAGCTTAGTATCTAAAGTAGGTTCTAATTTCGTTTCTTTAATATCTGTGGATGGTTTTTCGTCCGCTGCAACAGTCACGCTTTCATGCTCCTTTACATCCTCTATCTTTGTTGTGTCAACTTCTGCGTTCGTATCAGCTTCAATTTTTGACTTTTTGTTGGCCACTTCTATTACCTCCTCGTCTTTTGACTCTTCTGTCGCGCTTTGTTCTAGTGATTCGTGTGAACGCTTAACGGCGCTACTAGTTTGTGCACCTCCCTCTGTTTTATCCTTTTTATCTGCCTCATTACTATCCTCTGTAATTTTGATTACATCGAATACATCTTCGGTGGTGGTCTCCTTTAGCACTGCTTCTGTAGATTTATTACTACTACATGATTCTTCTTCTCCACCGACTTTGATGAGACCATCGCCCATTTCCTCACTCAAGCGTGGACGTTTGGCGGGTGGTGCTGATTCCTTATCTTCCACAGCGGAAGCAGTACGACTATCTTCTTCTTCTACTAATTCTATAGCGCTTGCTGTTTCTGTATCATCTCCATCATCTGCATCTACATCCGCATCATCCATATCATCAGCATCAATTGCTTCAGCGTCCTCTTCGCCACCAATACTCTCCGTAGGTGTCTTTTCAATAGTGTGTGTCTCTTGCAATAGATTACTGCTGCTACTGCAATTACTGTTTGTTTCGGCATCAATTGCGTCTGATGTTTTTGATTTACTTTCATCATCTTTTTGTTCAGCTGGGACTGTTTTATCGCTTTCAAATTTGTCACAAGCATTGTCGGAATTATCAAATTGTAATTCGGATTTTTCCGATTTATGCTCTTTAGTTGAACTTTCTTTAGGGGTGAGGAGCTCACTTGTTGTTTCAGTGTTATCTTTAGTTTCCTTTGATTTTCCATCATTACTCAAAGTTTCTGCTTTATCACCGATTATTGATGTGCCGGCTTTCTTTGTTGTATCTTTACTTTTTTGTTGAAGCATGGGCCCTGCTTGATCTTCTTCATCATCAGATAGCAGCACAATATCATCGCCACCATCGTGTTTATTGGCATCCATATTAACTTCCTTCTCAATTCTCGACTTTGGTTCGTCGCTGTCGACAGTCGGTGGAATCTTTTGTGGCTGTTGTAGTGAAGTTTCCTTTTCAGCTTCGCGGTTTTTGTCCTCTTCATTTCCCTCCTCGCTTTTTTTCTTTTCCTCTCGTTTGCCCCCAAAAAATACGATATCATCATCAGAGTCAACTTCGTCTACTTTGCTCTTGTAAGCATCACCTACTTTTTCGAACGGTGTTTCAGTCTTTTTCGGTTCATCAATAATTTCCGCTGATGCCGCCTCTGCAGACTTGGTATCATTTACTTTTTCTGTTTCTGTTGCGACGACCTCATTTTGATTTTCTTCTACGCTCGGTTTAGTTTCAATGTTGTCCGCCTCTTTTACCTGCTCAATCTCTTCACTTTGAACATTAGCATCCGTCACTGTCTTTTCCACTTTTTCCCCACTTTCTTCAACAGCAACATTTTGTTTCTGGTCCTTCGCTGTGTGTACAGTTTGATCTTCAATACTTTCTACCAAATTTTCCTCAAGCGTTTCATTTTCACTCACTTCCGTCTTAGCTCCATCGACTTCAGTTATATTTGCAGCTTCTATTAGCTCCGCTTCCGCCTCTTCGAATACATGTTCGATTTCTTTTTCGTCTTCATTTTCTTCAACATGATGTTCTGTGGACTGCTTTGTATCTTCCCGTTTATTTTCATCTTGGTTATCATCTTTTTCCTCCAAAATTTCATTCTCTCCAGAACTCTTAGACTTTGCATCGGAATCACATTTCTCTTCTTCTAAAGCAGGAAGGCATTCTTTTTCACTTTCTTCATCTTCCATGACTTCAACTTTTTCTTCGCCCACGATTTCCCGCTCTCCTTCAATTTTCTCTTCTTTAGTCATTTCTATATCCTCAGGATTTTCTATACTCTCAGGATTTTCTATATTCTCAGGATTTTGTAGATCCTCCGCATTTTCTATAGCTTCATGATCTGCTAAAGCTTCATCATTTCCCATATCATCATCACTATCTATGTCTTCGGCGCCGTCTATTTTCTGAAAAGCGCCGGCAGCCTTTTTTTCACTGTCTTGTTTTTCGGTTTCATCATTTAGTGATTTACTTTCAGCTATTTCGCCTTTATCAGATGAGGTCTCAATACAATCTTCAAGATCGTTAATTTTTGAAATCAACTTATCGAGGTCATCGCCGGGATTGTGTAGACTTGCTGCTGTTGTTGTGCTGGTCTCGCCTGTTTTACCATCAATCACATCGACCGCTTTTGGGACCACTTCAGCCAAGAGCTCGTCCACAACATTAGCACCGCTTTCCTCATCTTCAGCTAGCAGAGCATCTTCTAAGTCAGGATTTACTGTATCATTTAAATCGATTAGCTCATCTAAATCTAAACCATCTTCGGCGTCGGTGAAACCATTTGAAACATCACTGAGCAGGCCATTTTGTGCTAAATCTGAAAAGAAATTAAGAAATTCGTATTATCTTCTTTTTTTTTAGACTGTAAACATTCAATTAATGGAGCACTGATGATAAAGTTATAATACAGAGGTTCGACAGATTGATTAACAGTCAACTCTTCGAAGGTTTTGTGGAGTGGATCGATGCCCTTTACTATGCAAAATTGTCCTGGGCGTGTTAAGTCTCGTGGAGGCAACGGAAACAGAATATTAATATAGAACGCCAATTCAGTGCATCGATCGAGGTTTGAAGGTAAGACGAACCCTGCCGCTCGGATTTCAAAGGTTGTAATATCAATTCAGATCTCTGAGCTTTTAACTTATGTTGCATTGTGACTTTTACAAATTTCCTCTAAGCTCCATCAATTTGAATGTTACTGAAACTTTACTTACTGTTTGTATTTAATAAATCAGTTTTCAATTTTGTTGCTTCTTCCAGTTCGGACATAACATCCATGTTATTCGGCTCGCCATTACTAGTTGTTGCCGACAACGAATTGAAGTCTGTTGGTGTACTCTGTTTAACTTCCATCATGTTTGGGTTTGCAGTCAAAACTATTTTATTGTGCGCTCTGCATTAAAATCACCTGTAACAAAAATCGAAAGAAAGTTATTGTATTGTTAGGAAATAACTGAGAAGTAATGCATTTATTTATTCAAAAACGTTGTTGTTAGACATTATACTTGGGCGAAGTAAAAAAGATCTGAAAATTTTAATTTTGTTTCGAAATACAAATAAGCTAAAACTACATAACAGTTCCGCACACAGACTCAGCAGAGAACAAAAAAAACATTACCAAGTTAACATCGTCTTTTGTTATGCAGACCAGAGAAAGGTAGTCCCATGCATACACAAGCATGGACGATAGCTTTTTCGATTGATAAGGTGTGTTGGTCTCTTTGAGTACATATAAATCCAAGCTGTTTTCTAAGGAAAGTAGCAACTTGGAACAAAGTTAGGCAAGAGTGAGGATAAATACGTTTGTGGTTAGTCTGGAAATGTAGCCTTAACCTATTAAAGTATCCAGGGGTTATATTAAAAATATTTTTTATGAAAGAAAAGTTTACAATTCAAGATTCAAATATAAAGTATTCCGATATAAGTTGAGGCAAAGTGACTCGATTCGCTCCAGTTAGGTTGATTTCTCCTTCTTGCATAAGTAGTGATTGAACTATTTGTGGATATCATTGAATGAATGAAACGGCTTACAGAGATGTACTTATATTTGGGTGGGACGCAGAGCACTATAACACGGCAGAAACTGCTTGTAAAGCATCATACTGTACGTCCTCTTTAATACTAATGCTCACTTTGTAAAGAATGTTCTGACGTCATAATGAAACATATCGTAGCAAGTTTGCAACTTCTTTCATCGTTTGCCTTATAAGTGTGTCGATGCGCAGTTTTGAGCTGCATTACCGACGATGATCCGATTTTTCATGCTACAGCATCCGTGTAAAGAGATAATGCTACCCAGCAAACACAGTCTCACACGTTAAAGAAATATTGTAGTTTTACATTAGAATTCTAATGTAGTTCTCTGATCGAACATCAGGTTAGAGAACTAGGCTAGAATTCGATTAGAGAGTGATTAGAATACACACTAGAAAAAATTTCACATTAGAAACAAATTAGAATTTCACGTTAGAATTCGATTAGATAACTAACCTTTTTCTCGATATCGAGAACTAGGTAACCTTTTTGTACAGAATTCTATAATTCTCGAGAGTTGCTTAAACCGTTATCTAACATTCTACCTTAGAGAAATACCTTGGAATTTGAGGCGTTTTCTAATCGTCCTGTAACCTAAGTGTTTGCTGGGTAGGTAGAGATTACACATGTTGTTTGTCGTTGTTGTCGTTTAAAACAACAACAGCAGATTACACATTTAAGTTAGTTTTCAAGAAATAACAACATTTGATATAAGGTAACTTAAACCATTAGATCAAATGAGGCCTAATTTATAGCCTATCCAATAAAATGCCTACCAGCTTCTAAGCGAATTAAAAATTGCTTCAAATATGAATTTATATCCGCTTCTAAGCGAATTAAAAATTGCTTCAAATATGAATTTATAAATAATACAGGTCAGATGCTAAATAAAAAACATTTCACAGAACACTGCAGTCTACCCTTCTGATTCATCAACCATTCTTTTATGAACATTTTCAATCTCGCAAACGCTGAAATTAAACCTTCCCCCTTTTTCTTCTTTCAACATTTTGTTCGCAAATCTGTGTTTAACATTAACATGTGCTTTTTGAAATTTTGAATTAAGTCAATAAATACGGATTAATTATCGAAATCTACAGTGAGACTAAACTAATTTAAAATCACCAAAAAATGCAACACGAATTATCTACGTTACGAATAAAATGTGAAGAGAACTCAAGGAGCGATAAAAATATTAAATTAAACAACAAAACGGAATGATTGAAAAAAACAACAATACTGCATCAGGCATGTGATGTTACAAAACACCAACCAAATTAAAAGAGAATAAAAAAGAGAATCAACAAAGTCAATGTGCGCAAAAGAAGAGCACAAAAGAGAAACGAAGAGAACGAATTTGAAGCAGAAAAACAATGAAATGTCAAAAGCTAAAACAATGAGTACAAAATAAAAAGGTTTTGTATTATTAAAAATTATAAATCAAAGATTTCAAACTTACAATTTCGTTTGCGGACCCAAAAAAAAAAAAAACTGTCAATAAATCTGCCACAAATATTCCGAATAACAAACGAACGTTCTATCACAATACAAAATCATGCACACACACACCCCTTCAAAACACCCAACGCAAAGACGGGATAGCAACGTAAACGAAACGGCAAACACAACCGGCCAATTTCAAGTGACGCAAAGAACTGAAAATGTAGCAAGCAGTAAATTTTGAACAAACTGTCTGTCGGCTATCGATAGGATAGCTCGTGTATAAAATTTTCTCGTAAAACGATGTCGAGTTTTGCTAGAAGCAAAGTTATTTTCATAGAACTAAGTTAATATAAGTGAATTGGGAATATGTATTGTTCAAGCGAAGGACTAATATTTCGGCAGATAATATAACGGTATGAATATTTCAATGGATTCAAAAACAATCAAGTTTTAAGAAAAATTTAAATTCTTCTACTGTTCGTATCTCAGAATCAATTTGAGTTATTAGGTCAGGTCAGACATGTGTAAGCTTATGTTATGTTGCAAACGAATATGTGGAACGTATGTGGATTGTGTGCGTAAGTGCATATGAATGAATGGATGTAGGCGCAAGTAAGTGGTTTGACAAGTTTTGAAGAGTACTGTTATTAATGTACAACGGATATATACAGGGTGTTTTTTTACAGGTTTGTTTTTTGAATAGAGATAAAACTGGCATTTTGTGGTCAAATCTGGCAACACTAATGTCATTTATGTTCAGTTTGGTTTGCCATTTCATCATGAACAGGTTGACAAAAGGACAACGCTTGCAAATCGTGCAAATTTATTTCGAAAATAATGGTTCAGTTCGCGAAGTTTACCGTGAGCTCCGTCCATTTTATGGTCGACATAATCGTCCATCAGAGCAATTAATTCGGTTAACCATGGATCGTTTTCGCACTACGTTTACTCTATGTGATAATACGCATCCGCAGAGACGTCGAACAGTGCGCACCGAAGAAACAATTGCCGCTGTAGAGCAAAGTGTTGAAGAGGACCCGAATGAATCGATTCGCCACCGTGCACAGCAATTGGAGCTTTGTCCATCAACTTTATGGAAGATTTTGCGCAAAGATCTTGGCTTGCGACCTTACAAGATCCAGCTTGTGCAAGAATTAAAGCCGCGAGACCATGCAATGCGTCGTGATTTTGGTGTATGGGCCGAAAATGAGATTGATTTCGATGCTGATTTTCATCGCAAAATTTTGTTCAGTGATGAGGCTCATTTTTGGTTGAATGGCTACGTCAACAAGCAAAATTGCCGCATTTGGAGTGAAGAGAATCCACATGAGGCCCTTGAAACGCCATTACATCCACAAAAAGTGACTGTTTGGTGTGCTCTATGGGCTGGTGGAGTCATTGGGCCATACTTCTTCCGCAATAATGCTGGAGAGGCAGCTACCGTTAATGGAGACCGGTATAGAGCCATGATAACCGACTATTTTGTTCCCGAATTGGATGGCATGAATGTGGATGAGTTGTGGTTCCAACAAGACGGCGCTACATGCCACACAGCGCACGTCACAATCGATTTATTGAAGGAAACATTCGATGAGCGCATAATTTCGCGGAATGGACCTGTCAATTGGCCACCAAGGTCGTGTGATTTGACACCATTGGATTATTTTCTTTGGGGATATGTGAAGTCGCTCGTCTACACCAACAAACCAGAAACGTTAGGGGAATTGGAAGCCAACATTCGTGGCGTTATTGCCGACATACGGCCCCATATGCTCGAAAAAGTGGTTGAAAATTGGACCTGTAGAATTGGCTTTATTCCAGCCAGCCGCGGCGGCCACATGCCCAAAATCATATTTAAACATTAATGGCATAAAATTATCCTTCCAATAAAGCCAAATTGATGGACCTTAAAACGATTTTCTTGTGTTTTATTTCAATTCGAAGTTCTATACCCCTAAAAAAAACACCCTTTACAATAATATTCAATAACAAATATGTAAACATATCGCTATTTACATGAATAATGGATGTGTTTAAATATAGTGAAATAAAGTACAACTATTTTTGACAAATATTTGAAAAAAAAAATTAAAATTTATTCTTCCTTGGCTATTAAAATTTTGTAATTGTTTTTTTTTTGTTTTTCACTTTTTTTATATAAAGGGTGTTTTTTTTAGGGGTATAGAACTTCGAATTGAAATAAAACACAAGAAAATCGTTTTAAGGTCCATCAATTTGGCTTTATTGGAAGGATAATTTAATGCCATTAATGTTTAAATATGATTTCGGGCATGTGGCCGCCGCGGCTGGCTCGAATAAAGCCAATTCTACAGGCCCAATTTTCAACCACTTTTTCGAGCATATGGGGCCGTATGTCGGCAATAACGCCACGAATGTTGGCTTCCAATTCCCCTAACGTTTCTGGTTTGTTGGTGTAGACGAGCGACTTCACATATCCCTAAAGAAAATAATCCAATGGTGTCAAATCACACGACCTTGGTGGCCAATTGACAGGTCCATTCCGCGAAATTATGCGCTCATCGAATGTTTCCTTCAATAAATCGATTGTGACGTGCGCTGTGTGGCATGTAGCGCCGTCTTGTTGGAACCACAACTCATCCACATTCATGCCATCCAATTCGGGAACAAAATAGTCGGTTATCATGGTTGTATACCGGTCTCCATTAACGGTAGCTGCCTCTCCAGCATTATTGCGGAAGAAGTATGGCCCAATGACTCCACCAGCCCATAGAGCACACCAAACAGTCAGTTTTTGTGGATGTAATGGCGTTTCAAGGGTCTCATGTGGATTCTCTTCACTCCAAATGCGGCAATTTTGCTTGTTGACGTAGCCATTCAACCAAAAATGAGCCTCATCACTGAACAAAATTTTGCGATGAAAATCAGCATCGAAATCAATCTCATTTTCGGCCCATACACCAAAATCACGACGCATTGCATGGTCTCGCGGCTTTAATTCTTGCACAAGCTGGATCTTGTAAGGTCGCCAGCCAAGATCTTTGCGCAAAATCTTCCATAAAGTTGATGGACAAAGCTCCAATTGCTGTGCACGGTGGCGAATCGATTCATTCGGGTCCTCTTCAACACTTTGCTCTACAGCGGCAATTGTTTCTTCGGTGCGCACTGTTCGACGTCTCTGCGGATGCGTATTATCACATAGAGTAAACGTAGTGCGAAAACGATCCATGGTTAACCGAATTAATTGCTCTGATGGACGATTATGTCGACCATAAAATGGACGGAGCTCACGGTAAACTTCGCGAACTGAACCATTATTTTCGAAATAAATTTTCACGATTTGCAAGCGTTGTTCTTTTGTCAACCTGTTCATGATGAAATGGCAAACCAAACTGAACATAAATGACATTAGAGTTGCCAGATTTGACCACAAAATTCTAGTTTTATCTCTATTCGAAAAACAAACCTGTAAAAAAAACACCCTGTATATGTAAGTATGCCTCTAACTTTCAAGTTAGGTGCTTTTCTACGGTTTCTGTAGGCATCTCGTAGGTATAAAGGCAACCCAATTTACACCCCGTGTGCAGCTACACTGCTCTTAGCATGAACACTACTGTAGCTATGAGTAGTTTAAGGGCGAGCTGCTTTCCAATTTGTGGTGTGCTACTTTTTATTTTTCCTACAAATGTGTCGAATCTGTGGTGGAATTCACTAACTTTTAACGATGCGATTTTTTGAGACTTTAACTGACGATTTTGTTTCCTGCACTATCGACTGTGCTATTCACTAACTTAGCTATAACGATTCGGGGTTAAGATTCCTCATCCCGCGATAAAAAAATACGCTAAGTACTCAAATGCAATTTTTTCGATAATAATATTGATATAATAGTAATATTATTTTAATTTTCGCTAAAAACTTAAAATTATGTGTTGTTTATTTAACGACACAGCTGATCGCGAATAAACGAATATCGATAAAAAATTGTTAGTGAATATCGATATCGTTATAAATGTCGTTACGACAAAATGTCGATTGCGAATGTCGTTATAGAAGTTAGTGAATTCCACAACTGAACTGTTTTATCGAGGCGCAACATAATGGAAATTTTCCAAATAACTTTTTTTTATTACCGATCCTGCTTTGAATTTTTTTTTAAATTTTCGTGAACTTTTTTACATTTTTTATTCTTTTATTTTTATTTTTATTTTATTTGTACATTTTTTAATTGCTTAGACAAAATTTGTTTTTTAATTTTAAGAAAATTTTGTTGCTATGTAATTTTTTTTTATAATTTTTCTGAAGAATTTATTTTTTTTTTTTTTGTTTCTAACTTTAAGAATATTTACATTCCTAAGGTCTTAAGTCTTATATGATGATTATCAGTTATTCAGAAACGATCGCATTAACAGAGTCGAGGGTGGCGTTCATTCGTCAATGCCCTCTGAGGAGGTTTATGTTTCTGGCATCGAGTCAAGTGAATTAAAGTGCGTTCGAATACAGCTGGACAACGCTTATATATACTTAGCGGTTTGTTATATTCCTCCCTCATCAGATATCTCAATCTACATGCAGCATATCTCATTGTTGAAAACTGTAAATTTAATGACTAAACTTCCCGATTCGATGATCGTTCTGGGCGATTTTAACCTACCGCATATCTTTGACGGAAGCATAGTGCCAATTCCATCCAAAGCGGGGTACAATGACTTTTTAGATGAAATGGCGGACCTTTGTCTTAATCAAATAAATGTTATCCCAAACAGTTTCGGAAAGATCCTGGACTTAGCTTTCGTCTATGATACATCTAAATTCTGTTTGAATAGATGCGATCTTTTGAGATCGTTTACGAAATCATAACTAATACTAACCATAGTAGTCTCTTTGACTTTGCCTATAACCCAAAGTCATTTTATGGTTTCGTAAACTCTTAACGTAATATAAGGGGTTTTCCTTCTGCCATGAAATACCAAGCCTGTATATCCAGCGATAATCAAGATATTGCAAATTTCTTTGCCCATTTTTTTAAATCTAATTATTCTACTGCTACCTTTTCTCGATTAAACAAATATCCATATCAGTTAAATGCAAACAACATCATTAATAGTCCTTTAATTTCTCCTGCAAATGTTTTATTCTATCTGAAAACCTTAAAGGAATCATTTAAATGTGACCCTTATATGATCCCGGCATGTTTTCTCAAAAACTGTGCTAACTACATTTACCAGCCTCTAACTGATCTGTTTAATCTGTTTTAAAAAAGCGGCGTCTTTCCAACTGCTTGGAAAGAATCTTTCCTTATACCACTTTATAAGAGTGGGAGTAGGTCATCTGTAGATAAGTACCGCGGCATCCTCATTGATTGCAGATTGCCAGCAAGGCTTTTGTAAAGGAAAATCAACAAGTACGAACCTACTAGAATTCACAACCCATGTTTCAAACGGGTTTAGAGAAAAAATGCAGACAGATGTTATATATACAGATTTCAGTACAGCGGTGGAAAAGTTTGTCATTCATTCATAAACTTGTTCTACTGGGCTTTCAACCCAGTCTCACCCGCTGGATATCTTCTTATCTTCTTTTCAGGACACAAATAGTTGTTTTTAAAAATGAGCTATCTAATGTCATCGATGTATCTTCTGGAGTTCCTCAAGGTAGCCCGATTCTGTTTTTGCTGTTCATTAATGATATATCCAGTACTATCAAGTTTTCAAAAATGTTCATGTACGCTGACGGCGTTAAGATTTTTATGTCTTACTCGGTGAGCGAAAATAGAGCTTTACTTCAATCAGATCTTGATAGATGGGTGCTTGGTGCGATCTAAACTACATGACACTCAATCTTAAAAAATGTAAATATATGTGTTTTTCGCGCAGAAATACACAACCAGCTTCCTACATAATCAACAATCATAGTCTTGAACAAGTGCATGATTTTATGGACTTGGGAATTACGATGGATTGTAAACTTAGCTTCAATCTCCGTATTAATGCAATTGTCAATAAATCTAGGGGTGTTTTATCATTCGTTAAGCGATGGTCGGAAGAATTTAGTGATCCGTACGTAACTTTCTTACAACATTAGTAAGACCGATATTAGAATATCTTCTTCTTTAAATGGTCATCTAACCGCCTGGGCGATTTTGACCGTCCAACATAGCTCGCCAGTCGTTTCTTCGTTGCGCCAACTGGCGCCAATTGGAAACACCGCGGGATCGCACATCGGTCTCCACTTGGTCCTTCCATCGGAGTGGTGGTCTCCCTCTTCCTCTGCTTCCACCGGCGGGTGCCGATAAGAATACCTTCTGGGCTGGAGCATCTTCGCTCATTCGCACTACGTGGCCTAGCCAGCGAAGCCGCTGTGTTTTAATTCGCTGAACTATGTCGGCGTCTGCGTAAAGTTCATACAGCTCATCATTAAATCTTCTTCGGTACTCGCCGTCGCCAACGCGTAGAGGTCCACAAATCTTTCGAAGAATATTAGAATATGGCTCAATTATTTGGAATCCGAGCTACCAGGTCCACATTGATCGGATAGAATCGGTTCAAAAACAATTTTACTTTCGCTTTAAGAGATCTTTCATGGGAATCCCCCATATAAGTTGCCACCCTATACTAATCGCTTGAAACTTATTAACCTTCCTACCCTTGCTAGTCGTAGAGAAACGCTCGGTACAATATTTATGATTAAATTATTATTATATAACGGGTTGGTCACTAGCCCATTTTTGTTGCGAGAAGTAAATCTTAACATTCCTTTTTGGCCATCAAGACATTTTAAATCTCTTTTTTTTGAAACAGCGTAGAACTAATTTTGAATTAAATGAGCCTTTCCGATGTTTGTGTGACAATTATAATACTCACTCCAGCACATTTGATATTTCTGACTCGCTTTTATAGCATTAAAAAATCGATACTATCCTCGCTTAACCCATAGCAACTTTATGAATTTACTCTTTACAATCGAACTGATTCTTTCTTCGCTTAATACATTATTTATAAGTTTTAATTTCTTGTGTTACTTAGCTGATGAGTTTATCTCTGTAGCTGAGCAGTTTTAGATCTCGACACTTAGCAAACCCCTGCCTTTCAACGACTCGGCAATATATATATACAAGGTGGCGCAAGAGTAATCCTCCTATCAGAAAATGCTATTAATTTTGCGATTGGCCCCTAAAGTCAGTTCTGTTTTGACATTTGTGTAGTAAACACATGCGAAATACACGTTAATAAACAATGTTACGCTACACTGCTCCAGAACGCGGAATATTGCTGACTATTTATTTGACCAATAATCGGTCGGGGCCAAACGGTTACTGTGAATGGTGAGCGCTACAAAGCAATGATCAACGAGTTCTTTTTGCCGCAACTTGATGAATTGGGATTGGAAAACATGTGGTTCCAACAAGACGGTGCAACAGCACACACTGCACGTGCCACAACCGATATGCTGAACATCAGAAGCTTACTTTTGCGCCACCTTGTATATAAAAAAAAAAAAACGGCGTGCGTTATGCGGATACGCCCCTCGTGTCGATTGGGCGGGATGGTGGGTTATCCGTTGAGAATTATTATTATTAATTAAAATGTTGAATTATTTAATTCTTTTATTTTGGGACATGTATTAAGCTCGTACGCTAAAGGCCATTTTCACAGTGGCAAGTTAAGTTATGTTCCACAGTTAACTTTAGCTTTTCAATTTCAAGTTGAGTTAACTAGAGTTTAACCGCTCAACATTGGTGAGTTAAACTCGGTTTAGAAATCATAAGTTGGTCTATTGTGTATTGGGCAGCAAATATTTATCAAAATAGCTCAAATAAAACTGTGAATCGATAGTTAACTGTGGAATGTAAGTTAACTCGGCACTGTAGAAATGGCCCTAAGTCTCACTTGCAAGGCAGTGAGTGACTGAACATTTTACAAAATCACACAATTTCACACTCATACCTACTTACATATGTACATACGTGTATGTACCAAATCCCAACAAAAAACTGAAAAGCAAAAGCGTTTTTGCACAAAAGTTTTAACAAATTGTAAGCTTTTCTACGAACACAGCATTTCATTTGCTGAAAAAGTAAAATATTTAGTCAAAAGCCCCCATATATACTCTTATAAAATTTTAAGCAAGTTCGGCGTACGTAACCTCAAAAAATCATACATCAATAGCAATAACTGCATACATTAAGGCCGAAGCTTCCCCATGTTTTGGTACTTATTTACTTATCGGTTTACTCTTCTCTTATGCAATTAAGGCAAAATACTCAAGACCCCAGGACGAAAATTGAGAGCATCCCAAGTTGTTTGTTGTTTACAGTTTCCTAGCCAAGTTATCGGTGGTGCCTATCAGAACAACAAAAATATATGGTTGATTTGCTAAGCAACAATAATAACTTAGCACTCGTGTGCACAAATCCATATGCGCTCATATTTTGCACAGACCAAGTCACAAATGTATCTATTTGTGCATGTATACATCATCACACAATCCACATATAGTCCACATAACATCCACAGACAAACCACTTGCAAATATTCATGCTATCGAAGATTTGTGAAAATTTCCATAATTTTGAAGACCAAATTTTTTGAATCCCAATAGGTTGTGTGTTTTTTTAATATGTCCTTTAAGGGAGCAAGGTACGGAAGACAAAAGTACTACAGTTGAAAATTATAAGCAAACCACTAAGGCCAAAAACGTTGCTTTAAGATGCGGATCAGTAAGACGCATATAATCGAAGCGATAGATTTACTAAATTAAAAAATTAAAAATTTTCTCCAGAAACTTCAAAAACCTATACAGAATGATCTATAAAAAAATTTAGATGTAAAACCAGAGGTACTAAGGTCGCATAGCAAGCATACGAGCGCATATAGATACATACACGAACAGTGTATTAACATAAACAAAGTCTCAAATGCAAACGCTTGCAATACATGGATATATCGTGAAAGGGAGAGGTCACCAATAAAGATTACTGGGGGAAGGCAAAACTTTGATATAGACAGATTTTATAAAAAATTATAAATTTATTGAAAATTTTACAACCACCTGATAAATTTTCAAAGCCAAAATTTTAGAGAAACACAAGCCGGTGGTTACTTTATGAAATTAATAAATAATTAAAACACGAGTCGACTGCAAAGATACACATACACGGCTCCACAAAAAATCTTTTTATTCTTCAAGCTCTTGAAAATCATCTAAATTATGAAATTTATTTAATTTATTTCGACATTCAAAGAAAAACAATATGGCGAATAAAATTTATAAAATCAAAGTAAAGAGAACCAGAGAGAGAGAGAGAGAGAGAGTGAGAGAGCAATCAAATAAAAGCCCACTATAGTGAATTCATGTCTACACATATACACATACATACATACATGCATACACATGGTAGTATAAATACATGAAACGGAGATGTGGCAAGTGTTCCAAGGGCAGAGGGGGTAACACGATGCAGAGTCTATACGAGAGCCGGTTAGGTAATAAAATGAAATGTGTATACAGATTTTAGCAAATCGATTGGAAAGTAATGTTTAGGAAAAACTAGTAATTTTAGGAAGAAAATGGAATATATGACGTTTGTATTTATTCAAAACGCTTTGTATTTCTCAGTTTTTTTTCAAATAATGGTTGTTTCGTTCTGTAGGGTAACTGCACTAGTTTCCCGACAGCGCTAGGGTCCGGACACTATGTCAATGTTTTGGGATTAATAGGCATATAACTAACAAATCGTCTCCAATAACAACACAAATGGAAATGTATATGTTTTCTGAGTGTACGTAGAAAATTTAAGTTGAATCAAAAGCATAGTTTTAAAGTTACACGTAATTTAAGTGTTAAAAGTCTGAGCATGGGTCAAAATTGCAGGTTTTGTAAAAAAAAAAATAGTGGGAGCATTTTAGAAAAGTAAGGGCCTAAACAAGTATTTATTAAGATGTTACAATAAAAGTTAATAATATTTGTTTAAAATATAAAAAAAAAATTCATTTGATAAATAAAGAAAAAATTTACTTAAATTTTCGGCCTAAACTATTACTGTCCGGTACCAGAACCAAAATTTGAGATGATTTTCAATTTCCGGACAGGCCGTTCGGATACTGAAAAGAAGGCGAAAATTACGAATTACCATTTTAATGCTCCTAAATGATAGTTTATTATATAATATATGCCTTACAAAAAGAAAAACATTTTTTTTCCTATGTTTTCAGTCTTCGGACACGTTTTTTCAAGTACAAATATTGCTGTCCGGATAATGAGAAAATAAGTTTCAATGTCCGGACAGTTAGCATTTTGTATAAACTTTGTTGTTTTTATCGATATTACTATTTAAAGAATGAATGCAGACCTCAGCCCTTCGAGGTTATAAGGTCAAACCAAACAGTGCAGTGTGTGCTGTTGCACCGTCTTGTTGGAACCACATGTTTTCCAATCCCAATTCATCAAGTTGCGGCAAAAAGAACTCGTTGATCATTGCTCTGTAGCGCTCACCATTCACAGTAACCGTTTGGCCCCGACCGATTATTGGTCAAATAAATAGTCAGCAATATTCCGCGTTCTGGAGCAGTGTAGCGTAACATTGTTTATTAACGTGTATTTCGCATGTGTTTACTACACAAATGTCAAAACAGAACTGACTTTAGGGGCCAATCGCAAAATTAATAGCATTTTCTGATAGGAGGATTACTTTTGCGCCACCCTGTATGTTCAAGCATTACTTGTACAACCTATAAAAACATAATATTGCAGTCGCCCCGTTTTACAAGAGCTAAGTTGTTAACCCATACGACTTGCACACGGCCTCGGAGACTTTGCCATCCCATGTTACTTCTAAGCCGTTTTTGCTTGGTAGATCGTTTACAGCTCTTGACGCCAACCCTTCACATCTATTGTAGCTTCAACACCAATTTCGAAGTGGGATTTACAGAACGGCGTTTAATAATTCAGTCGGGGTGGCATTGAAGCCTCCTATTATACTAATTATTGATTATGTGTATACTCTCTCCAGTTTGTTAACAAAAGTTCTTTTTTGTGTGGCTGGTAACCAAACGAGGACTCTATAATGACTGTATCTCCACAATCGCCGTGAATACCCAATAAGAAAGAGGGTGAGAAGACTCACGTGCACCCCGCCATGACTAAGTAGATCCGCATTTTGCAATTAACCCAACGTCGCATGCCCAAACTTGGACCTCCTGAAGTTCCCGGGCCTTCATATAGTTAATTGTTGAAAAAAAATCTACCAATTATGAGAAATAAAACATCAACTGGGCACGCCGTAAGTTTGGCTGATCCCTCGAACCACCAATCGAACAGTTGGTTTAAGACCAGTATCCAAATCAGAGAGATGTCCATCCAGGGAGATGTGAATATGATTAAGACGTATTTATTGTATTCAAAGTCCTTCTTTATGTTTCAGAAATACTTTACAAAAATATGGTGTATATCGACTGCTGGGTGGAAGATCACCCTATTTCAAAATATTTTTCAAGAACGCCCTATCTCAGAATGAGTTTCAAAAACGCCCTATCTGAACCAAAATTCAATACATTTTTAGCTGAGATAGGGCGTTTTTGAATCAAATTCTCAGATACGGTGTTGTTTGAAAAAAATTCTGAGCGTTTTTGAATCAAATTGTTAAATAGGGCGTTACATACTAGCCCATTCACTTGATTTTACACCCATTTCTCTTTAGTTGGAAGGTACTAAATTTAGCGCTTAATTGAAAACGATAGTTTCGTAATGGTTGCATGCTAGAAAACAAGCGTTCACATGCATCTACGCATACGGCGTTAAAGTCATGTTTGACGAATTTTCCGGCTGGGACATTGTACAAACAAATTATGAGCATTACTGACATTTAGGTTTTGAACGACAGCAACACTGACTTAGTCGAGAATAAGTCAGCTGGCAGGCTGACTAAGTTGTGACTTAGTTAAGTTAGATGGTGAAACTGAAATAGTGAAAAACTCGACTTAACTAAGTGTAGTCGAGTTGGTGAAACCGGCCCTAAGTGTCCGT